>JAVRXN010000008.1:17946767-18546767 GCA_033556935.1 Timema podura
TAAAACCATTTCAGCAAATTTAATAAACGCAATAAACATTATTTTATTTTTAATTTGTTATTTTAATCTAAAATAACTATAATCTTTATTTAGTATAGTTTTATAAAATTTATTATAAAATAAAGATAAGTAGACAAAAGTACAGTATTTTTTAGAAAATGGTGACCATTTGCTTTACTAAGAGTATCATTGAGGCTATAATTTCACGTCATATATTGGGATGTTCATTTATCTATTTATTTATTTACCAGTGATTGGTTCTTTGAAGCTATCCATAATGATGGTTATTATAAAGTGAAAGTTGATCCAACTTCTATAGAATACCGACCCCTTGATCAGAACAATCTTTTACTAAAGAGTTGATCTCCAAACAACTACGATCTACGAACTTTGCAGATACGGAATATCTAGTCTAGATTAAAGGCAAATCGACTATTGGTTTGGTGGATCCTGGTATGATTTTGGGTGACGTTGACGAGAGTGTGTGTGTGTGTATATATTTATATATATATATATGTTTAGTACCGCGTCTTACTAAACTAAATATAGGCCTAATTTGTATACGAGCTCATCCCACTAATAGTTTAGTTAGTGACCAAGCACATGGCTATTATTTATTTGGTGATGCGTCACAAATCATTTTGCGTAAGGCGCATGCGCCACTCTTTTCACTGATTAGTTTTACGTGTACAGCATTGTATAACGCCTAATATAAAGGGAGGCCCCAAAATAAATTATTTCTAACGGAGACGATCAATTTGTTTGGTATAAAATAAAATTATAAATTAGTGAAACAATTTTAAAAAATTAGTTTACCCGCATCGATGGGCACGTGGACTAAATGTAAGACTCATTTAGTCTGGTTCGCCATTGATGGGGAGCTTGAGTTTTGAATCTTGGCTGAATGTATCATGGGTGGTTTTTTTATTAAGCTCTTACTCTTTCTCCCTTCGCACATCCGGCTACATTTCTTCCGAATTCCACCTTACTCATACCTATATCCTCAGATTAATATTACAATATGTATAGCTTGGATGGGTATTGAGATGGAGTTGATTTTTTTTAACGTTTATATATTTTACTATCGAATAGCTCTTGTGCCCAAAATTTAAACCATATCGGTCTTTCTAATTTTTGTAAAACAACTTAATACATAAACGCCCTCACTTGATGATGGCTCTTTTTCTTTTTGACCATAAAAATCATACGTGTCATCATCCATTCAGTGGTTGAGATCCAATTTAAACCTCTTTACCCATTTTGCCAGCTCACTACCCTGTGGACCCCTGGAAACTGCCCCTGGAAAAGGGGTGTGGATTGAATAGGACGAGGAGAAGGGGGCGTTGAATGGAATTGGAAATGACGAGGGTGGGGTGGGATGGGACCCTGGGATGCTATTAAGCCCCAAACACCTGTTTCGGTTGGGGTATCTCTGTCATCGGGCAATTAGTCTTACTCACTTTTGAAACCTGTGCTAAGTGATTATTTTCAGCAATCCTGGATTACTCGCGGCTAATCCCGGCCGTGCTGGGAAGGGTTCATTTTTATTAATTAATTAAGTTAGCCGGTGATGAAAAACACCTGTTGTTTCCTTTAAACGGCTACCCTAAGGGACTTTGGAGCCGAGTCTAATTACTGCTATCATCAGGGGTTTTAACGTGAATTTTCTAACACAGCACACGATTCATAAACCTTCTCAGCCTTAGGAAAATAACACTTAAAACACCCAGCACTAGAACTATAGAACTACGATTTATCTAACAACAAAAATTAATATGTTAGCTCTATTTATACAAAAAAACTATTGTTACCAAATAATTTTATAATTGAATAATTTATAAGATTAAAATAAATGTTTTTTTAGATCCAAATGATAAAATAAAAAATAAAATTAGGAGGAAGAAATTTTGGCCTCCATTTTTATGAAACAAATTTATAGCTTAACGATTTGATTTGATCGACAAAGTAATGTCAAATAAAGAATAGTACGTTGCACACACTTTTTAATAATATATTATAACTTAGAACAAAAATTTAAAAAAATATTAGTAAACTATCCCTAAGTAATTTTCCTCTGAAAAACAATAAATTGCCTTACTTATCACAGTAAACACTTTCATTATAGATTTTAAACAAAATTGTTCAACTTTTTTTTAACAAATTTAAAATTTTTAAAAATCAGTTATTTGTAAATTACCCTTAAATTATTTGAATTTATAAAAATAAAAACATTATGTCTATTTATCGTGTTTATCATGGAAAACAATTTGCAGATATCCATTTTGGACCAAATATTAAAGAATAATTTTTTAAATTTCATTTATTTTTTAAAGTATTATAAGATTTTTACATCCACTACTGTTTTCAGCCTATGGCTTGGTTCAGTTTTTTATTCAAATCGTATATTTTACACCACTGGCTGGCTAGGCCTGTCGTACTTCATATGCCTTAGGTGTTGAACTTATCACAAGTAAACTAGGTACTTTAAATTAAATAATTTGGAAAAATAAACACAAAGACACCAAATACCAATTTTATTAATCAAAATATTAATAACTATTTAAAAAAACTCGAATTTTTAAGAAAAGTATTTTCCTTTTAGAAAAATATTAAAATATGGTATTATAATAAACTTACCAGAAACGCTTTTGAATCAAATCGTCTGAGAAAGCTATGAAATATTTCAAATTTAAAAAATTAATCAGTTAACTAATCTATAAATCCCCCCCCCCTAAAAACAAGTATATACAGTTTTATTTTTCATGTCAAAACACTCCCCAGTTACCTTATACATTTTGGATAACAATTCTATGCTATTTTTAAATAATTAGAATTTTTAAAAATCACTCATCATTAAATTACCTTTAGAATTTTACCCAAAAAACAAGTACAATACAGTGTTATTTGAGAAGGTCAAACATTGTCTATGTATTCATTTTAAACAAAAAGTTAAGCCATTTTCGAAAATTTTGAATTCAAAAATATCACTCATAATCAAACCACCTTTAATTTTATGGCTAGAATCAACAATAAACATCTCTAGGTATAACCATTTAATATCTAAATATCAAGTTTGAACTAAATCCATCAAACATTTTGGATCTGTAGCCAGGACATACAGACAGATAGACATGGGTACAGACAGAATGGTAAAATCCACTTTTTAAGTTTCGGGGGTGCACAAAACGTAACGAGTCATCATATATCTCGAGGTTACAAATGTTGTCACAATATTAACTTTCTTTTTGGATAATAAAGTAAAAATCTAAATGATTGGTTGTTCCTAAAAATTCATAATAATCTTATTAACGTAAAATCATCCTAAGATTATGAATCGTATTAAATATGCCTAAAGGTTCATTTTTTTGTTTATAATTTTTTATGACAATCAAAGGGAGGTAAATATCGGTAATTAATTTTAATAGGTTTTAGTTATGACTAATAAAGAAGTTATTTCCAAAAGATAGAAGGCCTATTAGTGGCAAATTATAACTTTAAAGTTTACGTACATTATTACATACAGACAGACCTGTACAGCTGCACAGGGCAACTTTCTTTTTTTGACATAAATATGATGATCAATATAATTAAAACTGTATGGACATAATAATCTCGTGTTTAAACTTTTAGAAAATAACAATTTTGGTGTGGGCAACATGAGAAATGTGAACCGTTGATCTCGTTTTACTGACGCACATCGGCAAGAATGCACTGAGTGGTATTATAGCGCACATCTAGGAGACAGTGTTAGGGGTGTACAAAAAATCTTACAAACTAACTTAACCTAGGACACACAATAAACACCAACTTTTAACATCAGGTATTGTATTAACTGAACAACAGAAAGAACACACTGGGCTGATAATGGTTTCCCACATGTTATTTATCTCTTTGTTTTCTAATCTTCTATATAATGTAATGCAGGTGCACTTCTTCTAGAACTATCCTCTTATCCCAACCCCTTGGATTAGTTCTTAAAAACCATAGTATTATGGTATTAAACCTAAACTTATTTATGTTACTATTAAACTCCCAAGAACATTCTCCCGACAAATAAAAGCGTCATGGCATTGGAGTGCACTTTATGAGGGGTTGATAGAGAGGGGGATATAAGGATACCCCAGAATGCACTGTTCGGAGGAGGGGAAATATTATTTTCCTATAGCTCGCGTTAAGAATCCCCCATCCTCTTTTTATGCCGTCCTTGTTAAGGGTTAATCGATAAATAATGGGGAAAGGGGTTGGTGGGAGTGTGCTTTACACTAGGGGGTAAGGGGTAGCGTATAGAATGTATTCCCCCAAGAAAGAAAAAAAATATATGAAAAGGAAGTCCACCAAAAAAAAAAAGAGTCGTAGTGAGCTAGATTCTTTTAAAAAAAAAGAGTCGTGGGTTTCCGTATTGAAATGCCGGTGGATTGTCGTTTGGAGGGGAAGGAACGGGTCGTTACCGCGGGCATCTCGCCGTCTTTTGAGACAAAAGGTCATGCATGCCCTGTACACACGAGACGTTTCCATCTCTAGATAGTTTTTTAGTTGGGGTGGGAGGTTAGGGGATATCAACGTCCGTCCTCCGCCTAGTGGCAAGTCAAGATAGGATTCCCCGAGTTGATGTAATTCGTGAAGACTCTGCGACCTCTTCCACAAAAATGGGGGACACATTAAAAAAAATCAATTGTTTTTTAAATACTGTTATATAAATAACCCGAATAGATGTGTACACAATCTAAGGCGTTGATCTCATCTGGGCTTGTTTTTACCGTGATTAGAGGGTTTGGTTTCTAATCCCGTCCGGGTTTATTTTGGATATTTTTTCCTTAAACTGATTTCTATTCTACGTTGGCGCAAAATATGGTTAATTTCTACATATAATTATGGTTATTACCCAATCTAACTTGACATAACCTTTAATGCGTTAGCGAATTTCATTCTTATTTAATTTTGTAACAAATATGGTTAATTTCTACATATAGGACTTATGGTTCTTAGCCAAACTACCTTAACCTAACCTTTCATGCGTTAGCGAATTTTATTCTTGTTTAATTTTGTAATTTACTGTACGAAGATACCCTCCTTGAGGTGGAGGAACTCGACATCCCCGAAGAAAATAGTGGTGGAACCTGATGATAGCACTTAGTAAAAACAAACACCCAAGATTGAAGTCCTTTTAAGAGAGACGAACTAAAGGCTAAGAACCTCGATGATATTAAACTTCAGGTGATTTCATATTTAAAGAACTATTCTTTAGATTAACACGTGCAGAACTCCACATTAAGCTCTGGACTTAAGCAAGGTTTCCACATGTAATTATTGGCGCCACGAGTATGCCAGTTTAATGGCGCCAGTTTGTGTTTTCACATTCATCAATCAGTTTGCTACTGGCGCAGTATTCAACATGGCGTCAACTGCCGTAGTTAATGCAAGTATTGATGTAGTGCAAATCGTGTCTTTAGAACTCCAGAAAAAATTACAAAGAAAGAAGCGAAAGCATAGATTATGGGTTCGTAAATGGATTTCGAATACTACGTATTTTGGCCTTTGCAGCGCTTAGACTAAATTCTGTGACTGCATCGGATATAACCTCGACTATTTTTCTCAATGCCTCGTCTCTTTTATTTCTGTCTTTATAAATGAAGAAATTTTGTGGTTACACAAGCATGGATACTGTTCATATGCCTCGAGGAACATTATTATATATTTTGTTGATCATTTATTTTCTAGTGTCGCCATCGTTCGTAAAAAAAAACTATTATCAATTTAAACAGTGTTTACAAACAAACAAGATACTGGCGCCAAAAAGTTCAACTGCTCCTTACTTTACTGGCGCTATGATTAGTGGCGCCAGTCAGACGGCGCCAGTTGAATTTAGATGTTTCCATATGCCACTAAACTGGAGCCAGTCAAGTGGCGCCAATAATCATTGCATGTGGAAAGCCCGCTTTAAACATGGTTCGTGTAAACAGGGCTTTAGGACATTCATGCCAGGAACTCACGATCGACCCTGCGAGGATAGGGTGTCCTACCCGCCTATCCCCTTGAAAGAAGGGGTTGAGGTTTGATCTAAGTCGTGGGAATTATATTCATATAATTAGCTAATAAGAATTATGAATCAATGCTTGAACTTTGTAATTCTCGCCTTTGTCTGAAACTTTTGTTGAGAGGAAGAGAACGGTTTTCATTTTTAAATATTTGAATGGTGGGTTTTGAGCGCTGGGAGGGAGGGGTGGGGCCTAGAGATGATCGTACAAAGAATGTGGGACATGCCAATTATTTACTACCTCACATCTCAAACGAAGACTTTTAACACCTGAGAAGGTGTTTAAAATGTATCTTAGATGAGCGTTTATTGTGATTAATAAGATATGTTTGTTTTTCTGAGGAAAAGTTACTAAATAGTAGTTTATGTAAAGAGTCCCACCAATTAGACTACTTTCCTTGTCATAATCAATTTTGATCGTTTGTGTTACTGAAAAATGTAACACGAATACTTCAATTGCACTGATGCTGTCACAAATATGATTGCAAATAAATGCTACAACACAATCGCACATACTTTTTCATATAGTTTGTTAAATATCAGAACAAACCCATGAAATTTAATCTATTACTAAACCACACTTAAATTAATGTTCCCTCTATATATCATAAGTAAGCAATGTTACCTATTATGCTAAACACTGAATAGTTATCCATTTACCCGGTTTGGTGGCCGCATGGTCTAACGCGCTACTCTCGCATTAGACTAGATTGCCAATGATGGGGAGATTGGGGTTCAAATCTAGGTTGGGTGTACTAAGAGTGGTTTATAAAAAAAAATTGATTTACATTCCCCCCTCCACACAAATGCGGGTAAACTTCCTCTAAATATAACCTTCCCAACTCTTGTAACCATTAGCGGTATTAGTACACAATCGTATAACCCGAACGAACGGGTGGTAAGACGCGATGCTAAAAAAAAAAGAAGTTATCCATTATACTCGTACTTATACTCAGCTGCGTTCTTGCCACGCAACTTACAAATTGCCACGAATAGGCCCCTCTTTGTTTTCTAAAACCTGCCTACCTACTCTTACATTCTTTTGATTCCTCCTACAGGTTTTAATACCCCAACTCACTCCCCTATTTTCCTTGATGTCTTGCTCTGCCAAGATAGGCCTGACTGCGTGCAAGAACGGGCTATTATTATTATTAGCACCGCGTCTTACTACCCGTTCGAGATGTACGCACTTACGCTAATGTGTGATAGTAGGATGGCTGTGAAATGAAATGGAGGACCTACAGTTTAGCGTGGGATCCGAACCACGGTGGATACCTGGCAATCCACACATTCACAAGTTGTGATTAATACACGTCTTGTTAGAGGTGAAGGAAGGGTTTGGCAATCAGATAAGTTTGTGTTGGGACCGAGGAATGAACCCTGGACCCTCAGCACAAAAGTCTGACACCATACCCCTCGACTGCCATGTCACCCCTATCAAAATAAAGTTACTTTTACCTCTGTTTAAGGACTATCGACATCTTTTCACCAATGATACATAATAACTTGTTTCAGCTATTTTGAACTCGTTTTCTTATGATGAGATTATAAAATATGATATTTATACTCCAACTAACATTGAATAATGTTTTATTATTATTTGTATTTATAATCACACAACAATTTATTAATCAAAATACATCGTTGATACACACCTGTAAAACAGGGAATATTTGAAAGACATAAAACCCAGTATAGCAGGAAGAAGTCGGAGATATTTTAAGAGTTCACAAGAGTTCCGGATATTTTTGTGATGATTTGTAAAATTCACTTTAAAAGTACACTTTATAACAATTTATTTAATCCCCAATTGATTATATTTTACGAAGGGCAAGGACGTATTTGTCTATGATTATTCAAATTCTACTGTCCAAGAGCGCACTGCTATACCAATATTAACTATAGCTATTACTTTATTATTAACTAACTCTACAAGACGTGAATGATGACGTATGTTCATGTCAGAGTGGAAATGATTATCGATTAACTATCGTATTTTAATTAATTTTGGTAATAGGCTTTTAAAGAGAGGGAATGGGTATTTTTTTCAAAAGGCTATATTATCTTCATTAAATTCCTTTATTAAGACCAATTTGACAAATTACATATATTTTACGGGTTTTGTATTTAAATTTACTTGACTATTTTATTCATCGCATTACGTATACAAGATTTTAAACAAAACAATTTTTTTTACAGGTTTACTTGGATAAATCATGGAATTTCAAAACTTATATAGATTATAAACCCTGAACTAAAATTTGTTTAATTTGGTTTATAGGAATAACAAAACTTAAAATCATAATTTTAAAAACAGTAAATTTTTTATAATAAAAAAAATTGTGATATAAAAAGTATACCATAGAGTAGAACTTTCCTTTCTCTTGGGAAATTAATATTTCTAGGTGAATAAAGGAATGAACAATTTGACGTTATTGACGGCGGCAAGGTTATTGAGTGAATAATTCATTTGTATTCAAAAACTAAAATGGTGTCCAGAAAGTTCGCCCCCGCATTTCCCATCGTTTGATTGGTGTTTATAGACACTCCAGAACTTCAATTATCTTCTAATTGGATTTCGCCTGGCGCTCCCCCAGAAGTTTTAAATTGAGGACGTTATAAAACAGTCGTCCGACCGACGTCTAAAGGCGCCGCTAGGGAGATCACCATGCCCCCCGCATCGATGGGCACGTGGACTAAATGTCAGGCTCATCTAACCTGATTTTATGATGACGAGGAGGTCAGAACACGATTCACTGAAAAGGTCACAGCTTACAAATAATTCAGTTAAAATGTTGTTAAAAATGACAATACTCTCGGAAACAACGTTAAAATTTACCCGGAAATGTGGTCATACAGCGTTAGGATCACATTGTCGGTAACGGGGAGGTCTAGGTTCGAATCTCAGACGAATGCACTGGGGTGGTGATTTCTCACATCTGAGCTATCGCAGTGATTTTCCCATCCTACCTCCACGCTGATGAGGGTGCATTTCCTTACCTAGGACGTTTGGCGCAATCTAGGCTCATCCTAACTGAAATATACGTGTCGTTTGTACCAGGTAGATCCTAGGAAGTTTGGCGGAGCTGTGAGACCACCTGTTAATCCTACCTTGTGTCTTTGTTACTTGTGACTCGTGTTTATATAGCCAGTATTTGTTAAATTGTCTGTTAGCTACGTTAAACTAGTGTAGATTATGTTTGCGAAACTGAAAGAATATAGCTTGTTGGTTAGGTTAGATTAGATTAAGATAGGTTAGATCTGCAAAAACTAAAGGAATTCGTTTAATGGTTATGCTAGGTTGGACTATATTAGGATAGGCTAGATCTGCATAACTGAAAGATAGAATTCTGTTTATCATTAATACAATACGTTCCAGCTCGAGTATTCATAAATACCTTCTATTTACTTAAAGCATGGAGTCAAACCGGAACCAGAACCGATAACTGAAACTAATAGTTAGTTTTAAGTAACCATAACTGAAACGGAAACTCTAAAAATAAATTTCCTAAGAACCGGAACTGGACTATATATATAAAAAATCTAAAGAAGGTTCTTATTGGTTCTTAATTTTTTTTTAGATTGCATTGTATGCCTTTCTTTTTTTAACGAACTTTATTTTGAAATTCTTTGTTTTTCCTTTTCTCAGGATATTTTTATTAAAGTCAGATGCATTCTTTTATTTATATATTTTAATTTGTTGTAAATTATTTCTCATCTATTTTTCTATTTACGAGCTATATAATAGTAGTATAACCATTAAATACGAAATTAAAAGAACCAGAACTGGAACCTAACTAAGAACCAAAAAGAATTTGATCTTTTACTATTCTCTAACCGAAACCTTAAAAATGTTTTCTGGAAGAACTGGAACGAGAACCAGAACCGATAAATATTTTGGTTCGACTCCCAGCTTATTAATACTGTGCCATGCACATAGATACAGATGGGTTCAAACAAGTCGCTTTTCGGGGTAACTTGCCAAACATTCTATGGCCGCATTTCCTATGTTTACTCTCCTCATCGTTAAATAACTCTAGCTGTGCGACACCTTAGTTCAGACGATAATGCGTCTGCATACTGAACTAAGTAGGCTGCGGGTTTGATTTTCAGCATGGCCAACGAATTTATCATTGGGTATATGGCATACTCTTTGACAGTGATGAATTAACGGCCAGGGTTCTGTTTTTTGTTTGTTTTTTTGTCAAGAGCTAGGCACGTTTGTAGCTCATGTGTTGATATAATCAGTCTGTTCATAAAGCTCACGTTAAATACTCCAAATAAATAATAACTCTTGTGTTTGAATGTTCGAGCGATAGATTTTTTATAAATCCTTTGTACAAACGATTGTTTTCAAACATCCTCCTCTTTTTACCCTACTAAACGTTGCACTTACGATCTAGCGTCGTATTGTAACCGGACAGTGGGAGGCAGTGCCGTCGTTGGCTCCGCCAGGGCGCCACGAGGCCCCCCTTCCCTCTCCATCGTGACATGCAAATCTACTCGCCTCCATTCCAATTGCTGGGTGGGTTAATGGTGATTGAACGATCTGTCGCGAGAGGGAGGACTTTAAGGCTCTCGTTAGGCCTAGAGTCTGGTTGGAAGTCCAAGGTGTAGATACTTCGAGGTGACCTCTTTTGACTTTGTGTGAAGAGAGAAAGATCATTTATTTAAATTTTTTCCTCTCTATATTTTATCCCTTTGCTAAAATAGGTATAATTGAATTAATAAATTGTTCTTGAGTAGGGAGAAAGTCTGAAAT
Source organism: Timema podura (assembly GCA_033556935.1). Classification (NCBI taxonomy): domain Eukaryota; kingdom Metazoa; phylum Arthropoda; class Insecta; order Phasmatodea; family Timematidae; genus Timema; species Timema podura. Next base: position 17,957,564 of record JAVRXN010000008.1, read on the forward strand.
TAAAGGGGGAAGGTTGGAGATTAAAGGGTTGGTACTGGAGATTAAAGAGATAAAGTGGGTGATTAAAGGGGTAAAGGGGAAGATAAAGTGGGAAAGTGGGGGCTTAACTGGGTTAAGTGGGAGATTAAAGTGGGAATGTCGGAGATTAAAGGGGAAATGTTGGAGCTTAAAGGGTGTATACTGTAGATTAAAGGGGTAAAAGGGGTGATTAAAGAGGGGAAGATAAAGGGGGAAATGAGATTAACAGGATAAAGTGGGAGATTAACTGGGTAAAGTGGGAGATTAACTGGGTAAAGTGGGAGATTAACTGGGTAAAGTGGGAGATTAACTGGGTAAAGTGGGAGATTAATTGAGTAAATGGGAAATTAAAAGGGGGAAAGTGGGAGATTAAAAGGGGGAAGTGGGGGGAATAACTTGGTAGAATAGGCGATTAACTGTGTAAAGTGTGAAATTAAAAGGGGGAAAGTGGGAGATTAAAAGGCGGAAATTGGGGGATTAAAAGGGGGAAGTGGGTGATTAAAGAGTAAAAGTGGAAAATTAAAGGGGGAACACTCACTCTTTCTTTTAACAATGTTGCGTGAAACCTTATGAAGAGGTTCTTAAAGGAACAAGACAATGTATATTCTTATTTTAGTTAAATTTAGTAAAGTTGACATTTGAGAGGAGTTCAAAACCTCCAGGGGGCTCTAACATCCCCTTCCCTTAACTCCCCTATATCTTAGGCTATGTGCCTGACTCTACACTATTAAATATAGTTTGTGAAATAATGTTTTCAACTCATTCATCCCCCACGAATTGTAGTGATCGACCTGTACGTTAAATCAACCTTGAGCTGTCTTCACACCTTGGTCCGTTTAACGGTGTATCTTGTTTTAACGCGCATTTGTAGTGATTAAAGCCCAAATGTCCTGTTTTTATTACAATAGCTCTCTCGACTAATCTTTTAAGATTGCCTCGGGGAACTTAATAGGGACCTATGCAATGGCCCTGGAAACATATTCTCAACAGATGAACGTAGAATATTATATTTTATTCAATAGGGGAAAGATATATTGATTGAATTTATTATTATTACAAAGCAGAGGTGCTATGGATCAATCCAACCTCTTTTCCATAAAATAATTACTATCAATTTTATAATTTATTTATTTTTACTAACACAATGTTTAGACTATATATGCTATAGATAAAAACTACCTACATTATTAGCTAAATTCTACATTATTCTTATTATCTACCCTACAAAACACCTTTCAAATGACTGAATTCTAAAAATGTATATACACGTGTGTATGCACGTAAGTTTTAACTGTGAAATATATATATTTGGGGGATTAGGGGCCCCAGTAAAATGGGGGTTTAAAGAAAGCAACCCCATTTTCTACCTTAAGCCCTCTGAGTAGCCATGTTAAATGGAGTATTATATGTAATATTTTTAAACTCAATGATTTTATCTGGATGCAAATTTTAGACTAAAGAAGCCTAGGATGTAACGCCCAATAATTCTACATAATTCTTTCTAGAGCCCAAATATTAGTAAGTTAAATATCTCCGTCAGCTCCAACCGGAATCAAACCAGATTCTCGTAGACTTGTCGTCAATCCCTGTCTATGGCAGTGTGCCCCATTGTTCTTACTTCTAGTTTTCTGATCAAAACATAGTCACTATTTTTAAAAAGCGCTTAACTATAGTGTTATTAGTAGTACTTAGGTGACTTGGTGGTCTAGGAGTAAGGTGTCAGACTTCTGTGCTGAGGGTCCGGGGTTTAATCCTCGGTCCCGGCACAGATTTATCTGATTGCCAAACCCTTCCTTCACCTCTGAACAGACGTGTATTAATCACAACTTGTGAATGTGAGGAATGCTAGGCCTCCACCGTGGTTCGGATCCCACGTTAAACTGTAGGTCCTCCATTTCATTTCACAATCACCATACATTAGCGTAAGTGCGTATAACCCGAATGGGTAGTAAGACGCGGTGCTAATAATAATAATAATAATAATAATAATAATAATAATAATAATAATAATAATAATATTAGTAGTACTTATAAAATAAACTATGCTCTGAATCTTGATACTTGTCCAGATTATCTGCATATTCATACTAATCGGGTGAGGCTGAGGAAGGAAGTATTACAGCTCTCCTAAGGATCTATTCAAATTAAAATAAGATATTCGACTGACCTATGCTGTATATTGAGTTTCAACCATTTAGGTTTGAATGGCTCTTAATGCTACCCTCTTCAGTGTACGAATGGTCTAAAAGGCGTCACCCTCGTGTTTAACTTGCCTGCTGAAGACCGGGAGATCGGGGTTTGAATCCCGGTCTGGTCTACTGAAGGTGGTTTTTCCTAATTGGTTTCCAACTCTTCTTCCGCACAAAACTGGTTAGACTACCTCTAAAATGTTTCCTTCCTAATCCTTACCACATTTGAGTAATGGGATATCCTGAACAGGTAGTAAAACGCGGTGATAAAAAAACTCTTTAAAGTTATATTTTCTGTTGGAGCGTTTATCCACGCCGCTATTATATGTCTGTCAGCCCGTTTATATACAATCTTTGTCCTAAGGACGGAAAATAAAGCCATGCTATTTGGTACAGACTGTACTTTATCCTACGAACTGTGTGTACTTCTAGTGTGATGCCCTACAGGTGTATCCAGATAGCGAGGACCGAACTCTCGGTTATCTGTGTAGGTCTACTCGTGACGGAATGTGATGCTTGTTTCACGTCTCGTGACACGTCTCCTTATCTCGCGGTAATTAACTTGACTATAGTCGGGTGAACATAATATTAACCTCATTCGCCAGGCCTTAAACTTACTGGATATACCTTTACGTCAAGCTGTGTGTTACACGAAATTAATTTTGACAGATGCAGATAAAAAGTCATTTTATGTCAATGTCAAGTTTATATTTTTGACTAGCATGAAGTACCCGGCTTTACCCGGGAGGATAGTCAGAGTAAAAATAGTAAAAAGGGTAAAAAGTAAAACCAATCAAAAATTAAAAAAAAAAGGTAATTAAAAATGGTAAAAGGTGTAAAAGGGACTAAAAGGCTAAAAAAAGGCTAAAATGGGCAGTAAGTAAAAAATAGTAAAAAGGGTTAAATAGTCTAACAGAGGGTTAAAGGAATAAAAGTAAATATAATAGATTTTTTTAGCATTTTTTATCACTTTTAAGTTACCCCTTTTACACCTTTTATCCCTTTTACAGTTTTTAAACTATTTGCCAATGTTGGCATTTTAGCTCTTTTGGCCCTATTTTCACTTTTTATCCCTTTTACTGCGTTCACCCTTTTAGACCTTTTTACCCTTTTGTTCTTTTATCACGGTTTACCCTTTTTTATTCCTTTTACCCCATGTATCCTTTTTACACTTCTTACAATAAAAAAAAATTATAACCTTTTCCATGAATTACCCGGCTTTGACCGGGAGAAATATTTTAGGGTGAAAAGATTTAAAAGATAAAAAGGTGTAATCACCAATTTTTTTTGTCCAAGGTCTAATTATTAAGTAACAAGTCAAAATGGGTTAAAAGGATATAAAGGATAATAAGGAAAAGAGGAAAGAATGTTAAAAAGGGCAGAAAATAAATTTAATAAAATTAAAAAGGGTATAAAAATTAAAAGGGTTAGAAACCACATATAAAAGTAGTATTCTATAATAGCTGCATAAGTTTTGAGCTCTTCCATTTCCCGGGCTTAAATTATTAAATTCGATATGTTCAGACATCATTCGGCTCTCTGGGAATGTCTATTTACTTGCATGTCGAACTTTTTATTTTATTTTTATTTTATATCACACCAAATAGTGTTTTTTATATTAGTTTAAGGAATCTTGAAAGAACCCAGCTACTCCATTCACTGCTTATTCATTTTGAAATTCAAGAATCAGACCTTAATGGTTGATTGGGGTGATTCTTATACCCGCCTGACAAATTTAAATCTTTTATCACACTGATAAGTAATTTACTATTATTTCATTGAAAAATTTAAAACCCCCATTCTAAATAGTAAATATTTAGTAAAAACTTATTATTTTTTTTACGGAGTAATCCTTCTATGTTCATGGCAAATTTAATCTACATCAACTAAAAATTTTATTTTACCCATCCTCCTTCCCCATCGACCCTATTTTCTCCATTAAAGTCTTAGGACTTTTATGGTCATTTGGAATCCTTCTTATTTTAAATTTTATGTCACATGGAACCTTTTAGAATTTATAAATTATAATACATTATTGTAGAGAAGTTAACATACTAGTGTTCATTATTAATCGAAACATGCATAATCGTTTGTCAGAAATGCCAGCTGTAGAGCACACTCCTTAACCTTCACCAGTGGTCTTCCGGTTTAAGGTGTAATACTCCCAATAAACAGGATTTCTGGTGATGGGGAGGTTCGTATCTTGGTCGAGTGCACTAGGGGTAGTTTTCCACGTGATTTTAATCATTCTGATTTTCCGGTATCCTTCCTGCACTAATACAAACTACCATATGGTACCACCTACCCCTATGCACCATATTACCTGGGACGAGAAGAATTAAGGGTGACCGTCACAGAAGAGTAACTACAAGCATGGTTAGAGGTTGTATCGATTACAGTAGAAGAACAGCTTCTTGTTGTGGTTTGTGGTCGATGGAAGATTGAGAGTGTGTCAGTGGTCTGGATGTCGAGTCCACCGAACCAAGTGCAGCAGAGCACATACAAGTGTAAATGTAATTTATATTAGAAGTGCAGCAGAGCACATACAAAGTTGTAAATGTTTCTATTAGAAGTGCAACAGAGCACATACAAAGTTGTAAATGTTTATATTAGAAGTGCAGCAAAGCACAGTCATACAAAGCTGTAAATGTTTATATTAGAGGTGCAGCAAAGAACAGTCATACAAAGCTGTAAATGTTTATATTAGAAGTGCAGCAAAGCACATACAAAGCTGTAAATGTTTATGTTATAAGTGCAGCAAAGCACAGTCATACAAAGTTGTAAATGTTTATATTAGAAGTGCAGCAAAGCACAGTCATACAAAGCTGTAAATATTTATATTAGAAGTGCAGCAGAGCACATACAAAGCTGTAAGTGTTCTTATTAGAAGTGCAGCAAAGCACAGTCATGCAAAGCTGTAAATGTTTAAATTAGAAGTGCAGCAAAGCACAGTCATACAAAGCTGTAAATATTTATATTAGAAGTGCAGCAGAGCACATTCAAAGCTGTAAGTGTTCTTATTAGAAGTGCAGCAAAGCACAGTCATGCAAAGCTGTAAATGTTTAAATTAGAAGTGCAGCAAAGAACAGTCATACAAAGTTGTAAATGTTTATATTAGAAGTGCAGCAAAGAACAGTCATACAAAGCTGTAAATGTTTATATTAGAGGTGCAGCAAAGAACAGTCATACAAAGCTGTAAATGTTTATATTAGAAGTGAAGCAGAAACAATACAAAGTGGTAAATGTTATTATTATAAATGCAGCAGAGCACATACAAAGTTGTAAGTGTTCTTATTAGAAAGGAATGTTTTCAATCCCAATTTTTTAAAATATATATAGTAAACTCTATAGGTACACGATGGTCTTTCAGTGAGGGGAGCTTAGGGGGGCGCTGTCCCCCTCTAAGAGTGGGAAGAGAGATTAATCTCTGACACGGTGAATGATAACTGCGGTCGAGAATTTAGGAATTTATCTTCCTCCCCTCACCCCTTTACATACCCCACCACAGAAGGGACGTATATACAGGCTGCTGTTGCGGTCGTCAGATGCTTTAAGACGACACGACCGTCAGATTAATACAAGAGAAGGAATCTCGGAGGCTACCTAACCTACCTGTTGGCGTCCCACGCCGTGACCGCGGGAACTTTAGTAAAGACCTTAAGAAAGAGAGCCTTAAAGGCTGATTCAGTACAAATAGTTCATAAAAAAAGTATCGTTTAGGCCCTAATATAAAATTAGGGAACGTGATTACGCAGAAAAGTTTGGAACGGTGTTATCTATATTTAAAATAGTATGCTATGCAAATAAAACAATAAATTCAAAAAATAATGTGGAAACTATAGTTCAATCAGAATAATTATTTTACATTGGTAATATATTTGTACATCCAAGATTGGGATGCTCTATTTAAATGCCACTTTATAAAGTATTCGATTGCACTGGTGTGTGCGTCCTATTTTTAAAAATCAAATGTAAAATTAAATTACAATACAATTAAATGTGAAGATGAAGCCAATTTGCTTAAGCGCACCCTTACGTATATTCGAGCAGTCAATCGCTATAAATTCACTATCCATTTACAAAATATAATTACTAAAATTTTGCGAAATTGCATTTACTGTGTATCATTATATTGCTATTAACTATGGAAAAAATAATTATTATTATTTTGTTTGATAATTAAATTTGGGAGAATTTATTAATTTAGGGGTATTTGTTTAAGTTTGAGCTGGAGTAAACACATGCTGTCAGTAAATTAAACAAATCTCAAAACTAAAAATCACAAATATAAATATGAAACATCAAATCAAAAAATAAGAATTGCTCATTAAGTTTTTTTTAATAAATATATTTCACTAAGCTTTCTATTAGAACTTCATATTTTGTTTTATTGAACGTGAATGAAATGTGAAGGACTCACCAAACACAATTAGAGAGGACGTCCAAATACACTCACGAGAACGCCCAGGCACACTTCAGGAATAAGAGCTCATAAAGCTTTACCATTTCTCACAAATAAAAATTCTATAAAATAAATGGAAATAAAACAAGTTAATTTTAAAATCAGAGCTATTTTAAGAGTGCTTTCTCAACCCTCTGATTATATTACCATACAGCTTACAAACTAACCTCAGAGTCCATATTACTGGCAATTAACTGGGATGTTTAATACATGCTATATATCTATAGCCAGAATACGTATCGAAGTGTTGTTGGCTGCATTCTTCGCTTGACAACATTGAAATTGAGTTCAGTGAAATAGTTTTTTTTCTATTTAAAATAATTAAATCTCAATTCTGTTGTATTTTTAAAATATCGTTAAAATATTTCACCGGTTTCACACACTGTTTTCCAACTAGAAATACAGTAAACCTTACCATGATACGAAGCCTGGTCTGAGCTGTATCACCTGTACCTGGTCTGAGCTGTATCACCTGTACCTACATCCTTGAGATGAAGTGAGCTCTTAGCTTTATAACAGGCACAATACCAAGTCTTCAGGTCGTTAACTCATAGCTGTGTAAGATCTCACCGTTACTGATAGTGGTGGTGCCCTTGTCTGGATTTAAACCCGGTATTCTAAGGTCAGCAGACAATCGCTATAACAATCAAGCCGAGATGTTTGACGTTATAAAATAAACTTTCCAACACCTCAGATTTATTGGGATGTATGCTTGTAACATATGCATTTAAGTGTGTAGGTATATATGTATACTCGCTTTTCTCGTTAAGGGACTCCGCCCCCAAACCCCTAGTGAGTTTTCTTTGCAAGTGGATGTAAACTAATGTCATTCCAGCGTTGTTTTGAACGTAACAACTTAAAGTTACCGGTATTGTATTGTATTTTTCACACATTATTTTAGTTTCTCCATACTTGTAGGAAAGCGAGAATCATCAAATTTGGCACGCTTTTGGCAATTGGATGTGCCAATATGACTGCCAAATTTTATGATTCTAGCTGTCCCATAAGTGTGTCAGAAAATTAAAAAGTGTGTGGAAAATGTGCAAAATTTACCTAAAACAAAAAAATCTAGCTCTATCTAAGGTATAACCGATGGAGATATAACAAAAAGCAATAGGACCAAACTTGTGGGTAAAATTGCTCCGCTATTTTAATTTTTTTTCGGGGGTTAAATTTTTTTTTTTAACTTTTTGGGATTTTACCGTCAGTTACAGGCTAGAAGATATAAGTTTGCTAAATTTCAAGTTACTAGCTCATCTGGAAGTGGGTAAACATTAATGTCAGTGAGTGAGTTAGCCATGTGGCTTTTTAGTAGTATAATATGTGTAGTGTATAAATGTGTAATATGTGTATATGTATGTATGTGTAGTATGTATATATGTAGCCCTATGATTATTGACAACTTAGGCTGATTTCTAAATAAGTTTATCCACTTAATAAGTAGTATCTAGCGCAAACGCAGCTAAATTGAAATGTCCAAATATTCTTTCGAAATATCTTATGAATACAATTTTTATGAGCTTTTCCAAGAAAATGTAACACTGGTCTTAAATCAAAATGTTAGTAATTATAAGCGTTATTAAAGGTATATGCTGTAGCCTTCGTCTTGGAGAAAGACTTCTTATTATTTACATAATTATATTATTAACAATGACTGCTTTTTTATTGATGAGTTTAAAATCAATTAATTTTTTAGCTGGAACAACGTTGTAGGTTTGTAAGTTAAAACGTTGTACTTTCGCAGTATATTCAATATTATTTATTTTTAAATGCTGACCTGGTATAGAAAAAAGTCACTTTGGAAGTAAAAACAATATTATGATGATATAGTACAATAACATAGTAAGTAAACATTACTTACTTTGTGATAGCTATAATAATTTAAATCTCATCTAACACCCAATGTCATAGTATTTCTTCATTGCATTTTCCCCCAAAGCCCAATCCTATAGTAGAGAGCCTATCTATATAAATACTAGCGGACCCGACAGACGTTGTCTTGCCCGAATTTTGGCTTTTCGTTTGGGTGGCATAGTTGATTTCTATAATAAAACAAATACTATGTGATCATCACAATTACAAATTCACAATGAACTCCAATTAGTGAGTTACACAAATATTACAAATTCAGTGTTTGTCAAGACAACATACAAAATAAAACATCTATTCATTTTTGGAATTTTGCCCACAACTCCACAAATATCAGCTGTATCGAAAAATGTTACGAATATTGCTTACAAATTTTTATGCCGGGTACAGTTAATTTTATTTTTTGATCCCCCAAACCACCCCCCCCCAAAAAAAATCCCCAAAAAATAAAAAAATAGAACCCGATTGCAGTGCCACCTACCGGGTCCAATTGTGAATCTAAACCATCCACAGACCCACTCAAACACACACAAAAAATTTCATCAAAATCGGACCAGCCAACCCCCCCAAAAAACCCCTAAAAAATTAAAAAATTATAGAACCCGATTGCAGTGCCACCTACCGGGTCCAATTGTGAATCTAAACCATCCACGGACCCCCTCAAACATACACAAAAAATTTCATCAAAATCGGTCCAGCCGTTTAGGAGGAGTTCAGTGACATACACACGTACAGAAGAATTATATATATTAAGATATGTATGAATGAATAAATTTATATATATGCCTATATATATCCATACATTTATTTATTCATGCATACATATATTTATAAATGTATACGTACTATATTTAAAGTATAGATACACTACATTATACAATAGCTACTGCTACAAATACATTAAATTACAACCTTGTTCCGTGTTCCTCCATACGGGGGGTTAATTGATGAACAATGACCTTTCACCTACTGTTATACTCTTTCCCAGCATTTCTAGACTTATTTCTTGCAGTACTGCTCTTCTAGAATATTACTACGCAGCTTTTTGCCCCTATTCAGGTAGCCACAGACAGCTTCATGTCGGCGGACACTGCTATTTTAATTGATGATACAGCGTTGTTCTAGAATATACCATTTTCAACACCCTATTAGCCTACTTAATTAGCAGATTACAGTGCCTGATCTTTGTCAGGTTATAAACTGCGTCCCAAACAAACTTGTTCCATGGAGAACACACTTTCGAGAGAAATGTATGTCGCAGCGTTGTTCTGACCCACTCTTATTATGGCGGGAAACCGCTCTCATTGCATCCGGCCTAGATCTAAACTCGGGCCTTGCTCACCCTTGCCAGGTGATGTTTTTGTACATATCTCAGTAGAAAATGTTTAAACTAAATAAATTTAAATTATAACGAAATAATCATTTAAGTCCTTCACTATACAACTATTACAAGCATTCACACGACCATCGGATTTGTTCTTATTTTCACTTTCTCAGCTCAAGATAAATAATTTTATTCGCTACATTTTTTTTTACCTCGAGATTATGACGAATCTTTACGTTTTATTTGTGACCGAACCCCAAAGAGTGGATTTTTAACATATTACCCCTCTTTGTATGCCCCTGGTCCCAGATCTGAAACGGTTTGATGGATTTTGTTCAAACTTGATGTCTTGATTAGTTTTATCTCTGCATCTTACTTCATGTTCAGATTATACACACGAGAGCTAAGGTTATAAGGCAATGCTTCTAAACTTTTTTTATTTTAGCCCAAACCCTCAAATTAAGGGTAGATTACTGATGATTTTTTTTAAATCACACATTTTTCAAAAATTGCTTCTATTCTGTTTAAAATGTAGCCTATATCTGCGGAGTGTTTAACAAATAAAACTCTATACTTGTTTTTTGTGAAGAAATTTGTTTAAGGGTAGTTTAGGGATAGGTTGGTTAAAATTTGACTTTTTAAAAAAATAGCTCACGTGATTTGGTTTTATCTGAGTATTTGTTTTTTACATTATAAATAATTATATGTATTCGTTTTTTTTTAAAAAAAATCATTTTATAGTAATTTATTGATTGATTTTTGTAAAGTTTGAAATATTTCAAAATAGCTCTAACAATTTTATTCTAAATTGATATCGGGGGAATATTTTACATGATTAATAATGTTTGTTTATTTTTCTAAAATAAGTTAATTTAAGGCTAGTTTACATACAACATATTAAAGAAGATTTGAAATTTTTCTATATTGGTTTTAAGATTGAATTTAAAATGGTTACCTGAGAATAGTTTTTCATGATAAATAAGAGAACCTTTCTATTTTTACAAACTCTAAATAATTTTGATTAGTTTACAACAACTTATTTTTGAAAATTTGAAATTTGCTGAAATTATTTAAACCATTTGTTTTAAAATTTGCATACAATCAGTGTTTATTGGGACTAACAACTTGATGTGTTTTATGAGGAAATCTTACTTTTGGATATTTTACTGAAAACCTATTATTAAAATTTTCTCCCATGCAATAATACTCAATATGAGAAAGTGTGTGCAATTATGTTGTATTTTTTTTTAAATACCTAGTTAATTTCACTGACAATATAACTTATTTCATAAAGTAGTTTATGTTTGTATGCATTAAATTATGTACATTTTGAAAAAAATCCAACACATTTTTAGGACTATAAATATATCTATAAAATAAATTTAATTAAAACTACTCTCTTCCATTTTTTCCTCCTAAAATCAAGATATATCGTTTTTCTTTTGTTTGAAATACAAAAAAATCACTGTTCAGTTTAAAAAAAAGACAACTTGTATTTATTTTTGCGTGTTCTGTACTTAAACATCTCTGAAAATTACTAACAAACCTCGCAGAAGTTCTAATGATAGCTACTTGTTTTTCCTAATAATCACCATAATGTTTGGTTGTTCACATGATTGTAGTTTATCTATACTGAATCAAGTACATAAACATCAAACTTGTATCTGGGCCATAAGGTTGTCTTCGATGTGGTGGCGCGCTGTTTGACCACCAGGGGCGGTGGTGTCGCCGTGAATCACTCGGTGTGTTAACTGTCAGGAGGTCATCCCCGGGGTCAAGATGAACATCCACCAGAGTCTGGCAGTCTCCTTGTGTGGGTCGTGGTGTAGTAATAGTAATAAATATAGTGTCTATCCAAGCTCTTATGAGCTGACATAAGTTCACGCCGAGGATACTAAGTCCAGTGGATTCTAGTACTATCCGTACAGACTATCAGAACAGTTATACAACGAGGGGGGCACACGAGGAGAAGGAAGGTACTATTTAGAGGAGGTGTACTCACATTTACGTGAAGGAAAAGTGGGAGACATTTTTTTTATATAAAACACCCTCAGCACACCCAAAGGATATTCGGACCCAAACATCCCCTCCACCAACAAACCAAACAAGACGAGACTGACGCCTTTGTACATGTTTCACTGGAGCGGGTTTTTAAATCCGTTTAAAACTATCTGATACTAACTATTGTTAGTTCTTTAGCCAAGATATTTTCCAAATTGTACCACACCTTCAATTTTATTTTACCGATTATTAGATACATGACTTAAGACCTAGCTCCAGTCCATATTTTTTAAGAAAGCCTTTTAGAAAATACAAAAAAAAATTTTGCAGACAAATGTATAGATTTTACTATTGTATGGGTAATATTTCACGGGTATTGATAATATCTATAGAAAGTGACAGCTGTTACAACATGACTTGACGTGTGAACCGTGAGAGCGATCTAGTGACTTTTCTAGTTTGCGGATGACGGGTAGACCATGGTTCGATCTTGGTCGTGTGTACTGAGGGTGGTTTTCCCCTAAATGTTTTCCCACTCTCTTTCCACGCAAGTGCTGGTACAATTCCTCATACTTAACCCATTAGCGTAATTAGTACATAGGCGTACAACCCACACGGGTAGTAAGACGCGGTGATAAACAAAATAACTATTCAAGCTGTTGAATAAGGCTCTTTCTATGAAAATTAGACTGTGCACGTGTATTATTTTTTTCTAAGGAAGGTTGGCAATCTACCATTTAGAATATGAAGATGACACAAGCGATTGTAAATAAGAATAACAGTTTTTATTATAAATGTGTCCTCATAAAATAGGGATGTGAATGAGTGGAGATGACATAGTTACTGCACAAAGGAGGATTACAGCAGGAGGAAATATGATGTAATAAAAGAATTACCGGCATAAGTGGTCGCTAACACCCCTCCTCCCCCTTCCCCCGGGCATTCCATAGCTTCATACGTGTCTTCTTTACTCCCCCTCTTCCTCCGATTTCTCTTGGCTCTGTAAGGGAGAAAGAAAATGTAATAATTCCGTTGAAAGACGGTCCAAGCGACATCAATATTTTGTTTTTACGCCACATCATACTACAACCCGTCCGGACAACACTCATCCCGGATTTGAACCGCTCGCTACCTTTCTATCGCCAGAAAATTAGACCAGATTAAATTGACGCTCAAACCCACGTGCCTACCTATGCAGGTATTACATCAGTAAGTGTGACGATAAGGATGTTCGTGGCTTCAAACATTCGAATTCGAACTTGAATCAAGTCAGTTCAATATTCATTTCGAGATTCAGACATAAATAAATTTAAAAAAAACTTGAGCTATCAGAAACCTATTTTTATTATTGTTATTAATACTGTGGATAATAAATAACGCGTTTTTATAATATTTTAATTTACACGATAAAGCTAAAAATACACTTCTGAAGAATTTGATCACCTTCTTTCTCTTGGTTGTTAATTTAACTTTCTGGAGGCTGGTAAATTATGTCCTGAAAATAAATTAAATTAATAATCATTAATAATCATTATGTTAAACTTACTAATACCCGAATCAGTAAGCCCGTGGACAAAGGCGACAGTCTGGTCTGGTTTTTTGACGACTGAAGAGTAGTAGCTGAGATGTTTTCCGTAAATTATTCTCATCTCTCCTTCCACGACACTGCGGGTACATTTACTTTAGATTTTATCCTACTCATTCTTACCCCATTAGTGTGAATAAGCAAACAGCCTGGATGGGTAGGGAGACGTGGTGAAAAAAAAACATATTGAAGAAAACTGTATAATATATACACACTGTGAATTAAATAGCCATGCTATTATAGTTGTTAAGTATGGCTGTAGTCGCATCTAAATATAATAAACATTAAATTGAAAAATGACACATGGGCATGGAAATCGAACCCGGGGCCTTTGGCTTAGTAGGCACAAATGCTCCTACCACTGAGATATCCAGAAGTCATCCCGTGCCCAGGGTCATTAAAATATGAGTGAAGAATGATGACCTGGGCACGGGACGACTTCTAGATAGCTCAGTGGTAAGAAAAGTTGCGTACTAAGTCAAAAGGTTCCGGGTTCGATTCCCGTGACCAGGTATCATTTTTTGATTCATAGTTCAAATAAATATTTATTAATCATATTTTTGACAGAAACGTAAAAACAATAACAAATAATAATAAATACTGCATGCTGTGGGTTTGTCTCTTGAAGCGTTATAGCTCCGGGCCGAGACTTCTTGGCACATAACCTATCATTATTATTACTATCATTACTATTATTTTTCTTCTTCTATGTCGGAACCAAAACAGTAGGAGTCGAGTTTATTTTACTGCCGCCCCTAAATCATACTCGTAATGCCCTCTGTATCTATTCTCGTCGCCGACAGACGGAGAGATGTTCGTGTTACGGAGTTGAGGTGTCGGGGGATATGGCGGGAGGCTAATTGCTAGCCCACCTCACTTCTCGACACTCGCTTGGGTAGCTAAACAGGGTCACACTTTTTAATATTAGTACAAGCGTATAAAGGCACCAGGATCGTTTGGTTTAACGGAGACTGGGAGGTCAGTGCTCGGAAACCTAGTCAGGCGAAGTGAAGTATATTTTCCAGTATTGGTTTACTGATTCCATCCTTCCACGCAAATACGTGTGCACCTATTATAAATGCTACCTTTATCATATCTACACTATTATCATAAATATTAAGATAGCTTGGACGAGTGATAAGACGTGGAGATGGCAGAAATGCGCTTAGCATCAGATAAACTTAATTTTCATACTAAATTTGATTATAAAATTTGAGATCAAGTTTTAAAACTGAAAATGTATAAGCCTATTAGGCTTAGGCTATTATTTATTAAATGACTTTGAAAGATTAAATTCTAGATGAAATATTTATTTTCTAATACAACTTAATTTTTTCAAAATGTATTTCTTTTGGACGCTTTATTTAATTTTATACTATTTGATTTCTAGATACACCTTAACTCAGTCGGTAGCGTGTCTCTCTACTAAGCTAAGAGTCCTGAGTTTGATTCCAGGCATGGCCGAAAAATGTATCATTGATGAAAATATGGGTCTACCCTTTCACATGGATAAATTGACGGCCGGGGACAATATGTTGTGCCTTTCCTAGTCTTAAGTTGTATTGTAAGGCATATGAAGCAACGGCAGGCCTAGCAAGCCGGAATTTTAAAATATATGGCTTGAATAATAAAAAACTGACCAGGGCCACAGGCTGGAAACGGTAATGGATGTAAATAAAAAAGTTAATTTATTGATAAGACTGGCTCCAAAACCTTGTGCTTAGTTCTTTATTTTACTATATAAAACAAAGAATATAATGAAATACTTAAATTAATAGTTGACGTTGTAGCGGTTGACCTTTAGAAGGCTTAACCTAATGATAAGAATGAGGACGATGATTTAAGGATAAATGACCCGTATCAACTTAACGAGAGGGTGGGGGAAACCACTTTGATCAATCAAAATTGTGAAAAACATGTCCCTGTGATTCCACTGGGTTTCTAACCTTGACTTCCCCGTAAATGGCAGCCAAGTGCAGTGTGAGCCTAGTGCCGTAGACAGTTTGTATCAGTAGTGCGGGTTTCATATAAGGAACGTTTTAGAGCAAATATATGTCCTCCCTTTTATTGTTCAATTTTCATAGGAATCTGACAGCTAGGAATATACTAGATCTACTTTCACATATTAATATGTCAGGTTATGTTACAAGCATATTATGCATCTCTGGAACCGCTTGGCCTATGGGTCCCATATTCGCGTGGGAGGTACACCTTGAGACCTTATTAAAAAAAAATTTCCCCCCTTCTGCTACGCCCCACGATGCATTTACATAAAAACTCCCCCAATTCTTTCCAGCCCCCTTTTCGATATTTTTTTCTATTTTTACCTAAATATTGCTATTTGCGCATGTGATTGCTATTACATTATTCATACCTATAAAATAACACTAATAACATAGTACAACATTTTTATAATTTTTTTTACCACGTCTAGCTGATCGTTCAGGTGTTGCGCTTGTATTACAAAAGTTTTTATTTTCTAAAATGCCCTTCCCAATGAAAGTCGAATTTTAGCCACACTGCTGGGGTAGGAATGAACAAGTTGGAGTTTAGGGGAAATTTAGCTGCATTTGCTTTAAGAGGGAAAGTGAGAAAACATTTAAAGGGAAAAAAAACCTTAGGGCACCCTACTGGGATTCAAATTCCGACCTTCCTATATCACCAGCAAATTAGATTAGACGAGCTTGAAATTTAGTTTGAATACTACCGATTCGGGTCAAATCTTTGTTAATCTTTGTTGTTATAAATTCAGATGTTTGCAATTAGGGTGCTATTCGACATCTCGTCCTCTCGCTACGCCAACGCTGACACACTTCCCTTAAGCTACCCCTTTCATCCCTACTTTAGTGCTTGGTACTAGACACAGTAATTATAAAAACAGTTAACTATTCACAATTCTCTTAATAATGGCCTGTACATAATTCTGCGAAAGTTTATGTGAGACCGTCAATAAAATTTTATATTTTACAAACTTTTATACAAACAAATTACTCATATTTGTCTATAGTATTTTATCACAGATTTATTCGATTGTGTTTTATTTTTATTTTTGATGATCGGATAGATAAACACTTTACCTCACATCACATAGTAAAATTAATTAAAACGAATTTATAGTAAATCCATGGTAAAATTTAGAATTACATAAAACTTATATATGTCATAAGTCATAACATAAAATAAAGTTATTGAAAATTGTCTAAACTCATTTATCGATGGCGTAAAATATCAAACACTTCAAGCATCATTTCGGTCTTTTATATTCAAATAAAAAATATATATATTTTGACTTTAAAATATAATTACCATGCGGGAATAATTGGAATTATTTCTGCGTCAGTAGAGATGCTGTAAAACATAATGAACTCTGACGACTTATACTCTAACATTTGATTCCATCTCATTATATCTATTTTTTTTTTGTCTTCTCTTCTTCGACCCACCTATTACAAACGTAACAAATTTTCTCCGCGACATGTCATTAACGACTACAAAAGGCCTCTTTGTTAATTTATATCATGTTTAAAAGAACATAACAAAAGATAGAACAGAATTTTTTCTTTACCTCTATAATAAATCGCAAATCAAGAAAAAGAAGAAGGGATAGGTTCTAAATTAAAAATACGATTGGCAGTTTAAAAAAAACCAAACAGGAATAATTTTCAACATCATATTTTCCTCCCATTCCCTCCCCCTGATTATATATAAATTAATACAACTCTGTATGAAGCTGAGGAATAATGAACTCAGAATTCGAGATAAATTTTATCTTCTTCATCTGCAATTTTCACAGACGCCCGTGCTATTTAGCTTTCTCTCTCTTTTTATCGCTGGAGAAGTGACTTGATTCCAAGGGCTATTTAACATTACATTTGCATTTTGGCTGTCGTCCATATCGCTCGCTCCGGCTAGTAAAAGGTGTTAGTCCTGAGGCCCCCGAACCACCGCATCCTCAGTTGGCGATCTTTCAAGTCGTGCAGTTTATCTACCCCTCAATTACCACGGAAATACATCTCTGTAGCTTTAAAACCCATTCGGCCTGCAGTTGAATAGTCTCTTGAAAGTAATAAGAGCTTATCTCCAGAACACTGTTTTGGTTTTAATGTTGCATTGTGTGAGGTGACTATTATATATATAACAATACGTGTTAACAGGAACCTTAAGTCATTTTATCAGTTGTGACAGTAAAGACAGGACATTCGAATAAAATCATCACACAACTGATAAAATGACTTAAGGTTCCTGTTAAGACGTATTGTTTTCCCTTGTGAAGGAGCTTTAAGGTAGGATGGAGGGAAACGTGAGTTAAGGCCATTATTTGTTGTATTTTATAAAAAATTATTCTTTTGGACGTCATTAATAAATTATTATTTCAGTATATGCGTTTTATCTAATTTTCTACACATTAACAGTTTTTAAAACTTTTTCCTGGGCATCTTGGCATTTGATGATAACTTTTTATTACTACTTTAAAAAGCTTATCATCAACTTTCAATATTACCACTACTGTTGATATTACTAGGTGTAGAAAATTAAACTAAACGTATCCACTGAAACTCCATGGCGTCAGCATACAATCGAGCTATATTGACCGAACGGTCGCCATCTGTCGGTGAAGATAGTACCAGCTTCTGCAGATAGAGGGTGGTATGGGATCAGCACACTGAAACCTCCAGTCATCAATCTCAGTTTTCTAGACCGTAGCCATCACTTCATTCAAGTAGCTCCTCATTTGTCCTCATGAGGCTGAGTCTGACCTCATTTAAATGTTTCACAGAAGAATCTGGAGGCGCCGGGTATCGAATCAAGGATCTTTGTATCTGTATCCAGGAACTCGGACTGCTAGATCACGGAGGTGGTCAAAATTATCTACTGAAGCCATATTTAAATGATTTTGTCTAGAAATTCTTTTGCTATACTAGCTTAAAAAATACTGGCCCTATAGCTCGCAATATCTTCCATTCCACCTTAAGTTGGTTATTAATAACGGCTCGATTTTAAAAGATAGGTACTGAGGAGCCTAATTATTTAGACACAGTGCATCCTCATTAATTTGCTAAAGAGATAAGAAAACAGCCATCTCTTGCACCCCATTGAAATTCGAACCCAAGAATGGTTAAAACTCCTTTGCTGCTAACAGGCTGGACCTATGTACAAACCTCCCCTTTTTTTTTACATTTCTGCAATATTGATTTTCACAATAGTAATTACTAGCAAACCCTTACGCAATACTGAGGTAAAATTTAAAAAAAAAATACTGAGAAGGGTGCTGGAAAGGAGTGGGGAAATTTTTCTGTATATGCGTCTGGAAGGTAGGGGCCCGGAGGAGGTTGGAGGGGGAATTTTTGGGATAAGTTCTCAAGGGGTATCCTCCATCCGAAGATGGGCCCTATAGATCAAGTGGTTCCAGAGATGTATCTTCGATTAAGGTCTCAAGGGGTATCCTCCATCCGAAGATGGGCCTTAGTCAAGTGTTTCCAGAGATTATCTTCGATTAGTTCAAGGGGTATCCTCACCAACTATGGGTTGTAGCCCAGCGATTCTGAAGATACTTTGAGGGAGATGGGGGTCGAAGGACGAACTTTTCAACTCCCAGTACAAAAAAAAATTGTTATTTCAATATCAAGTTGCACATCTTCAGGTCAACACATTTCTTATTAAGTCCATATCTGTCAATTTAGACCCATATAATAGTTCGATGTTGGATCTGACAGAATATACAGTTTCATATCAAAGAGATGGATGGATAGTAGCCTACTAATTATTTTTTATATAATGATGAAATATTCCATTATTATATTTTGCTGAGCGAAATTCCTATAGACACGTGAAATAATCTCTCTTGAAATCAGCCTATCGATAAATTAGCACGCTTTCTCATAAAAGGCTCGCCAACCCTCTCTTGGACTGTGACTGCCAGCTTGGGAGCATCGTTCCAGGCTACCAAGTTTCCCCTCCATTTTATATCCTCCGAGGGATAATTCTCCTTCTAGTTTCCAGTTTATATCCTCCAAGTCATAGAAAAAATAATTATACCTCCAATTTATATTCTTCAAGGTTCTATATATAATTTCTACCTTCAGTTTTTACTCTCCAAGATCCTAGAGAATATTTTCTCCTCTAGTGTTTATCCTCCAAGTTCCTAAATATAATTTTTCCTCCTATTTTTACCTTCCAAAGACCAAAAAACTAGTCTCCCTCCAGTTTATATCCTCCTTGGTTTAAATGAGATGTTGATGGTTACGCCCGGGTGTACACCCTAGGTCCCTCTCTTCTCCCCTGCCTTGTGTAATGGCGGAGGTGATCTTAAGACCATACCACCTTGGCTAGCAAACACACCGCACCCTCCCCATTTCCCCGATAATCGATACCACTATAGGCTATAGGCCTGTAACACTACGGTCTACTGGCCAGGCTCATGAGGTGGAGCGAAACAGCGAGTACCCCCCTCCCCTATTAGTGACAAACAATTTAACACAAGAGAACAGGTGGAAGAGGGTTGGTAGTACAAGTAAGGGACGTCCACTCTGCTTAACAACTGCATTGATGGGCGCGTGGACTAAATGTATAGTCTGGTTTGCCAGTGACGAGAAGGTCGGCCGGATGTATTGGTCTCCTATTCTCCCCACATACAATTGCTAGTAACTTCCTCTAAATTACACCTTCATCCCGACCCCACCACCTTAATTAAATGCGAACAACTAGAATGGCACCCGTTTCGGTGGATACACGCTCTGAGGTGCCACTCTTGCAATAGAGCGGCTGTCGTTGACGGGAAGATCGGGGCTCAACCCCAGTCGGGGCATTGAGGTTTTTTTTTTACTAAATGGTTTAAAGGTGACCTGGTGGTCTAGGGGTAAGGTGTCAGACTTCTGTGCTGAGGGTTCTGGGGTTCAATCCTCGGTCCCGGCACAGATTTATCTGATAGCCAAACCCTTCCTTCACCTCTGACAAGACGTATATTATCCACAACTTGTGAATGTGAGGAATGCCAGGCTTCCACCGTGGTTCGGATTCTACTTTAAACTGTAGGTCCTCCATTTCATCTAACAATCACCCTACCATTGCGCATTAAAGTAAGTGCGTATAACCCGAACGGGTAGTAAGACGCGGTGCTAATAATAATAATAATTAATCCTAAATGGTTTACCATTCTCCCTCCTTGCAAATGTGGATCCATTTCTTCTAAATTTAACCTTCCCTATCCCAAACACATGGGAGTAATTAGTACATAGGCGCGGTACTATAAAAACCCACTAGGATAGCTTCTAGAGTTCTAGAGAGAAGCTGTGAAATAACTATGTAACATGAGATTACAGGATGAGGAAGGTGAATGATATTTGCACTAGTTATCATTGAAAATATTTTAACATACGGGAACAGGATGAGAAGGATGAGTAGCGGAAAACCCGGCTAACATCCACGTCCTTTATTTAATCTCTTTAATCTAAGATCCGCCTCGGGGGCGTAGTTTGCTAAAGCGCTAGCCGTGTAGAGCTAGACTGCCGAGGACGGGGAGATCGAGGTTCGAATCTCGGTCGGTGAACTGGGGGTGGTTTTTCCTTAGTGGTTTTCCACGCAAATGAGAGTTCATTTCCTCTAAATTCAACCTTCCCAATTCCTTATACATTATATTAATTAGTACTTAAACGTATAACCCGAACGGGTAGTAAGACGCGGTGCTAAAAAAAAAATCTAAGGAAACAACGAGATTGGAGAATGTGATTTTACTTCCTCTTTTGAAGTCCGGCACACACGATACAATTCTGAAACAAGATCTTGTTCACACTGATTGCACAAAAATTTACCAAAAAGATTGTTCGCACGGCATGTACGATTGCATACATACAGCAGTATGTGCACTTTTTAATGGTTAAATACTCATTAGGTAGTTTTCTAAATCATATTTAAGCTAAATATTATTTACATTTTTTCAAACAATCGAGAACCTCTAGATCCGGGATTCAATTTCCTATAATTTTAAATTTTATTTGTTTTGATCAAATATGTTGTTGTTAATAAATAGATATACAATCATCCATAAAAATAGGTAAGTGTCAGGGCTACCAATGTTAAAAACTCAAGAGTTGAGCAATAAAAATGACTAATAAGGACTTGTTCTATTTCCTTTAAGGCATAAGATATTGCATACAATGAGCTGTGCAAAGCAACATTTAGACATTTTTTGTTTTTTGCAAGGCACAATCTTGTGATTACAACATCTTGTACCATAAATTGTGTCAGGTTTCGTGGGATCTGGACATGTTTTACAACTTCCCAGCTAATTCTATTTTCTTAGGTTGAACAGTTTAACTAGATAATACCGGCACTTATTTTTTTTATCACCGATCTTAGGGTTAGGCCAGACTGACAAGCGTGCGAGCGAGCGCGCAAGCGACTGGGTGGCCAGACTGACGAGCGTGCGAAAGGAACGCGTGATTAGCAGATAGCTCTCGATAGTTGTTGACGAGGAGGCTCCGAATCTTGGCTCATGAAATGAGGGGGTTTTTTAACAAGTGATTTATTGTTGTGGTTTTCTCATCCTCTCTCCACGCTAATGGTGTTTCTTATTTGTAAAGGCCTACTTTGTAATATTGAAGTATTTTAACATCTCAGTTATATATATATATATATATATATATATATATATATATATATATAAACACACATATAAGTATGGTTTATGATCTTACCAATTAAATTAGGCCGTTAGTAGCAAGTGTGCTAAACCTATCGATAGTAATAAAAATGTCAAAATGAGAAGTTTTCCTAGCACTCAATGAACCAACATATAATAATATTGCCTTGCGCCTGTAAACTAGACTGTACCGGGTCGAGCGCCGCGCTATGAAAAATAGAACCAGTTTATCTTTCAAGCGTGCGCGCTCAGTCGCTGTCAGTCTGGCCACCTCGCATTACAACCAATGTGTTATATTTTATATTTTAGTCGCTACGCGCTCGCTCGCCAGTCTGGCCGCCCCCTTAGGTACTATCCGTTCGGGTTGTACGCATATAAACTAATTCCTCTGATATGGTAGGGATTAAACAGGTTGCATTTAGAGCAAATGTATCCTCATTAGGGTTGAGGGAGAGTGGAAAACCATTTAGCGGCAAAACCACCCTCATAACACCCAACGGATCCTATCCTAAATATTCCGTTATTGGCAGTTCAGTCTAGTATTTTGTGAGAGTGACGGCTTTAGAGGCTTATACCATTCAACTACTGAACTGGGTGCACTTAAAAGTGATAAAAAATAAAACTACGAAAAGAGTTAACTTTGAGTTTTGTGAACGCTACCTCGCCACATTACTGACTTCATTATACAATTTTACATAACATTATTTAATTTATGTTAAGGATAATTTTCTAATGTGATTGCGTGTAAGCTATCCTCCTGAAACTCCCAAACGTGTGAAGGTTGGCGCAGGCCTTGAGGTGGTATCACGTGGGTTGAGCCAATTGTTACGGTTCCCACGCCACCGAGCTGACTTGTTGGCCGATTACCCCGCAGCTGTTTGGATATCTAGAAAATACTTTGTAATAGGAACAATAGTGCGTTATACACCAAGATTATAAGATGTAAAGGATTAGGAAGGTAATTAAGTAAATACACCCACATTAATTTGAAGAGAGGATTGGAAAACCATAACAATAAATCTCATGTGGAAAAACCACCTCACATTTAACTCGGATGAGATTAAAATCTCACCTACCCTTCACCGACAGTCCAGTATATTTTAAACTCACACCCAAGACCGCATGACCACTAGTGTGGGTGGTAAAAACTCTAAAAACTTTTCATCAAACTTGGTCGCAGTTGGAGGGGTGGTCGTTTTACAAATCTCATCTTGGGTGCACTGAGTGTAGCTTTTCACAGTGGTTTCACCCTAATTCCCTGCTAATGTGTGTGCACATTATTTAAACTAGGTACCCTCCTCATCCCTACCTCTTAGAATGTCTTTAATAAGCCTTATGGAATACGTTCAAATATACATGTAGGTTACTTATTCATAAAAAAAAACCAGAAGCGATTACAAAATTATTTAGTTCCGTCTGCTATCATATCTCAGTTGGTAGAGCGTCTGCCGACTTATCTCGTAGTTAGAGGTCCAGGGTTTGATTCCCGGCATGTTCTAAAAATATATTATTTAGCTATTGGGGCTTCTTTTTAAGACTGACGAATTACCGGCTGGGAAACTCTGTGTCGGTTCTGTTCTAGAATTAAGTTAGTTTGTAAGTCATGTACTAATCTAATCAGCCGATTAATAAAATCCAGGTGACCTGGTGGTCTAGGGGTAAGGTGTCGGACCTCTGTGCTGAGGGTCCGGGGTTCAATCCTCGGTCCTGGCACAGATTTATCTGATTGCCAAACCCTTCCTTCACCTCTGACAAGACGTGTATTAATCACAACTTGTGAATGTGGGGAATACCATGCCTCCACTGTGGTTCGGATCCCACGTTAAACTGTAGTTCCTCCATTTCAGCTCACAATCACCCTACCATTACACATTAGCGTACGTGTGTATAACCCGAACGGGTAGTAAGACGCGGTGCTAATAATAATAATAATAATAATAAAATGCACATAAACTATACCTAGTAAATAAATATGTATTAGGCCCTATCTGGATAGAAACCCAAGTGTCTCAACGCTTGGTCATCGGGATGGTTTTTATACTATATTTAATCACGTTGACGTTTTAAATAGTTATAATAAATGGTGTCTATTGTTTCACGAGCCAGAATAGACGGACCCCCGGGTCTCTCAGGGATGATGTGTGAACGCGCCTCTGTGTGTCGTAAATACCAGTCTCGCGCCCGCTCCTTCTTTAACACTCCCCACCCTCTCTCGCCAAGGTGACAACGTCTTTAATTGGCTGTAAAGAAAAAGTAGCGGCACTACAGTCCACACTTTTATGATGTGTACGTGACGGCGATGTGGTAGTTAGATACTCCCCCCTCCCCTTGGGGCGCGAATACTTCCCACACGACAGTCACTAGATCCTAGTAGCCAGGGGACACAGGTTTTCACCCCAGCATGAGTTTGTATTTTAAAGTATATAGTTATACTTTTACCCACATAATACGATTTCTGATGTTATGGCTAGGTGTTGCTGTTTTAGTTTAGGCTAGTGTGTATTTTTTTTTAAATCATAAATTTTAAAGCCTACTTAATTTATGTAGGAAACATAATATATGAGCAGGGGTATCTCAAGGGAAATTCACCCAAATTAGCGTTGAGGAAGGATGGGGAATATCACTACAAATAAAACTGCCACCCAGCGTATCCAGCCAGGGATTCGAACCTTGACCTCCCCTTCAACACATGAAACTTTAATGCGAGTCTAACACCGTAGACCATCTAACCACCACTGAATGTCTCGACCCTTTTTCACAATGTGGCTAAAGTCTGTTCAGCGTAGGAATTGTTTTCTGAAAGGCTTTTTTCCCAACCAAAAATCTATTATATAGTAGGATATTGGTAGGAAAAAAGACCTTTAAGAGAGTAATTCCTACCGTGAATGGAGTATAGTTTGATCATTAAATGAATGAATACAATTTTTACCCTACTTAAGGGACGTTGCCTAACCGTGACGTCATGACAGGTCAAGATAGGATTTCCCATGTTAATGAATTTACGTTTTATTCTGCGAGTATTAAAGATATAACTTAGAAAAAAACTTGGAGTTCTTAACTAATTATAAAAATAGTCTTCAGTGTAACTTTTTTTATCGTGATGTTTTTTGTAGACGTATTTTTTTAAAATCATCTACAAACTAGGCTATATGGCTTGGAGTCTTCCTGCCAGGATGTGGATCAAAAAATTCCATGAAACATATGTCTATCTAGAATAAGAAAAAAGAAAGAAGTAACTTTAAACAAATAAGTCGATGTTTTCAAGGAGCAAATAGTATAGGGGGTGTGTAAACTCATCAGAAGAAGAGGGGAAGGGTTACCAACAGATAAACAAGAGGCCTCACAGGGTGAACTGTTTATTTTCTTCCCTCTCTTTCTATTTTGTAGATTGGCGGCTGGGTGCTAGTGAGCGCGAATTTAGTGCGCTAATTTTGCAGTTTTTATAGCATAAACATTTTTTGAACAAAATAAATCAATTTTTTCTTCTATAGAAACATATAGTTTAGCTTTCTGCACGTGCTAATCTCAACAGTTTTTGAATATCTGGTATGAGCATGGTGGCATTTGGTGACAAACTTTTTAAATTAAGAGAAAAAGTTGTCATTAAATTCCAGGACACATCAGACATCTGTCTCAAGGACTGTTGAGATTAGCATGTGCAGAAAACTAAACTATATGTTTCTATAGAAGAAATATTTTATATAGTTTGGCCAAAAAATGTTTATACTATAAAAACTTCAAAAATACTTCCCTAAACTCACGCTCACTAGCACCCCATCTTAAGTGTGATAGCGCTTAGTGTGCTTAGGTGTGTCAAGTTAACAATACAACCCGTTTCACAAAATAGCTTCGAAATATTTCTTGTAGACAACGTCGTTAAAGGACTTGATTATTTGAACAATATTGTTACTAGCCCTGTTACTTGTGGGTACGCTTTCAAAGGCATCATCGTCGTCCACTTTGGTCTAAAAGTGATCTGGAGTTTGAGGTTACAGCGCCGTTCAAGTATCTTGCGGTGATTTTTCCTGAATGATTTTCCACTCTTAATTAACGCAAATATGGACACACTTTTCTAAAATCAATCTACCTCAGCTTTACCCCATTAATATAAATATAGCCTACGGATAGGCCAAACGGCTAGTAAAACTCGGCTAATTATGTTGTACTGTTAGATGTAACTTACAACATTTTCCAGCTGACTATCACAACCACGAAGGTTGGGGAAAGGATGGGGGGGGGTCATCCGTCTGCTTGTAACTTTTTCCACATCTCCAAATAAAGAGATCATTTAAATGCATACTTCCTGCTGTAGAGTAAAACCTCCACAGAGGTGAAGGGAATAAGAGGGAATAAACTCTCTTCCAGTCTTGCGCGGTACAAAAACAATTTCCTGGTTATAATAAGGGCGTGAGTGAAGGTGTGTGTGTGTGTTTGTATGTTCTGATGATGTCACCCTGAGGACCCGAAGGGCTCTTGGTTCCGGGAGGGCTTGTTCTTTCAGCTTATACTCGGAGAGGATATCTCTATGTTTCCCAGATTAACTCTGAATCCTGAAGGCAGCCTCCGGTCTGGGACTTTGATAGCGGCTGCGGGCTCCGGGCGACAGCGGTACAAGTCGACGTTGGGCTGGTTTATTTTTAGAATATTACCAGGTGCTTAACATGAGTTGGGCAACGAGCGTTTGGGACTACATTTAAAGTGATATTTTGAAAACTGTACGTTCAACAAATTAGGGTTATTAACTACTTTTTCTACCCGCTTCGTTGGCCGCATGGTCTTAGACGTCATTCTCGTATTAGACTAGACTGTTGATGATGGGGAGATTGAGGTTAGAATCCTCGCCAGGTGTACAGAGATTTTTTTCTAAATGTTTTTCCACTCTCATTTCACGCAAATTTGAGCACACTTGTTCTAAATTCAGCCTTCGTCATCCTTATCACACTATCGTAATTTATACATAAGTGTAACATAACCCGAACGGATAAAAAACGGAAGTGCTAAAATATTTTTTTTAAGTCAGAGTTGATTGAAATTGTGTTTAGTTAGTGTGAGTTGTCCAAAAACAATTTTTTTTAGGAGAAACACAAAAATATTTTACAATATAGGACCTATTCCCTATCTGTGGTTAATGCCATTTTTAAAGTGACGTCACACAATTATATTTTGCATCACATATTTCCTTTAGGCAGTAAATGATCTATAGAAGCTATGCATTTTGTGGACATGTTTCCTTTCTGCGATTAGCAATTCAAGTTTAAAATTAAAACAAGGTGGTTTTTTGTGCCTCACGTCCTAATACCAATCCGGGCTATCCGCACATTTCCACCAATAGGGTAGGGATGATGAAAGTAAAGTTTAGATGAAATGTACATGCATTTGTGTGGTAGGAGAGTGGAGAAACAATATATGAAAATTTTATTTCAGGACATCCAGTCAGCATTCAAACCCCGGCGAGGGTCCAAAGATCTATTGATGACTTATTTAAGAATTTGAAATGAGGAGGGAAGTTTAAATAGAGAAAGTGCAGCCTTATAGTGTGGATAGACGCTAGAAAAATAGTACGGAATCATCCCCCTCTTAATGCGCCTAGTCTGGATTAGAACCCCAACCTCTCCCCATCAACGACAATCTAATGAAAAGCGAATATATTAACTGGTAGGGTTCAATGATGATATTTCTCCACTCTCTCTCCAGGTGAATGCAGGTGCAGTTCCTATAAGACACACAAATCACCCACACTATTCGAAACAAGTGGTTGGCTTTTTAACATCGCGTTTTAATACCCGTTCGGGTTATATCCATATCTACTAATTACTCTGATGTGTAGGGATAAGAAGTTGGATTTAGAGAAGTGTACCCGCAATTGCGTGGAGGGAGAGTGCTAAAACTGTCTGAGGGAAAACCACTTACAGTACAACGATTGGGACTCGAACCCCGATCTCCCCGTCATCGGTAGTACCAGTTTATTGCGAGAGTGACGCCTTAGACCATTCAGCCACTGAAGCGTGTTCTTCCTTATTGATTGCTTTGTCAAACATCCTAATTAAGAACTGGTTAAAATACCCCAATGCAATATAAACATAAGATGTTTACCGCCTCCATCTGTTACGTTCCGTTGAAGATATCCCAAGCTACCAAGATATGGAGCAAAACTAGTTTTGATGTTCCACCCCTCGCAGGCACGAGTTAAACATGTTTTTCACTACATATATCACCATGAGTAATGTTGTGGTGTATTTTCATACGATAGGTTTTAGTAGTGTTTATTATAAGCTATAACTCGCCTGCAGCTAAATATAACCCAAAACCATCTCTTTTTTCCCTTTCTTGTTCACAAGACTACTTGCAGCCTTGAGGGAGAGAAAGCGTCAACTCCAAAAGTCGTAAAGGGAAACTTTTTATGTTCCCAATGAAACTTTTTAAAAGAATTTTGGTAGAAAGACCTTTTAGAATTTTTTTTTTTTTTTGCTTTTAACATTAATAACATTTTACTATATCAACTTATTGAACGGGGAGATCGTGGTTTGATTCCTGTCTAGTGTACTGTTGGGGTTTTTTAAATCGTTACCCACGCTATCTACATGCAAATGCGCGGTTTTTATTTGAATCCAGTTTTTAAAGTAACGTAACAATGATGCGTGTTAGGGCCTTGAGGATAGTTTGAATTGGAATGTTGGTTACGTGGTCTACGGTGTAAGGCTCACAATAGACTGTATTTTAGGTGATTGAAGGTTAGGAATTCATGAAGGGTGTTTTACTTGTGATTAAGGGATGGAGAACCTTGGATAAAGTGAGTGGAATCAGCGTGCGCATAATTTCAGGGGGTTGTGGGTCCACCCTTGGGAGCTAGAAAAATTTAATATAAACTTGGAGCTTTGATGTGCTTTTATAGTAACACAGCCCTATTGTACTTGTACTTATTTTGAATTTTGACCATAAAAGATATATTGTCATAATTTGGGGGGGGGGGGTTGACCGAACCCCCCGATACGGCTTTGGAATTTCTCCTCCTTCAAGTGTCCCCAACTTAGATTAGAGCTTTGACCTTCCCTCTGTTGTCACAATCTAATCGATTGAAAGCCTGACGCTTTAGGCTGCGTGGTCACGGGTGAGTTGGGATTCACATTCACCATTATTCTTATGTTAAAAGTAAAAGTAAGGATGAAAATCTCGCACCGGTGAGAGCGAGTACAAAGGCATCAATCGGTTCTAGTCTAGTTTGCCATTGACAGGATAGGTTAGGGTTTATATCCCGGCTGGGTTTACTGATGTTTCATATATAAATTGTTGCCACTTTCACTCCATGTAAATTAGGGTACATTTTCTATATATTATTCCTTCATCATCACTCCCCCATTATATAAATATATGAATAGTCCAGACGAACACGAACACGCGGTATGAAAAGAATAACAAGACGAGTAAACATACATTTAAATATAAGTTCATGTACAGGAATCAAGCGAGTGATTATTTCATGCTTTGGCTGGTTGATGGTGAAATGCATTGACCTAAAGAAAACTTGAAAAAACCCTATAAAACTCTTGCCAAGGAATAAACCTATAAAACACTCTGTGAGGGATATAACTCCTTTTACACACATCCATGGTAGATCACGGAAATGAACAGTAATAATAAAACACGGCCGATGCCAGATTAACGACACACTTAAAGAAAGCTCCCGCGGATGATAGCTTGACGCAAGAGTTACGATCAGATTTTCATTTGGTTAACTATCTCGTTAGCTCGCGTCGGCCGCATGCTATGGATGAGTGGCCCGGGGTGTAAAGGGGATGAGGGGGATAGATATGATGGTGACCTAATTAAGATATTGGGGTTCGATACTTGGGTTATATTGTCAGGTTCGTTTGTGGAGGAGGAGATTCGTTTGGTACGATCTTGTAAGGTTTTAACTGCTGCAACAGCTTTGTTGTACAATACTTTCTGTCAAGTCACATATGTATATGCTTTTAACTGTTGCAACAGGCTTCCTAAACAACACTTTCAGTCTAGTAACATATCTGCAGCTCAAACTGTGAGATATACCTATGCCTAATATATCGGTCTCACAATCAAATAGGTCACTGATGACGGGGAAATTGAGGTTCAAACAGGGTGTTTTCCACATACCATAATATTTATCTTTTTGTTTCTCACATTCCCTCTCGGAACTAATCCTGGTGCTTCTTTACACAGCCTTCCTTATCCCCCCCTTTAGATTACTCCGCCAATAGCCACCGTGTTGAGCGTATTAATTATCACTTTGGTTTGTCGATGATGGGGAAGTCGATGCTTGTATTTCGGCTGAGTGTACTTGGAGGTTTTTTCCGCAGGATATTTTCCACTTTCCCTGTACGCCAATCCTGGTGTATCTCTATTTTCTGTAAACTCTACCTTACTCGTTCCTACACAATTAGTATAAATATAGAGTTACCTTGTATGGGTTCTAGATGGAGTGTACTAAATAAAGTAGACAATTTGTCAGCCGACATTATTCTGTATCGTGACATTTTCACAGTGCGCAACAGACACTCCATATGATGAATGCCTTCACGTCTCCCCTCCTCCCCCTCTTGATTCCTTCCCTCGGAAGACTGTTGATAGCAAACATCCTACCTCGTGGTGGGGAAAGTAACTACGGCAGTAAATCAAGCCTAGATTTGTTGACATCCCTGCCACTGTACATATTTTCTCACATAGTTTATTATAGATGGGAACAAAATGATTTAAAAAAAAATGTTCTGCGTAAAATAACCTTTTAATGTTTATCCTAAAAAATAGTGTGAAGTTTTACTTATCACTCTGAAAATGTTCATTCTAAACCAATTTATTAAAGCCATTTTCAAAAAAATTTAGAATTTCCAAAATTTATTTATAAGTAAACTACCCTTAAATTCAAAACTATGTTGAACAACAATCTCTATTTCTCCTTGAGGTATGACCATATAGCATCTAAATATCAAATTTGAACGAAATCCAATACACCGTTTTGAATGTTAGCCCCAGGGATCGACATAATTTTAAAACCCACTTTTTTTTTACTTAATTCTACATAAAATGTCAAGATCCATCTTTCACAGTATCGACGCATAATATATTAATTATTGTAATATTTTCTCTCTAGCAAGTAAAAACATTCGTCACAAAAGTTCACTGGTAGCCATTCTGGCTCACTATGTAATGCAAATTAGAATAGTGACAAAATATATGTGTCTCGTTCAACTGGAGTTGTGTATGGTAACGGTTACAAGGCACAACTCTAATGTAATTAGTAATCCACGGTTGCCACTATTCTTCTAACAAAAAATGACCAGAGGCAGTCATTCATTTCCCATCACTCATGTAATCTGGACCTGGAGGTACTTTTTTCTCACGTGACCTATCCTTTTGAATTTCTCATTCTCTTTTCTCGCTAGTATGGATGCACTTCCTCTATAATACCCTTCTCACTATCGCCCTCCTGTCCCTAGTCGTTAAGCCATTTATCTGAGTGCGCAAGTTAAAATATTGTCAACTTGAACAAAAAATGTGTTTGGCAAGTCAATTTTTTTTAAAAAAGGCGTCTAAAAAGTGGAAGCCAAAGAAGTCATAAGACTTTCACTGGTGTTGCGTGTCTAGGTGGTAGGCCTGGTTGACATGCCATGAAGAAGTGCGTCTTGGTGGCAGTGATGGCAGCCCCCCTCCACCCCTTCTTTCGTGGACTTGAGAAATATTTCATTTCCTCCCTTCTAAGTCAAGGAGCGAGGGTGATAGAGGGTGGTTTGATGGTGAAATATGATCCGCGCGAGCGCGGAGTGATACATTGAAACGGGCGCACGGAAGTGCAACGTTGGTTCCCTCTATGGGACGTATTTGTAAATACATGCCGAGGGCTCTAATATACTTCCCCTAAGGGGGGTTTTGTGAACGAGGGTGGGTGGGGAGCAAGGGGGGAAAGTGAAGTTGTATACGGGATCTTCTTTCTGACAAACTTGTGATTTATTGACATGTTTCTTTTATTGAGTTCGCGGAAGAGAGTCAGCTTTGTCGATGGGTGCAAAAAAAAAAAGTTTTACTACCATTCTATGACTGTTGGTTCCGGATTGTTATGTGGTGGCCTCACTAAGGCGCTACAAGATTATGTCGCTATTACAATACTTTTATTTAACTGCTCCCCAATTATTATTTTTTCAACTAGAACGCGTGCGATTGAGATCATCCAAGTTTTCAATTTTACACTTCAATTTTATTATTCTAAGAACGTTTAACACTAGAAATATAATCTAATGAGTTACAATTAATTAATAATCGTGAGTCCAGTTCTCTTGTCACACTAATGTATCAACTACAATGCTTGGTGATGATGTGTCACTAATGTTAATAGTTCACTATTGTAATCTACGTACTAAAAAATCGTAGATAACTCTAACTGGTTGTAAGACACGGTGCTGAAAAAAATAATAGAAAATACGTTCTTTTCCCTAAGATTTTATTAAAAATTTACCGAAAATTAATTATATATATTTATTTAGCACCGTGTCTTACTACCCGTTTGGGTTATACGCTTATGTACTAATCACACTATTGTTTTAGAGTTTAGCAAGATTATATCATAGAAATTCTACCTGCATTTGCGTATAGGGAGAGTGTAAAACAATACCCCTGACTGAGATTCGAACCTCTATCCCCCCGTCTTTGACAATCTATTTTGTGAAAGTAGCACGTTAGACCATGTGACCACCGAAGGGGGTTATATATATATTATATATAGTTGTTTAACCAAAGTCACTGAGGAGTTGTTCTTCTGTTCCTAGGAATATATCAGACCATCCGTGAGAGGCTTGGTTTGATTACTGATAAGGTCAAAGTTCATTTTTTCTTTTAAGGGGTAGGGATGATGGAGTTAGACTTTATAGGAAATATACCAGCTCGGGAGGACAGTGGGGAGCCATCTTGGAAAAAAAATGATCACTATACCGGGGAGATAGATATTCGAGCCCTGATCTCTACGTCACTAACGAACCAGACTAAGCCAATGCGGGAGACACAAAAGTTCTCCTCTGTGAGGTTGTGTAGGGTAGTTAATAGGAAGTGCACCCAAATTAGATTGAACGTATGATTTTAAAATCCCCCCATCCTTTGTCAGTGTCAATCTGGTTTGTTACAAAAAAGCAGATGACTTACAGATGTTTTAAAATAAGAAGTACCTAATACGCTATTTCCAACAAACTGATTATATTGCACATTACTTACAAACTACTTATTTCTATAAAAAAGGTGACTGGTGGTCTAGGGGTAAGTGTAGACTTCTGTGCTGAGGGTCCGGGGTTCAATCCTCGGTCCGGCACAGATTATCTGATGCCAAACCTTCCTCACCTCTGACAAGAGTGTATTATCACAATTTGTGAATGTGAGGAATGCCAGGCTCTACGTGGTTCGGATTCACGTTAACTGTGGTCCACATTTATCTCACAATCACCCTACCATTGCACATTAGCGTAGTGCGTACAACCGAATGGGTATAATACGCGTGTAATAATAATAATAATCTATAAAAACACATATTCGTACCACTGATATGGGGCAGTCCATAGTACATTCTTTCCCCAAATTGACAGGAAATCAACCCGCCTCTACTTTTTTAAAATTATTTCGCTTTAGTACCGTAATTTAAATTATTTTATTCCTGGAAAATTTCAGGACCTGTACAAGTATCGAACTGGAAAGACGATGTTAATCCGAATCGTGGATGAAATTGGGGTGATTTAACAACCCAAACACACTGGATCGGGTGCTAAGCCATGACCTTTGAGTAAAAATCCAAGCAAGATTCCATGACTCACACCAGTGGTCACGTGGACTAAGGCGTCAAGCTAGTCTAATATGGTGTGCCGCTGACGAGGAGCTCCAAAGTTCGGAATTCACATATGAGCCAAGTGTACTGAGGGCTGTTTTCCTAAATGGTATCCCACACTTCTGCGTTCATCATCTCTACTTAATTAGTGTGAGTAACCTGCGTATCATCCTGGCAGAAAATAAAACTTGGTGAAAAAAATAATACAGCTCGATCTCTCATCTCTGCTGATCCACCCGCCTTAGTTCGACGACCGTACATATTATTTTATACGTCTACTTCCTAGTTCCTCCCCTGTTTGAAACATCCCCACTCCCCCTTTGTAGTGATAAGACATTCGTCTTACCCTCATAAATAAGTCGAGCGTTGCAACACTTGGACTAAAACTGGGTGACGTATTGCTCTGTCCAGAGGATGGCTTTTAGCTGTTGCTTTGTGTGTATCGAGAAGTGTAGGGGAGAGGGGGGGGGCTTTCTGTTCATGGTTGAAGAAAATATATTTGTTGAAGCTTTTCCAATAAAACGTCAGAAAAATTGTAAGCATAAAAGTATTGGCAATAGACATTGATATTTCTAAGGTTTCAAAATAACATGCTTTTTGTTATTATTTTGTAATCAGAAACTCTTATAAAAAATCAATATTAAAAACTATTTTTAAAAAATTGGAAAATTTTAATGGTTAAATTTGGACAAACAACTAGCTGATACCCGCTTCGGTGGCCGCATGGTCTAAAGTGCTATTCTCGCAGTAGACTAGACTGCGATGATGGGGAAATCGAGGTTTGAATCTCGGTCGGGTGTGGTTTTCCTAAATGTTTTCCACTCTCCCTTGGCGAGAATGCAGGTACACTTCCTATAAATATAACCTTCTTTATCCCTAAAAACCATTAGCACAATTAGTACAAAAGCTTATAACCCTAACGAGTTGTAAGACGCGATGCCAAAAAAACCCTGATAATATTAAATAAAAACTATCAGACACTCATCTAAAGAACTATAACGTTTAAAGACATATAAATAACAAACTATAGAGAAACTATAGGGAAAAAACTATAGGAAGAACCTATAGTAATAAACTTGAGCAAAAAACTATAGGAATGAATTATGGAAGAAACTATTGGAAATAATTATTCGAAAAAACTACTTAAAAATCTTTAGACTAAAACCGTAATAAAACACCTAAACAGAACAGATGTGTGGAAATAAATCTGCTCTCCCACCCTGACCTCCATGCAATCCTTATCGGAGTCATTGGACTTCCGAGGAGATATGTGGCCCCATATCTCTTCTATGTTGCCTGGAGATCTAAACTTCCTTACTTGGGTCGCACGGATATCTTAAAGGCTCAAACAGTGAAAACCTTGAAGTATACTTTAGAATGTGAGAATAAATGAAGATGGTATAGCTAGTTTTAAATAAAATAAATATTTTGGTATGTATGGATAAAGTTTTATTAGAAAATAATCAGGTACCAAATAAATTAAAATAACAAAAAAGGAACTTAATAAAAGAGGTATAAATTTAAACATTTAGCCGTGTTTTTCTGGCTTCCTGGAACGTAGGAAATTACAGTAAATACGTAGTTACGCGTTAATCTATGATGATCTAGTGGTCAATGTGACCACCCCAAACAAATGTTGAGCACAGTGCCCCGAGGGGGTTTCTAATCCCGTCTATATAAGTGTTTGTAAACTGGTTCAGCTACGTTTCAATCCAGTATCAGACCCTCACTAATGCATCTTGCCTAGCTTAGCTAAGACAGGCTCTTGAATTTTCAACGAATGGACATTTTGAACACTTTTTATAAAATACTAACATATATTTTGCTGTCAATATTGATAGCATTGTATTTTTTTACTAAAGGTTTTTTTATAGGTATTGCTAATATCAGCGTAGATCCCATGACTTGAGCTATGAATACGTGAAAGTATATATAATAATGAGGTATATCTATTAATAGTTGTCAGCTTTGACTTGTCTTCTTCAAAAACTACAACTATTCACCTAAAAATTATTCTCTATTTATATATTGTCTTGCTTTTTAACTTCATAATGAAAAAAGGGGAACGACGCACACAGACGCGTTCGTCACTTTAGTCCTTTTACTTGGACCAAAAAGTGTTGAATTCATTAAATAATGTGATAATATTTTTAACCCACACTCTCACTGCTATTGGGGGATATTTACACCTGGGACACTTAGCTGCAGTGGGCGCCGAATCATTCGAGCTCTCATACCCCGTGAAGACTGCATTTGCGGGATGATACAGCCCTACGTTTAGAAAGTACACGCTAAGTATCTTAACGAGAATATACCTAACAATAATACTGCTTATGTGTACGTAATGTGATGATTCTTTCAAAGGAGCTGTGTTTTTTTTTAAATCCTTGTTTCTGTACTGAAAAGAATTGAATGAGCCAGAAGCAATTTAAAGTTTTGTTTTCTTTACGTCTCACTACCCGTCCGGGCTATACACATTTATATATTACCCTTTGGGAAAGAACGAGAAAGGTAAATTTTATATTTATTGTATACGCATTTGCGTGGAGGGAGACTAGCAAGCTATTTAGTAAAACAAAATCACCTTCAGTACACCAGTATGACCTCCACGTCATCATTTATCAGACTAGGTTGGTCTGACATATAGTCCACGTGACCATAAATAAGGGTTACAAAATATATATAGTGTAGACATCTACACCAGGTTAAAATAAATATGGATTTTTAAATAATATTATTTACGTGTTGGTTCTAATATAATACAAGTCAATAACTACGTAAACTATTTAACTTAAGGGAACAGTTGAGAAAATTGATTTTTAATATCCCAGTTAAACCCTTGGTTTTCCAAATAGATCGTGTTAGCATCTCACTTAATTCTGCCACAAGCAGTTTATAAAGTACCGTACTTTAAATCGTCCCATTTCACTAGGGAGCCGCAGAGAAACCGCCCCTGTGTAAACAGCCGATATGGCATGCTACCTCATTATTATCATAAGGAGATATCCTCTACTCGACGAACAAAGGAGGATTTGCTTGTGGCCTATTCAGGGAAATAATGCACTAAGGGATGACAAGAAAATCCACTTAACCTAGTTGTCACATAGTGCTCTACTTCAAGTAACATACATAAGATTGGTCAGGCTTCGTTCATGTACCAAGAAAGCTGATTATAGTTTCTCTATGAAGAATTATTTTACTAATTAACAATATATATCTCAAAACTATACAGTATTTTGTGTAGCCAACCAAAAATGATTTACGATTTGAAAAAATAAAGCTAGAAATAACAAACTTGCTCTTTAGAGTGTTCCCCTTTATTTGACGATGATACATCTTGCATCACACTGCTGTATGAACTGTGGCATTCCATCTTTATCACGGCGTTTGTGGTTTTTTTTGTAGAATTTTTAGAAAGATAAGATTTCATTTCTTATAAGCACAAACAATAAATTACGAAATTCAAATAATTGTTTGAAAACTGGCATGTTTTACGCTTTTGTTTGTTGGGCATTTTGGGTCTATAGGTCAACGTTAACGGGTAGCGGCCATTTTAATAAAAAAAAGTCCCTTTCTCATTATTCCTTGACAGAGTTTGTTATTAATTATAGTAAAATAATAAAAAAAATATTCCGCAGAAGTGTTCGAAACCATGATACCTAAGAGTAAGATACTACAAAAATAAATGGTAATACACAATCTGACAAACTTTCTCATATAGGCCTAGTGTATTATAATTTGGAACAACATTAAATAAAATTGTTTTCATTAAACTCCATTAAGCTTTTATCAGAAAAACCAGCATATCATCACAATAAACATTCTTTACATACAAGTATATTAAAATTTTAATCAAACTTGTTTAAAGAGTTTTGAAAGAATTTCAAATTTTCAAAAATCAACATTTTGTAAACTACTCTAAAATTATTTATATTTGTGAGATTTAAAAAAATAATTAAATACTAATTTTAAATTAACCCTTGAAGGCCATTTAAAAAAAAATCAAATCGTCAGAAATGTGTTTAATCGAACTAGCCTTTAGTTAATTTATTTTAGGAAAATTATAATCTATTATTTATTATTTATCCAGTAAAATAGTCCCTAGATATCAAGTTTAACAAAATCCTTAAGAATATTCAAAAATATTCAAAAATCAGTCATTAAACTACATACTATTAAATTAATTTGTTTAGGAAAACACAATATATAAAACTATTTATACTTTAATGAACTTACCAGATACCCATTTTTAGCCAAATAGTGACAGACATTTTTAAAAGATTTAAAATTAAAAAAAAATCAATCAGTAATTTAGCCTTAATAAATCCCCCCCCCCACACACACAAATTAAGTATACAGGTTTTTTTGGTCGTGTAAAACACTCCCCAGATATAAGTTACATTTTCAACAAAATCATTAAATAAATTTGTTTAAATATCAAATTTTCAAAAATCACTCATCATTAAGCCACCCCTAAAAGAATTTTCCACCAAAAAATCAAGTATACGGTGTTATTTGTCAGGTCAAACGCTCCTTAGCTATTCATGTTAAACAAAAGCATTAGAGCCATTTTAGAAAATATTGGAATGTTCAAAATTCGTTCTTAAGTAAACTACCTTTCATTTAAGTGCTAGGGTAAAAATTAAAAATTCCCAAGGTAAAACCATATAGCATCTAAATTTAAAGTTTGAACAAAATCCATCATATCATTTTGGATCCAGGCCTAGGGACATACAGACAGACAGATATGGGGACAGACAGAATTTAAAAACCAACTTTTTTGGGAGGTTTGGGGGTTACATAAAACGTATTTATCATAATCTCGATATAAAAATATGTTAATAATTGCAATACTTTTTCTTTATATAAGAAAGTAATAAAGTAAAGAAAACAGTTCAATTTTAAAATAATACTAAGAATCATGTTTCATGAAATAATATTTAAAATCTGTAATATTTTATTATAAGCCTTACAATCATCCAATGATGTGTGAATTCCCCTCTGAAACAGATTAAAAAATATTTTAGTCAAATAAAGTGTTCTTTTGTCAATAACGTCAAAAATGGAGTCAATACAAGCTTGTTTTTATTTTAATTTATTTGAGGTATTTAACGTACACTTTCTGAACAGACTGATTATAATATCAGCACACGAGAATGTCTATGAGTAAGAGTGAAAGAGTCTGCCAATTTGTTCCAGGAAAAGTATTTTAACATAGCTTCCAGGGTTCTTTCACATGTCACATTCAATATCGGACTGACGGCTTTATTTCCCCTCTGAAGGAAGTTGTGCTACAGATTTCTACCGCTCAAGAAAGATCCGTCAACCCCTGCCGGGTTTGAACCCACGAAATTGGGTCCTGAGGCAAGCACTTTACCCCAAGACCACTGAGGTTGCTCCATAATTGCAGTAATGGGCTTAGGTCCCTTCTTTATCTCTTTGGTTTTATTCATTTCACTAGCTAAATAAATAAGTTCCCTTCTTTATCGCTTTGGTTTTATTCATTTCACTAGCTAAATAAATAAGTTCCCTTCTTTATCGCTTTGGTTTGATTCATTTCACTAGCTAAATAAATAAGTTCCCTTCTTTATCGCTTTGGTTTTATTCATTTCACTAGCTAAATAAATAAGTTCCCTTCTTTATCTCTTTGGTTTGATTCATGTCACTAGCTGAATAAATAAGTTCCCTTCTTTATCTCTTTGGTTTGATTCATGTCACTAGCTAAATAAATAAGTTCCCTTCTTTATCTCTTTGGTTTTATTCATTTCACTAGCTAAATAAATAAGTTCCCTTCTTATCTCTTTGGTTTGATTCATGTCACTAGCTAAATAAATAATTTCCCTTCTTTATCTCTTTGGTTTGATTCATGTCACTAGCTAAATAAATAAGTTCCCTTCTTTATCTCTTTGGTTTGATTCATGTCACTAGCTAAATAAATAAGTTCCCTTCTTTATCTCTTTGGTTTGATTTATGTCACTAGCTAAATAAATAAGTTCCCTTCTTTATCTCTTTGGTTTGATTCATGTCACTAGCTAAATAAATAATTTTTAACATAAGTTGATCGGGTAGAGTGTCTTCTTTTTTTTTTATTTCCTTTTCCTTTTAGTAAAGGTCCTTCCACATAAAGGTCTAATTAAAATAAGTCAAGTGGGTTACATCTCCCAGGATATATCCTCCACGGTTGGCCGTATCTCTTTCCCCTTTTCTCTTCCAGCCCAGTTGCTAAAGGGTGGTCCAGACTGTAATCAACGCCATGTTTAACATTCATGTCTACGATAACGAGTTGAAGAAGTGGACGTAAGAAGATACTGAACAACATTTATTCGTGTCTGTTTCGCTCGGATGGGGAGGACGATACGCCATGGGACTCTTTTTTTTTTAATGTGCTCGTGGCAAGCCCTAAAACACAATACCCTCCATCCCCACCCCACAGTATCAGTTTGATGGCGACCATCTGCCGGGTGACGCTTGACAACACAAGAACTAAACAAAGTATCTCGCTCAGGTCCGTAACCCTAAAGGATGAGGTGGGGACAGAGGGTGATGGGTCCCTCCCTTGGTGAGCCTATGAACCCCCCTCTTATAAACCAATTTTAAATTTTTCTCAAATTTAATTTTAAATGACGATTCTAGCTGACATTAGAGATGTGAGACGGAAATTATTCTCAAAGCTTTTTCCCGAACACTTCCATTTTGAAAAAAATTTCAGTTATTTCTGTCTAGCAACAAAAAATTCACACCATTTAAATAAGTTCAAAAAAAATTCTAAATGGTGGAGGACCGAAACGCGTTGCAGACGTTTAAAAATCACGCATTATTTATGAAGTTGCTCGATATTTTTTAATATAGTTTTCAACAAAATGTAAGAGAAAATTATCAGAAGGTTTCTGGCCAGTTAAAAAGTTTAAATTTTAAGTTAAAAGTTTAAAAAAAATATTCAATGACGCTTCATACAAAAGTTTATACTACCGAGTCTAAAACAACAGGTTAGACACCAGATTTAGCTTTTCTTTATCAAATAAAGTAATATTTCGATGGGGTCTCAACAGAACATTTTAAGATAGTATAATATTGTTTTATATGGTTATATGTAAGTTATCACACTTTTTTTTAACACTTCAAACTTAAAATTTAAACTTTTCAACTGATCAGAGACTTTGCCTACATTTCTGTGAAAAAAAAATATTTTAAAAATATCAAACCACTTCTTAAATATTGAGGTGTTTCTAAACGGCTATAACATCTCTCATTGCTCTCAAATGTAGCAATAACAGTGATTTCAGTTATTTTCTAAGACTCACTAACCAACTACAGCGCTAACAGCGTGTCGGGTCT
The DNA here is from genome assembly GCA_033556935.1 of Timema podura. Taxonomy (NCBI): domain Eukaryota; kingdom Metazoa; phylum Arthropoda; class Insecta; order Phasmatodea; family Timematidae; genus Timema; species Timema podura. The sequence continues at coordinate 17,998,818 of JAVRXN010000008.1, forward strand.
GATGAAGACATGTTAATACTTCAATATTACAATAAAAGCCTTAACGAAAATATTTTACGTCCCTGGGATACAATGGGCTTAAAATGTTACCGAAAAATGTTCATATCTTACTTACTATTAATTGTTTGGATTTTATTTACAGTGTATTATCAATAAGAAAATTAAAGTAGTTTTAAGATGGGCTTCAATATTAGCTAACAACTTTTGCCCTTCACCTCCATTCGTCCCCCAACACATTATTTTATGACTATATATATACAATATAGTAACTAATAGGCTTTAGGTACCCTCAACCAAGACCCTTCCCTTGCTTAGTAGACCGTAGGCCACCACTGCGGAAAATGTTCCAAATGAAAATTTACCGCCAAATGTTTATCTCTACTCGACAGATAAATTAGTTTAACAACACACAGGATTAACACTAAATTATTCACATGGCTGGTCAATTGAAATAATCGTCAAGCTCGCATAGTCCAGTTTTCCATTGAAGATGAGGTCGGGATTTGAATCTCAACCGGATTTACAGAGGGTGTTTTTTATCAATGGTTTCCAACTCTTTCTCTGCGCGCAAATACGGATATATTTTCTATAAATTATACTTCCCTAATACCCACCTCACTTGATTAAATATGCGGTTACCCTGGGTGTGTCATAAGACACGACCCAAAAATAACAATAAAGTTTAAACAACTTGTGAATGTGAGGAATGCCAGCCTCCACCGTGGTTCGGATTCCACGTTAAACTGTAGGTCCTCCATTTCATCTCACAATCACCCTACCATTACACATTAGCGTAAGTGCGTATAACCCGAACGGGTAGTAAGACGCGGTGCTAATAATAATAATAATAATAATAATAATAACAATAAAGTTGACAGCGAAATTATCTCTTGCGTGCAATTATCAGTTACCAAACTCCAGAAACTTTAGTAAGTATTTCACAAATGCGTTTAGGGTTTGTCATAGCCACAGCCTTCTTTATTACAAGTCATCGTATATATTTTTTTCGTGTTATTGTTGTATTACTAAACCGAAACTAAAATAACCTAAAATGATAAGATTAAATATTATTTGGATCAAGAATAATTTTTTGACAACGAAAATTATATCTTAAATAATTCAACTTAAAGTGTGTGTGTGTGTGTGTGTGTGTGTGTGTGTGGTGTAAGCCTACAATTTTTTTAAAAATTTGTTAAATTTCAGACTTAGTCAACGTCGACCACGAGTAGTGTGAGTAAAACTCTTTAAAACCCAATTGCCACAGGTGTGAGTGCATTCCATTACCAGAAAGAGGTTTTTTAGAAGTACCCATGGATTTATTTTAGGGGTGGTTGGAAAGAGGGCCATAACTGTGGTATATCGGAGTTAATTACCCCAACAGGATATTGCAGGGAATTATTTTAAAAATGAAACTTCATTAAATAAATTTAAAGATAAAAAAAAATTGATGTTTCAGCTGCTCTGAATGGGTGTTTTAGCTGCTCTGAATGTTATAAGATCCCCAATAAGCGTCAAACTTAGGCATTGCGGAAGAATACAAACTCATTAATATTAATTCTTTAGGGGAAGGTTTGAAACTCCTAAACAACTTTCCTTCTGTTCGGCCCTGGTTTCTACACACAATGTTCATTGATGTAGTCTTATTTGAATTAGTGAGAAGATTATGGTGATAAGATGGTTTGAGGGTTGAGACCCCCCAAGTTCCGGAAGTAAGGTAGTCTAGCTAGAGGATACCCCCCTGTCTGAGCCCTGAACCAATCGAAGAACCAACACGTAATATTGTACCGGTTTCCCGGCTAGACCCGAGTTTACCGCCGTGCAATCAACGCTTGCGGTCTCCAACCTTGATGGGAACTGTTTGGTCAGGAGGAGCTGTAATCTGTTGCTGGCGTGCATTAAATGAACCTTGGTTTCAGGGCTTGGGACCCACCGTGCTAACGATGCTAAGCGGGGTAAGAGAACAGCCATGAAACTGGTCACTCTACCCTTACCTTGGAAACCAGGAGACAAACTTTGCCTCAAAATAACTACACACCTTATATCTGAAGGAAATTTATCATGTCTTACCTTACATACAGGCTACACGCATTCGGATTACACACTGAGGAAGGTAGAATTTATAGGAAATGCACCTCAATGGGCGTGGACTGGAAGTGCGAAACACCCTAGGAAAATGAATCCTAAGAACGCTCCAATTTCAAGCCCTGACCTCTTCATCATCGACAAACCAGACTAGATGAGCCTGATGTTTAGTCTGCATGACCACCGATGTTGATCGCATTTATTCTGAAGACTTTCATGGCCAGTATTTGATATAAAATATATTGCCCCTCAGGTCTGGGTGGAGGTACGAAACATGTATATAAACGGAACTTTGAAAAACAAAAGGTGAACTATTAAACATTGATCATCCCAGAACATGGCTGTCGCAACGACAGTTGAAAGGTTGGACGTTACTTCATCGGCGTCGCTCAGACCTGCGAAAAGTTTTAACATCTATTTTTCCATTACTTACAAGGCGTGCTCTGCGGATAGGACTAAACATTATACACATAAAGTTGTGCGCATGCGCGGATATATAATAAGAAACAAGAAGAACTAGAATCAAGCGCATTTGCATACTTGTCAGACAAACCTTAACATATATTATTATTTTATAGCCCGGCCAAACGTAACAAAACTTTAAACACATTCACTTTAAGGAAAGGTTAAGTGAGTGTATTCTGTTGTAGCAAGCAGCGTTTGGATGGTACACTTCTAAGTATTAAATTAATTTTGATAATTTAGCGTTTTTAAAAATGGTGGAGTTCAATTAAGTATATATCATGCCCTGTATTCGAACATGCGCACAATTCAACGTATACTTCTAATCACATACACTATTTATTCATATTACTAAAATCCCTGTTTGTCGTGCCTGGGTGGTTTGGGAAGAAAACTGCCAATTTAGGAAGCTTGATCTAAGATGAACAATTAAATAACTCGCTTCTGAAACATTACTTGTAAACGACACCTCGAATCGAGCCCGGCCACTGCCACGGGCTTGAAAGCTATTGTTACTGTGTTAACTTGGTTATTTACAAATATTAATATTGTGAGAAGAAGGTTTTTAAAGAAGTTTAGTTGTCACGTTATGAATATATTGCTTAGAGAACATTTTAAAATCCATTAATAAGAGGATATGTTAATCAGGAGAACAATATTTGGTATATTTTAATTAAAGTTATGACAAAAAGCTAGCATTATTAAAATAACACCATTAATCAACCCTCCTTTAAGTATAAGTATCCCATCGAAAAATAAAATGCACAAGAAAGTGGGAACAAGCTGCAGTGTACTTGTAAAAAAATGTCAAAATCTTAGGACAAAAATGTATTTCCACTTCAAGCCGATCTTGATGGGCGTGCGCTTGGCCTAGGGCCCTAGGAAGTGCTCGGCGGCAACCCCAGGCGGTTCTTCCAATTTCTAAGGATTTTGTGTTGTGACCATAACATTTCAATATGTAGCTTTTATAACCCGGTGCATAACTCCGTCACTTGCTTATTAGTTTTGAAAAATAGTTTAGTAAACATTGTGAAATAATTTAGTACAATCTAGGCCTTATCTTTTTTATTGTTTCTAGATTATAAGGGAAACATTGTGTGGCAAAAAGATACTGTACTCATCAGGCTATATTTACTTTCTCTCTATCTTACAGGTAGAGAAAGTATGGTGATCGTCAAAAAAATCGAACTCGAGATTTTGATGAATTTTGACGTTTAATGACTTCCTGAATCCGAAAAAGTGGTTTTTGAATTTCCGTCTGTCTGTCTGTCTGTCTGTCTGTACCTCCAACTAGAGCCTAAACTATTTTACCGATTGAGCTGAAACTTGATATCTAGGGTTTTCATAGGGTTGCCCCGAGGGATTTTTGGAATTGGATATCTACCCTAAAATTAAGGGTAGTTTACTGAAGGGAAAAAAGAGAAAAAGTCGATTTTCTCAAAATCGGCTCTAACGATTTTGATTAAATTTAATTTATGAACATTAATAAATATTACAAACAAAATGGCTACTCTCAATATTTCGGGAAAATCGCTTTAAGGGCTCCGGTCTGATGCGTAAATTAACATTTTTTATAATAGCTCCGAAACAATTTGAGATATGAAATTACTTAGCATTACAAATATGTATATATATTTATAATACAAATATTTTATTCGAAACATATTTTTATAAAATCAATAATTTTCAATCTATACGCAATTATATATATATTTTTAGCTTTTTGGACATTAAAGCTTAAGTATTGCGATCGTAAAAAAAAACTAACCTGAAATGTTGATGGATTTCGACGTCTCATGACCCCCCGAACCCTAAAAAATAATCTTTGCAATGCCGTCTGTCTGTGTGTCTATTAAAACTTAAAATTAAGGGTAGTTTACTGAAGGGCAAAAAGAGAAAAAGTCGATTTTCTCAAAATCGGCTCTAACGATTTTGATTAAATTTCATTTATAAACATTAATAAATATTCCAAACAAAATGGCTACCTCAATATTTCGGCAAAATGGCTTTAAGGGCTCCGGTCTGATGCGTAAATTAACATTTTTTATAATAGCTCCGAAACTATTTGAGATATGAAATTACTTAGCATTACAAATATGTATATATATTTATAATACAGATATTTTATCCGAAACATATTTTTATAAAATCAATAACTTTCAATCTATACGCAATTATATGAATTTTTCTACTTTTTGGACATTAAAGTTTAAGTATTGCCACCGTAAAAAAAAACTAACCTGAAATGTTGATGGATGTCGACGTCTCATGACCCCCCGAACCCTAAAAAATAGTCTTTGCAATGCCGTCTGTCTGTGTGTCTATAAAAACTTAAAATTAAGGGTAGTTTACTGAAGGGCGAAAAGAGAAAAATTTGGTTTTCTCAAAATCTGCTCAAACGATTTTGATTAAAATTCGTATCTAGGCGTTGATTAAGATTATAAATAAACTGGCTATTTTCATTTTCCTATGAAAATGATTTTTAGGGTACATTACAGAAGCGTTAATTTCCGTATCTCCACAACTATTGGAGAAACTAAACAACTTATCATTGCAAAATTGTAGGACTATTAGAAATAAAAAACTTTTATTTGACATATATTTTTATAAAAGCAACAGTTTCTGAGATATTTGCAAATATATTAATACAATTTTGTGAGCTTTAGTTGTAAACATATACTACTTAAGTCTTAACGCAATAATTCTCCAATGCCATAGAGTAATTAAATATAAGTATCTAAATAAATGGTACGGCACACCGCACAGACTTTCTCTCTCTTTCTATAAACTCGTAAGATTTCTGAACGGAATAATGTACATTGTATCATCACCACTCCACATAAGAACACGCATAAAATAATATACAATGATATAGAATCATTGAGAAAAGAGGCGCATCTTTGTCCACCTAAGATCATTTCAAACAGTTTAATGTCTTCCACAAGGGTCAACACTTCGTATTAAAATTTCGATTTCTGGTTAAAATTTTAACATTTTAAAAGGTGTTGCAGATCTTCAAGTCATCGCATTGATATTTAATTATTCATTTATACATTTTGACCAATAAAAAATGTAAATATTGACTATTGAGTCTAAAATGGAGATAGATCATTGCTATGCAAACATTTCTCCTAAGAGATTTAAGGAAAAATAATATACTTTTTTTAGATACTTACTTATATTTAATTACTCTATGGCATTGGAGTATTATTGCGTTAAGACTTAAGTAGTATATGTTTACAACTAAAGCTCACAAAATTGTATTAATATATTTGCAAATATCTCAGAAACTGCTGTTTTTATAAAAATTTATGTCAAATAAAAGTTTTTATATTCTAATAGTCCTACAATTTTGCAATGATAAGTTGTTTAGTTTCTCCAATAGTTGTGGAGATACGGAAATTAACGCTTCTGTAATGTACCCTAAAAATCATTTTCATAGGAAAATGAAAATAGCCAGTTTATTTATAATCTTAATCAACGCCTAGATACGAATTTTAATCAAAATCGGTTAAGCAGATTTTGAGAAAACCAAATTTTTCTCTTTTCGTCCTTCAGTAAACTACCCTTAATTTTAAGTTTTTATAGACACACAGACAGACGGCATTGCAAAGACTATTTTTTAGGGTTCGGGGGGTCATGAGACGTCGACATCCATCAACATTTCAGGTTAGTTTTTTTTTTACGGTCGCAATACTTAAACTTTAATGTCCAAAAAGTTAAAAAAATTCATATAATTGCGTATATATTGAAAGTTATTGATTTTATAAAAATATGCTTCGGATAAAATATCTGTATTATAAATATATATACATATTTGTAATGCTAAGTAATTTCATATCTCAAATAGTTTCGGAGCTATTTAAAAAAATGTTAATTTACGCATCAGACCGGAGCCCTTAAAGCCATTTTGCCGAAATATTGAGGGTAGCCATTTTGTTTGGAATATTTAATAATGTTTATAAATGAAATTTAATCAAAATCGTTAGAGCTGATTTTGAGAAATTCGACTTTTTCTCTTTTTGCCATTCAGTAAACTACCCTTAATTTTAAGTTTTAATAGACACACAGACAGACGGCATTGCAAAGACTATTTTTAAGGGTTCGGGGGGTCATGAGACGTCGACATCCATCAACATTTCAGGTTAGTTTTTCTTACGGTCGCAATACTTAAGCTTTAATGCCCAAAAAGTTAAAAATATATATATAATTGCGTATATATTGAAAGTTATTGATTTTATAAAAATATGTTTCGAATAAAATATTTGTATTATAAATATATATACATATTTGTAATGCTAAGTAATTTCATATCTCAAATAGTTTCGGAGCTATTATAAAAAAATGTTAATTTACGCATCAGACCGGAGCCCTTAAAACGATTTTGCCGAAATATTGAGAGTAGCCATTTTGTTTGGAATATTTATTAATGTTCATAAATGAAATTTAATCAAAATCGTTAGAGCCTATTTTGAGAAAATCGACTTTTTCTCTTTTTGCCCTTCAGTAAACTACCCTTAATTTTAAGTTTTAATAGACACACAGACAGACGGCATTGCAAAGACTATTTTTAAGGGTTCGGGGGGTCATGAGACGTCGACATCCATCAACATTTCAGGTTAGTTTTTCTTACGGTCGCAATACTTAAGCTTTAATGCCCAAAAAGTTAAAAATATATATATAATTGCGTATATATTGAAAGTTATTGATTTTATAAAAATATATTTCGAATAAAATATTTGTATTATAAATATATATACATATTTGTAATGCTAAGTAATTTCATATCTCAAATAGTTTCGGAGCTATTATAAAAAATGTTAATTTACGCATCAGACCGGAGCCCTTAAAACGATTTTGCCGAAATATTAAGAGTAGCCATTTTGTTTGGAATATTTATTTATGTTCATAAATGAAATTTAATCAAAATCGTTAGAGCCGATTTTGAGAAAATCGACTTTTTCTCTTTTTTCCCTTCAGTAAACTACCCTTAATTTTAGGGGTAGATATCCATTTCCAAAAACCCCTCGGGGCAACCCTATGAAAACCCTAGATATCAAGTTTCAGCTCAATTGGTAAAATAGTTTAGGCTCTAGTTGGAGGTACAGACAGACAGACAGACAGACAGACAGACAGACGGAAATTCAAAAACCACTTTTTCGGATTCAGGAAGTCATGAAACGTCAAAATTCATCAAAATCTCGAGTTCGATTTTTTTGACGATCACAATACTTTCTCTACCTGTAAGATAGAGAGAATGTAAAAATATGTTATTTTTCCTTAAATCTCTTAGGAGAAATGTTTGCATAGCAATTATCTATCTCCATTTTAGACTCAATAGTCAATATTTACATTTTTTATTGGTCAAAATGTATAAATGAATAATTAAATATCAATGCGATGACTTGAAGTTCTGCAACACCTTATAATATAATAAAACTTTAACTAGAATCGAAATGTTAATACGAAGTGTTGACCCTTGTGGAAGACATTAAACTGTTTGAAATGTTCTAAGGTGGACAAAGATGCGCCTCTTTTCTCATTGATTCTATATCATTGTATATTATTTTATGCGTGTTCTTATGTGGAGTAGTGATGATACAATGTACATTATTCTGTTCAGAAATCTTACGAGTTTTAGAAAGAGAGAGAAAGTCTGTGCGGTGCTCCGTACCATTTATTTTTGGACATACTACTACTGATTTCTAGCAAATTCGTAAATTAGAACATATATATATTTCAACGTTGATTTTTGGAGCCTTTTGTTCACATAACCATTTAGTACAAATTGTTTTCTTAAAAGTTTATTTTTTTCGTCAATAAAATCACTTTTGGTCATAGTTTTGGCACTCAAAGAAAATATGTTCAGCCTCTCCTGATCAAAACCAATAATTGATGTTTATTTGCGAAACAAAACAATTCAAATCTATATTTTAACTAATTGAAGGAATAGAAAAGTAATTAAATACACACTATTCATTACAGAAAATAATTTTTTTAAACGTGTTATAGAAAAGTCCAAAAATCTCGCCAAAATGAAATTATTCTCAAAATCAATCAATACCCAATTATATTTTGATCTTGTAGTATAACGAATGATTTCAAGTTGTAAAAAAATGTAAAAAGGCGTATAAAAATGTTTTGTTTTGCAAAAAGAATGGAACGGAGAAAGTTAACTAGGTCACGATCGCTCCATCCCACGATCCAGTGGCGTGCTGCTAGATAATCTGCTACAAGGAGGGGTAGAGGGTTGCAACAGGTGATAGTTTACGTGCTTTCAGCCACCACATGGCATGAATACAAGAACCAGGAGGTATATTACAAGACTACCTGCTGAAAGAAGGGTTAGGGGGTTGAAACAGGAGGTAGTGTACGTTATTTCAGCAAACTCTCCACCTGAGTGTAAGAACCAGTAGGTATATTACAATATTATCTGCTGAAAGAAGGGTTAGGGGGTTGAAACAGGTGTTAGTGTACTTTCTTTCAGCAAATTCTCTACTTGAGTGCAAGAACCAGCTGGTATTTTGCGATCTTATCTGCTTGAGGAAGTTTCAGGAGGTTGAAACAGTTGATAGTATACATGCTTTCAGCCACCATATGACCTGAGTGCAATAACCAGGTGGTATGTTATGATATGTATTACCTGCTGGGATTATAACCTGAAGGGTGAATGGGTTGAAGGTTGAAACAGGTAGTAGTTTCGTGTTTTCAGCAAAAAATTGGCCTGGGTGTAATGATCAAGAGGTACCTTGTGAGATAATCTGCAAGCAAAGTGTCTTCAATACCTATAGTGTACACCAAAGGTGGAGAACCTTTTGGAGAGCGCTTTCTCCATTTAAATATAATTTTTGTAGAAATTCTAACGGGTACCAAATGAATTTTGAGCAAAACAAAAAGTATTCAATTTGTTTAATTACATAATAATCATTACATATTAATGTTAAATATTATTATTAATATTTTATTACTCTAAAATAACTGTATGAATAGCAAAAAAATACAGTAATTGTTCATAGGAAACCTATTTTGGTAACGTTTCTGAATTTTTATGAGAAAGTTTCAGTAATGAAAATGTTTTATTCATAGCTACTTCACGAGATAAAAACAAATGACAATGACAATAATAACGGACAGCCCACATATGTAATCGCCAGTCCTAAGGCTTCACTAATTCCACTATATACAGATTGCCAGTGATGGGTAGGCTGGGGTTCGAATCCCGGCCGGTCGTATTGAGAACATTATTTCCTAAACGACTTAGCACTCTTCCTCCATGCAAATACGTGTACATTTACTTTAAATTACACCTTTATCATCTGTATCCCATTAGTTTAAATATGTGAACATCTTGGACGAATATTAAGACCCTACACACAAAAATAAATAAAACGATTATCACATTTCTGCTATTTTCATTTCCTCAGTTTTTATTGAATTGAAATCATATTAATGTGGTTTTCATAAAACATCACTAACACTAGACTGGATATCATCTCTGAGAACAGCGTTGTCATTCCCTTGTTTTCGTGTGGCCAATCCTCCATTAAATATGAGACAAATTTCACAACGCTGCTTCGTCGAACTTGCAAGCAGCGCCTTCTAACCACAATACGCCACTTTTTGACATAACAGATAGCGAGGAGATTTTGTATTAGTTAACAGAGAGAGAGCGAAGATAAAGCTCTTCTCCATAAGACCTGCAGTTCTTTCAGAGGTGATATTAGGTGTAGTATCATGAACAACTCAGGTTACTGGTGGGACAGAACCACAGCGGAATAACGAATAATTCTCTCTTATATTTTTATCTTAAATTGCTGTTCTAATTAAGCCAACCATGAATATTGTGTATGATAATAATAAACTACTCACCAGAAGTGTAATTAGCTATATAATTCAAAATATTCACAAGAATATTTCTTAAATTAATCCAAATAATAATAGTGAAAATGTTAGTATCTTGCCTCACCATTAACACTTATTATTTGTTATTTTCTTCTGTATGACAAAAAAAATTGATGTTCACTGACGAATAACAAGATAAAAAAAACATGGGCAAAACTATCAAAGACCCGCTTCAGTGACTGCATGGTCTAAGGCGTCACTCTCGTGTTGGACTGGTCTGCTGATTACGTTAAGATCAGGTTTTGAATCCCGGTTGGGTCTACTGATAGTGTTTTTTATTCCTAAATGGCTCCCTACTCTACATCCACGCAAATGCAGATACATTACCTCTAAAACTCATCCTTCCTGAGGCTTTCACCTTTAGCGTAAAGGCCCGTTGACACGATATTAGTTTACTAATGCAAGTACACTAATTTGGTTGCGCGCGCACAACTTGCACAGTGTAAACAGACAAGCATGCTACTAACAAACAAGTCCACTTGCAAGTGAAAAAGTGGGTCACCTTCCAACTTTACTAATGCAAGTATACAATTCAAAATAGCGACAACTAAAAGAATGTTATACGAGATACACTTGTTTTTGGAATGTTATTAAAAGAATGAGTTTTTGTGGAATTTTAAGCACCGGATTTATAAAGATAAGAATGCAAGGGATATTGCACTAGACGATATTGTAAAGTGATATCAGGTGTACATATTCTCAAGAAGTGTCCAAAATAAAATGTTACGCAAATATTGAGAATGTGCCTTGTGAGAGATATTATTTTAATACCGGTAAACAAATGCTATAAATAATTTTATCAAACCATTATTTCCTACCAATCAACGTAGCATGTGTAATTTTTTTTACATACAATCACAAAATATAATAAAACATTGTAGTACCGTGATTAGTTCCGGCAACATAATATTCCTGTTATCGGCAAGTAAGGTATGAATGGCCGGCGGATTTCACAACAAACCACCCTTAATTGAAGGACTAGGGTAAAAAACAAATAATCTTGAGGTAAAGCCCTATAAAATCTAAATATCAAGTTCGAACACAATCCATCAAATCGTTTCGGATCTGTGGCCAGTGACCGACTGAGAAACAGGCAGACATGGGGACAGACAGCTTGTATAGTTCCACTTTTTTGGGTTCGTGTTTACATAAAACGTAAAAATTCGTCATAATCTCGAGATTGAGTTTTTTCATGATCCCAATACTTTCTGCTAAAGTAAAAAAAAAAAGTATCAAAGGCCATGGTTTGTTTCAATCATTCAAAAAACAGAAATGAGTTTTTACATAGCACTGGAAAGAGAGTTTGATTCCATAAAATTCTACACAACTGGTTCTCGTTTGGACACTTATGTGGTTGTTATATTGCAAGGACTATAAAACATTTTGTCCAAATTCTCTTACTAGCACGGCCAGCTAACGTCTAGAAACTCCTGTCAACGCTTCAAACCACTTCTGGTTTGTCTAAAAAGCTATTCACTGTCAGCATAATTTGGTAGTAACAAAAATCATATAATATTTTCAGATATATAGGCTATATATCATTAATCATGTACCGTATATAAGTTGGTAAGTAAAAAACCTTTGAACAGCAGTAAATGCCGCGTTCCCAGGAAATATTCTCGCTGGCCACTTTAGGCACGCGTACTATAGACTCATCAACCTTGGTATACGTGCCTTCTGCAACCACATGGCCTGGGTACAGAGACCAGGAGGTATAGTAACAGATATTCTGCTGGGAGGAGGCAGGTGATGTACGTGCTTTCTGCACCCAGAAGGCCTGAGTACAAGAGCTAAGTGGTTTATTGCGAGATCATTTACTGCATGGAAGAGCCAGGGAGGTTTCTACATTTGATAGTGCACGTGATTTTTACAACAAGACATGGGTATAAGAACTAGGAGGTATATCGAGAGATAATCTGCTAAAATCAAGAAGCAGGGTGCTTCAACATGTAAGAGCGTAAGCATTTTTTTGCAACCACATGACCTGGGTGCAAGAAAATATGCTACAACATTGAGAACTATGTGATTTGTGGAAAGGGAGTGGTCTTAACAACAGGAGATGGAGATTAAAAGGTGAGAAATCATTTATGAAAAACCACCCTCAGTAGACACGACTGGGGTTCGAACCCCAGTCCCCGTATTCAGCAGGTTAATCTAACACGAGAGGGACGCCTTAGACCATTTAGCCACTTAATCGGATGATATTTTGTTATTTCTATTGGCAACTTCCTTCATTATGAAACCAATAATAAATTTAATTTTATAAAATGAGGTAAAAATCACTAAAATACTCTAAAAATAAATTGATTCCTAACCGCTTCAGTGGCCGCATGTTATAAGGCGCTACTCTAGCAATAGATGAGACTGCTGTAGTTGGGGAGTTTGGAGTTCGATCCCGGTCGGGTGTATTTAAGGTTGTTTTTTTCTCAATGGATTTACGCTTTCTCTCCCTCTCGCTCTCTCTCCCTCCCCCCACGCAAGTGTGGGTACACTTCCTCTAAATTCAATCTTCCTAATACCTAACTAACACATTAGTGAAATTAGTAAATAGGTGTACAATCCAAACATGTAACAAGACGGTGCTAGAAGAAACTTGATTCGTTCAAACTTTTTATTATTTTTAAACGTTCAACAGGTTTACCCATCGTTGACCACAATTCGATTGATGTGTTTTTTAAGGTTTCCAATTAATACACTCATTTTCCAAAACCAAACATGAAAACAAATTTTATATAATAGTTATATAAATTGTTTGTCTCCAGATTTCGATTGGTATTAAATTAAGGCTTTCTTGAGGTCTAAAAGATCCACCCCTTTTGGTGCTTAAAATATATTTTAGTTCTAATTGGTCTCCTCTTCCTACTCAGATGGTCAAATTTATGGCGCTTTGTTTATGCGCTAAGTTTTTATTCGATGTTAAGTTAGTTTGTAAACATTCAGGTAAGATAGTCTCTAGTTTAGAAAGTATTCGTTGAACCCTACAAATTTGTTTTAAAATTGTACTTAAAAGATTGCGAACTTTTCTTTAAAGTTAAATCTTTCCAGACCTATTCGGCAAATACTTTTGTCATTGTATTATTATTATTATTAGCACCGCGTCTTACAACCGTTCGGGTTATACGCACTTACGCTAATGTGTAATGGTAGGGTGATTGTGAGATGAAATGGAGGACCTACAGTTTAATGTGGGATCCGAACCACGAGGGAGGCCTTGCATTCCTCACATTCACAAGTTGTGATTAATACACGTCTTGTCATAGTTGAAGGAAGGGTTTGGCAATCAGATAAATCTGTTCCGGGCCCGAGGATTGAACCCCGGAGCCCCAGCATAGAAGTCCGACACCTTACCTCTAGACCGCCAGGTCACCGGCTTTTATCATTGTAAGAGATCCTTTAAACATATATTGTCTGCTGGGTGTACTGTGGGTGTTTTTTTACTAAATAGTTTTGCCCTCTCCCTCCACAAAAATGTGAATAAATTTAATCTTTATTCTACTTTCTTCGTTCCTGCCCCATTAGTGTAACTATGCGGATATCCCGGTCTGACAATAGACTTGCTGGACTTTTCTCTTACGGTCTTTTGTAACTAAGAACAAAATGGGGAAAACAATCTATGCCAGTAAATCTACTTTTAAATATTGCCACCACCCCCCAAGAAGGATTATTTTGACAATAATATGAAATACTTTTCAAATATAAATTTTAAACCCATTTGCTATGACCATTTAAAAAAAAGTCCAACTCTAATTATTTATTTTTTTAGAAAAAAACAAATATATATTTTTATTTATCATATAAATCCCTCCCAAGATATTTATTTTAAACACATTGTTTTAGCAATTTAATTTTTTTATTTTAATGAGTTACTTTAATTTCAAGGTTAGAATTAAAATTACTATTTCTCCACGAAGTGTGATCATGTACCCTTCTAAATATCGAATTTGAATGAAATCCATTCAATCATGTACCTCGGGTATGGACAGGCAGAGTTGTAAGAAACTTATTTTTGAGTTTCGGGGCACATGAAACGTCAACATCAAAAATAATCTTGACGTCTAAAATGTTCACTATTACAATACTTTCTATATAAAATAAAGTCAGGAGATCTTGCTACGTTTGTTAAAGAAAGGGGAGGTATTTTTATAGCTACTTAAAAGGGGCCTAGTAATGTAGTATAATTATTTATTATTATAGTTAAACAAAGACCTGCTTCTGTGGCTGCATATTCTAAGGGGTCACTCTCACAATAGACTAGACTGTCGATGACAGGGAGATCGGGATTCGAATCTTGATCGGGTGTACTGAGGATGGTGTTTCCTAAGTAGTTTTTCACTTTCCCACACAAATGTGGGTACACTTTCTTTAAATTCAACCTTCCTCATCCTTAAATCGTTAGCGTAAATATTACTTATGTGGGTAACCTGAACAGGTAGTAAGAAGCGGTAGTAAAACAAAAAGAGTTAAACAATAAGGCATGCAACTGTCCTTTTTAATTTATGTAAATTGTGGAAATTATCAAAGAATAATAGAAAACCTTTTGTAATTATATTTATTTAAAAAGGGCACCTTTGAGCATGGTTAACAAATGCTATATCATAATTTGCGTTAAATTTCCATCTAAATCCTTTGCTGAACAAACATAAAACAACAAAGTTAAGTTCGGTAGCCCAGTTCCCGATATAATTGTAGCCAAGACAAAGTTTGTTAAACCGAATACAACTTCTCCAAAATCAAAGCCCGCCATAACAAACAAACACATTCACGAAACAGCAAGTCGTGCGATAAATTGGCTCCAACTAAGCAGGAGATTTCCAACCCTCCCTCCTTGCGATCCCTTACAAAAAGCAAAGCGAAGACAGGAAACAAGTCTTTTCGGTGTCCTCTGTTTCTCTCCACTCAGTTTGTTGCATGGGGTTTTGGTAGCGCGCCCCCCTAACATTCGCCTGAGGACATCGTAGAGGAAACTAAGTAATTAATTTAATTAGAGGCACATCCTGTGTGCTCACAATGTTAATTACAACATGTCGTGGGGAGGGTGGCTTCGCCTATTGTTGTGGTCTCTCTGAACCTCTCCACCCCCCTTTACTAACCACTCCTCTGTACACCACTGGTTCAACTCCTGGAACTGACGTAAATTCCTCCTTTAGCAATGAATCACGGGGACATCCCTCTCGTACAAACAAACACACGCACATTATGGTCAATCAGAAAGTTGAAGAATCTTTGGTCTCAGTTTAAAAAGTCACCATATATAGGCATATATATATATATGCCTATATATACTCTTATCAGGGGGGTAACCTTAATCCAAGACCTGGGCCACATCGTCCTTGTTCCTAGCAAATACCTTTCTTTTAAATCATTAAATCAAAGTTTTTGAGCTGAATGTAATCTAAATAATATAATTAATAAAACTACATACAAACATAGCATGATTTATCATTATTATTATTATTATTATTATTATTATTATTATTATTATTATTATTATTATTACCACGTCTTACTACCGGTTCGAGTTGTACGCACTGTGTAATGGTAGGGTGATTGTGAGATGAAATGGAGGACCTACAGTTTAACGTGGAATCCGAACCACGGTGGAAGCCTGGCATTCCTCACATTTACAAGTTGTGATTAATACACATCTTGTCAGAGCATGATATATTTAAAATATTTTAACACTAAGTATGTGCATAAAAATACTGTTGTGTTTTTTTTTTTTACAAAAGTTATTTAGTGATATTACTAATAATAATTCTTGGACACATGTACTAATTATACACAGCCAGAACAACTCGCGAATATCACGTTATTTTTCGGGTGAGTGCAAGCCGCCTACTGACAGCTGATCCTGTCATTTGATTCTCTCTCATCAATTAACAAAGATCTTGTCAAGGTAGGACACACACAGCCTACAGGTTTCCATCCTATGTTGCCTTCGTAACGCGCCGGTGTAAGCGGAAAACATTAGTCCAGGATATTATTAGTCTGAATGCAAGAAGGACTCTAGTACAGCATCGGCACGCACTCAAAAGAACGGCATCTCTTTGACACCGATAATAATATCAATGTTGACTAGGAAATTCGTGTCGATATTATTGCTACTTTATTAAACCTCTCACTCACACCTAAGTTATTTACCAACGCCTTCACCGCATCAACACCAATGTTTTTTAATCCTATCTTAAAAAGGAAAAGAGAAAGACAATTAATTAGCATATTATGTTAAAAGACTTTGAATATTTGACACCCAGGGAGGCTTCTTACTCTGGCACCCCCATAAATATGATTTAAATTTAAACATACATACAAATATATAACATTCTAAATTATATTATAATAATTATAGAGTAGGGTCACGCCCCTATAAGTTATTTAGAAAGGCCTTCCTCTGAAATATTTTTAAAATCTAATGCCGTAAGGCTTAAGAATTTATTTAAAGTAGTATTTAACTTTTAAAAAAAATTGATGCCCTTAAAAGCCCTTTGGAAACTCAATCTACCCATTATCGACAGTCTTGTCTTATTTTGATACAAACTAACAGTAAATATTGGCATAGTTTGAAGAATTTGTACCTTCATCACTGCTGCTATCTTCGTGGAAAAGAGAATCTTGACTTTTTGATGTTGGCAGCTCTTCTCAAGGCCTGAATAGGCAGTATTTATCCATACTAATAATAAACTAAATACATGCAATCAAATTAATAAACGTCCAACCTGCCTCAGTGGCATAGTTGGCTAACACGCTAGTCGTGTTGAGCTCGACTGCAGAGGACGGGGAGATCAAGGTTCGAATCTCGGTCGGGTGAACTGGGAGGGGGGGTTCATAAATGGTTTTCCACTCTCCCTCCACGCAAATGCGGGTTCATTTCCTCTAAATTCAACCTTCCCAATTCCTAATCCATTAGCGTAATTAGTACGTAACCGTATAACCCGAACGGGTAGTAAGACGCGGTGCTAAATAATAATAATAATAATAAACGTCCGAAAAGATACACTAACAAATGAGTTTTGATTTGTTCTGACACACACACACACACACAAACACACAAACACACACACGCACCACACCGGTATCTCTGGAATGGATATTTTCGATTTCACCCATTGAAGACTCTTAGGTTGCACAAGCGGTTCTACAGGAACCGTTGTAAGTGAGACGTGATTCCATTAGTCAAAACGAATGAATGAACACACGTTTCTTAATATTAATCTTTAATTGTTTTGAAGTAGTTTCACATCTAGCCTAGATAACCTAAATTATACGCCACTGACTCTTATAAGCCATTGAATGTTTTTTTTTCAACTCTTAGATTTTGAGAGATTGTGTGACTACGCAATGCCAATTTTGGCTATTCTACTATCATATTTTATAATCTGTAAAAGGTTCCGTGAATAAGGTTTACCTACAATTATTGGGATGAACCAAATACCGCTTACTTTTTAACTTAAATGTTCTTCTTGTTTTGACATAATTCTGACCTGACCCAGTATCTGGGTGATTGAGTACAAGATAATCAGTCCAACATCTTAACTAAAGAGATAGCTGAGACTTTTCCTCTAAGCTACTTATTAATAGTTTATTACAAGAATAGATCTCACAGATCTCATAGCCCTGCAGTTAGTCTCACTGACAAGTTAATCATAATAATTGCTCATGAGCCTGTATCTGCTAGCTCCCTTTATTAAAGAGAATAAAAAATACTTTGAAAAACCAGTTAACCGTTTGAAAAAAACAAATGAAACAACACACTGCTCTTTTACCTGCCTTAAATAGCCGCATCAAAACTAAGCTTTGTTGACAGTTGTGGGATGGAGACAAAATTGTTTTAGCTTCAATCGATTTTGGGGCTTGTATTAATCTCGTAACGATTCACTTCCTGGAAATGAATTTTGCGTCAGGGCATAATCTCATCTGATACGTATTAATAAAGGTATTGTCATTTCTTTATGGACCTAAATAGTTTGATGGTTTATTTCTTGTTGAACTATATTGTTCTTCTTACTTAGAATTATTTTGCAAGCTATCTGACAAATCCTCTCCTTTCTAAGTCTTTAAAATTAACCTTAGTCATTGATCCTAATAGTCTTGTCAACAGATTTTCCTAGTCCCTGTTGCACGTTTTCACTATGTTTTGCATTGATGCAGTCAGATTCAGACAGGAAATTTTTTTTTTTTACAATTACAAATATACTAAAACAGTTTTAATAATGTATATTCATACGTTAAGTCATACTGTCTGATCTACAGCTGTGACTTAGATGGTATTATTACCTAAATTATTATACTAATAATATCGAAAATAGTATTGACTAATCACACCCAGACGAAAATCCCCAAAATCAGCTTTTTTGTTTGTACAAATCACAGACCACGTAGTACAAACCAGTGAAAGTGTAGACATTTTGTTATTAATTCTCCGCATATCTACAGGTCAATAGACCTCAACAAAAAAATTTTGGACACCGAAATCCTTTCATAATAGCGTCTAACAAATTAAACTACATATAAATGTTGACCACAATAAAATTAATAATGTATTTTATGAACGCCTCTTCTTACCATAGTCCTACTCTAGTGACATCCCCAATTTAGATTCTCTAACTCTCATCGTAGTAATAGACCGTTTCCTCTAAGTTATGGGCCTATATCTCCCCAGGTCGTATCGGAAAGGCACTAGAGGCCCTTTTGGCTAACAGGAGAGGGCTGCTGCTGCATTGTGGTTCCTAATTCTAATCTCTTACCGCTGGCGTGCCAGTCGTGAATTGGCCTGGTATTTTCGACGTCAATGGGGATCATGAGAGGACTGATAGAGGAGAGGGAGGGTTTATAGTTTCTGTTGGGAAGGGGATGGGGGTGTAAGAAGGGATTATTCTGACATACATGGGGAGAAGAACGTTGGGCTATAATAGGGCTAAAAAAAATCGTGCTTTGAGCTCTAAAAGGTGGCTTTGGTCCTCAAACGTTGCCCAACTTTGTAATAAATACCATAATAAAACTAATATATCCATTCAAAATAAGCCTTATGACTTTTTTTCGGATCAAAGTCTTACTACCCATCCAGGATATACACATACTTCATTAATTGGTGAGGATAAGATATATATAGTATAGAAAATTTGTACTCACATTGGTGTGGAGGGAGAGTGGGAAACTATTTAGAGAAAAAACCTAATTAGGCTTGGTCAGGATTAAAAATCAGACTACCCCATCACTAAGAAATCAGATTAGTTTAAAGTGGTGTTTTTGTCCGTGTTCTCACCTTTTTGAATCTCATTTAGTAGCAATTTATTTGCCCTTTACTTGATTCCTCATTTATTCCTCTCGTACCGTGACGTGAATTCGGGTACATTTCCATAAAACTCATATTTCTTGCTGTGTGCTCTTAAATTAATTTCGGCTTCGGGATGGGTTCCTCATGTTCCGGAACTTTTTTATACTGTTTTTCTCTGAACAGACTGTACATGGCTACTGGTTCTTTACCCTGCGGTTCCAATGTGTGCGCGCATGAATGTGTAGTTCGTGCACATGCGCGATGTGTGTCAGCTTTAATAGTGCCCTCATTCACAGGGTATTGTACTACTGTAACCCTCTGAGCTTTCTCTAGACCTGACGGAGGATGTTTAAAGGGGTTTTTAATCCTAGATGGGTGATGTAGAGTCTGAGGGGGGGTGGGGGGGAAGAGGGCTGGGGATCTATTGTCACCATTTGAAAGTATCAATGACGCGCTTCATAAGTCGCTTTGTGGGTGGTTCACAGAGTTTAGGGGGGGGGTTTTACATACATTGTCCTGACAAATTGCTCCCCTTCTCCTTGACTTAGTGGTAAGGGAATAGTCGGACCCTTATTTCCATTCCTAGAATGGTTTTAAAAAATTAATATTTTCTTTTAGAGTTCGTTATGAAATTCCAAATATTACAATTTCTTGAAAAAGATCATCAATCTCTTCTTGCATGATATTGCCTGTGATTCGGGGTTCTAATCCCGTTGGGTGTACTCATTGTCCTTATTATGAAGGGTTTACCCCCCCCTCCTCCAACGCTATTGGATGCACTTCCTCTAAAATCATTCTTCCACTCCTTATTCCTTGGTTCAACTTTTAATAACTTTGGTGTTCAACGCACTTATAAAAAATATTATTTAGAACATGGTGAGTGTTGTTATATATGTATGTATATATAACATATACAGGGATGGGCCCTCAAATCCTTGAATCACTCGAATCTTAAGGATAGTTCGAGACTTGAGAAAATTTCGGATGCTTTGGATACAAATACTTTAAAAAAAAATTGTTTTCAATTTTTAAATGAAATTTGTTTAAGAGCTTTAATACTGCTTATTGCTAGGTCAAACTAGGTATTATATTATTATTATATTATTATTTATATTTATTATATTATATATTATTATTATTATTATTATTATTATAGGATGAATTTAATATATTCTTTTTCCTCCTATGTTGATAATTTTTTTCCAAGATTTGGATTAGGATTCAAGATTCGGGATTTTAAGGTAAATTGGAAATTTTGATCTAAGATTTGGATTGTAAAATAGTTGATTCGACAACCGGGAAAGCTGGAAACGTGACGATTTCCGGTAATTGACCGTGATTTCCGGAATTCACTGCTCTACACGGGTGAATTTCGGAAATGAATGCTAGTTTCTAATATCCACCGGTGATTTCAGGAAGACGTTAACTACACCCGGTGTATTTTGTAAAAACACAACAGCAACGATTAAACTTCACTACAGCTACCAGTAATTGTAACCTAGAACCAAATGTCCCATTATAGAGAAGTTGCAAATAATTACAAATAGTTACACCACAAAGATCGTTACACCTTTACGAAAAAAAAATGCCATCATAGTTTAAATCTATTTAGGTTAGGTTAGCTTGGGTTAGGGTAGGTTAAGTAAGGTTAGGTGAAGATAGGCTAGGATATATTAGGTTAGGCTGGATTAGGATAGGATAGATTAGGTTACTACACAATTCATTCTCAATAGTACACAAACACACATGACACAATACACATAACAACTGTAGCAGCACGTGGTCCCTAAACCACGTGGTATCTGTTGCCCAGATAGATGCGCAGGCAGATCCTCAGTACACACTTCCTTTATATCTAACATACACAAGCTTATCCTCACGATTACCAGTATTTGCCATTTTGGACTTTTCGATTACCGACACACACCGGTGAAAGATGGTAAGAGGAATTTCATTTCCGACATCCACCAGTGTAGAGCAGTGAATTGCGGAAATCACGGTCGATTACCGGCAATTGTCACGTTTCCAACTTTCACGGTAACATATATAATATATGCATACATATAAAATAAATATATATATATAACCTACCAACCGAGCGGCCGCCCTCATTAACGATGAAGGTGCCAACATTTGCGGATAAAGGGTGTCATGTGGTCAGCCCCCCCCCCCCCCCCCCGGCCGCTAATCTTACTTTTCTAGACCGTAACTGCTATTTATTTATTCGAGCAGCTCCTCATTTGTCCTCACAAGGGCTGGGTTTGACTCCGTTCTAGATCCACTGCTTTACAGAAAGATTCTGGAAGTTCCTGAGATGAAACTCTATACATATCTACATATTTATGTAGGTGTATATTTATATATGAGGTATGTGGTATGCACTATATATGTTATATGTATATAATATTATTTTATAATAAATTAAATGAAAGTGTATTCATTTATCAGAATGCTAGTATATTTATTTTGCATATGTTAACATTGACATCACATCTATTTATTACATGATTGAGGTAAACAGTATACACTAAAGTGGCTCCAGTGAATTTTGGAACTCTCTGATAAAGTTTTTATATATGGCGATCTGACTATAAAAACTTTTTAAGGCAATAAGCTTATATTTCTCTTCACTTACAGTCTTCCTACTATATTTACTATTCCCCTTCTCCCCAATCCTCCCCATTAAAACCAAGAAACCTTTTACAAAAAATAATATCTCTGACCCCCAGTTATTTACCTTCTCCTTGCAAGACCCTTGTGGCCATAACCTACAATCATTTTTACCCTTTTCGTGCAGTTTCTCTTTCTTTCATTATTTCTGTATTTCCATTTGTTCTTCTTTACTCGGTCTTGTCTCCACACCCCCTTTGAAAACAAACAAGTAATTCCAGGTCCAGAAACAATAAGCGGGCTAAAGGCCCTCTGGCCCTTTTCTATTGGACTGACCCGCCCGACTTGGATACTGCTTGGTCGGTGGCCAGGGTTGTTTTTCAAGGAAGGCTGCGAGGCATGGAATTCGAAAAATATTATTTCAATATTTCTTTATGATTGAGCTATTTAACATTACATTTATATGAATACGGATTAAACCGACAACGGATTTACAAACTTCCCTCACTTATTTACTAATAGAATTTAAGGACATAAAAACAAACTTAACCTAGGACTTTATATAACAGGCCCTTAATAAACCCTCAGCCGAAACATCTAGATACATAATAATTGGAAATCAGGCATTATAAACTAGCCTAACCTATAACAGCTGTCGCGATACTTTCTCGCGAACCTCTTGTGATATTGTTAATTAAATAATGTATATATTAATACATTTTACAACTTTTATTTGATGCTACATTCAAGACATTTCCACAATAGCACCCGCGTTTCTTCATCGTGCCTTTCTCTTAGAACACCTCGTTAACAAGTGCA
This sequence comes from Timema podura, assembly GCA_033556935.1. NCBI lineage: Eukaryota > Metazoa > Arthropoda > Insecta > Phasmatodea > Timematidae > Timema > Timema podura. Next base: position 18,021,967 of record JAVRXN010000008.1, read on the forward strand.
GCAAATTATTCATACCCCCCACCAGTTTCATGGCTATAACATTAATTTTGATACAGAGAGCTGGCTGAACTCTTGCGAGCACAAGCAAAACTACTTTTTAAAAAGAAATCAAAATAAGTACATTTTGCAAATTAAATATTATGCTCTCTTTCTCGCACTCACACTGCGAGGTTTTTTTTCTTTAATAATTACTAGGGCTAGAAGCAATCCAACTGAATGTTCCTAACCCGTAGCCTTTGCACGTGTACGGAAGTGTATCAACAACAGTACAGTCCGAATGAATAAATTTGACACAAACGGAAATTAATTACTCCAAAAAACCATGCAACAAGGCAGGATCATTACACAGCACGTCTAATATTACACTAGCACTTAGATAGTAATTATTGGGATAGCAGGACGTGGCCTTAAGAGCTATAATATCACGGCCGGTAAACCGGGAACTCATATAAAAGATTACTATTAAACCAAAAATCACATCAATGGATGGTTTTCTGTATTCTCCACTTGGCAAACGTGAAATTTGGATCTTTGAAATAGTTTTTTTTTAAATCTTAAAACAATTATGTTTCATTATTACTGTAACTTATTTCTTTTAAATGTTGTAAGATGGTTTCATTAGTCTCAATTTAATTTTAATATAAAGCTCTAGGCCAGTATCCCAGCATACTTCTTAAGTTCACGGTACACTACTTAACAAACAGAATATTTTTGTTGCACACGTTTTTTTTGGGGGTACGCGCCGTGGCAGAATAAAATGGATTACGTACCCAATACAGCGGTTGTACGCTAAATACCAATTAGGAAAGTACAGACTAATCTTTTTTTGCAGTAACTTCAATTGTTCTCAGAGTAAATGAAAAGTTGAAACTCTTTTTCTGTCCCCGCTTCTTTAAGATTTGGAAACATTTAATTCGTACCATTAGTAATTTGGATAGACCATAATTCTCTCTGCACGCAAAAACTTTTGATTTTGTCAGACTTATCTAAAATATTAGTAAATACGAGTAAGTAAGAAATGCGGATGAAGCATGTCAGCCACTCGTACCAACTTTATTTGTGTTCTTGTAAAAGAGAAATTATTAGCACCGGTTTTAGTTATTACTCGTTCAGGTTATACGCTTATGTACTAACTTCACTAATTTTTTTTAGGGATGAGGAAGGCTGGATTAAGAAGAAATATACCTGCATTCGCTTGGAGGAAGAGTGGAAAACCTTTTGGAAAAACTACCCTCTGTACACCCAACCAAGATTCAAACCTCGATCTCCCCGTCATCGGCAGTTTAGTCTCTTGTGAAAGTGACGCTTTAGACTATGCGGCCACTAAAGCGGGTGTGTTCTTATTGCACAGTGACGCACGACGCTCTGGGATGTGACCACACAGTACATTTAGTCCACTGTCGTGGTATACCAGTGTGCCGCGGAACATTTCTCTCGACTACCGCAAAATGATGCGACGCCTGATTCGAGCCGTATCACGTAAGTTACGGTAATCCGGGGTGTGATACGGGCTCTTAAACGGATATTATGTACTTATTCACCAGTGCAGTCAGGAATGAGGAATTAAATGAAGATCTGTAGATTCATGATCAACCATTTTAATCATCTACCCTCGGAAACCAGCTACTTCAAAGATGAAAATCCTGTGTCCAAAATATCTATCAACGATTTTGTTCTATCATTTGGCTAAAATATATTATCTAATAAAAGGAGATGAACACGTCCAATGGCTAAGTAATTTGAGGGATGAACGTAAACCCTATTGAGAAAAACAAATTGCTTGGTGTATGAATACATGAACTTAGCTTCAGTTATTTTGAAACTATATATTGAGATTAAGGTTTGGGATCGATTGATACCGTCCGTTAAATAACACACACACACACACACACACACAAAAAGAAATAGATAGGACATTTAGCGCTTCCCTTGAAACTAATTCACCTTCCACCACTAGCATTGGTGGTGGGGAGAAGGGGGGGAAGGGGGGGGGGGGGTCGGCGTGTATAAAATGTGGCCGCATCGGGTTAGATCTTGATCCACGCTGCTGGGTCACGAAGCATTGAAGGGGGCTGGCTATGGGGGGGTTGGACAGCGTTAACACTTCCAAGGGGTTGTTTAGAACCCGGGCTCGAAAAGAGGAGCTCCGCGGGGGAAAAGTGAAAGGAGTGTAAAGTGAAATTTGTGACCCCCACGTCGCGACGCTATTGTCCACCTAGATCTAACCCCTCTTCCCCTTACCCTACGTATCGCGCGTACTATTGTGGTACATTTGTGTGTGTGTGTGTGTGTGTGTGTGTGTGTGTGTGTGTGTGTGTGTGTGTGTGTGTGTGTGTGCTGACTTGTGTTTGGTTATATTCACTCCATCTGCTTCTCAACTCCTGAAAGAAAGATGCGCTTTTATTTGAGAACAATTCTGACCCTTCAACCTCCACCTTCCCCCAGTTTACGGTTATTTGTGTAATAAATTACCACCAGCTGAACCATACTAAATAATATCATCACTTTTTTCATACAGTTAAACATATAACAATATATAACAAGATTCATAAAATAATAATTTTATTTTTTGTTGTAGTGGTTAGATCTTCTTTAGTGATTTGTTTAGCAAAAGCCTGTCTCCTTATCTAATTGTTGAAGTGATCGACCCTGTGTCTAGGAGACCATAATTCAATTCCAGGCGGTGCTGACGAAATTAGGCTATTTGCTACCCTGCTATTCAAAGTGCTCTTCCTATAACTACCATCCTATAATCCTAATTCTTTAGAAATAGATGAAGTAATCAATAGCCATGGTACCCGCCTCGGTGGCGTAGTTGGCTAACGCGCTAGTTTAGTGTTGAGCCAGACTGCCAAAGGCGGGGATATCGAGTTTCGAATCTTGCTTGGGTGAGCTTGGGGCGGTTTTACATAGATGGTTTTCCACTCTCCCTCCAAGTAAATGCTGGTTCACTTCCAATATATTCAACCTTCCCAATTCCTAGACCATTAACGTAATTAGTACTTAAGTGTATAACCCGAACGGTTAGTAAGACGTGGTGCTAGTTAAAAAAAATAGCCTTGGTGTTAAACTTGTTAATATAAATAGTAGGGAAAATGTTAAGACTTTCCAAAATGGGGAAATTAAACAAGAGAGAAAAATTGAAACATTGATTTTCCCCACTTTATGAAACTATTTTTTTCTAAACGTGATAGGGATTTCATTATTCATCCAAGTTTAAAGCTTCTTTTCTATTATTCCGCCACTAAAGTTTGATTGTGTTTATGAGTCGCTTTGGAAGATATTTTTAGAAATATTTTGTTATCGTCCATAATTTCTCTATTGTTTGACGTGAATAGGTTTTTATTCTTCGCGAGTCGGAGAGCTTAAAACGAAAAGATGAAAAAATAAACATTACTTTTTAAAAATATAACACATAAACAAACTGTAACTGCGTGAGGAGGGATAGAAAATAAAACTCTTTTTAAATGTATTTATTTAGCGGAAGAATTAAACAAGTATAAAGTATATTGAGTTATGTTATTTTTATCATTTTGTTTGACAACTCTGCAGTTATCTTGTTTTATTTACTTATTGGAACGACTGGGAGGCCTGGTTAGATTCTAGTTTTTTTTAAAACTAGTACCGCATCTAACTACCCATTCGGTTCATACACTCTAGTTAATTACAGTATAAATATCACTTCTTTGGTTTTGCCTGACAGCTAAGAAAAGTTACCAGACCAAATTATGTATCCCTACGCCAAACCATATGATCTGCAAAAACATATGTTTAGCAGCTGTCACTTTTGCAAGTCAAAGCTTAGGTCTATACAAGAAACATATATCACAGTTTTATTTATTTTTTTTTATTGTTGACCTTGATATGTTGATGTTAGGCCTAGTGCAGTTATTAATTTTTGTAAATAATCAATATTAATCAGTCGCAAATAAATATACATCAAATAATGTTAAAATTGCTAGGGTTAAGTAATATATTGTAGCCTACCCCTTGAATAAAGATTGAATTAGAAAGTAGCCTGACAACAACAGGGGAGGGAGTTCCAACACTTTTACATATAAGAGTTTTTTTTAGATAAGATATCGAGGAATGAATAGTTTTACATTGTCATACTACTCACAAGGACAACTTACCGACATTATAGTTTGATTTTTTTTAAATTTACATAATTAAAAATAAAGAGGGGAAAATATTGACGAACATATGTTTTTACCTTTGCTCCATCATATTGTTAGTTTGGTTAATTTATTTATGCATGAAAAATCAGGTTTATATATATGTAAGTTATAAAGCCGTTGTCCTTTTTTAGTACAAGCTATCGCAAACTATCAAAACCTAACCTTTCAAGAACCATCAGGGGAACAACCATATAAGTTGACCTAAACATTTGCACTGACATTCGTGATACTCGTACATTCTGTAGATGACCCGACGAACAGAATCTCTTGTAAAATACAAGCGCTTCTACAGATATTCCAGGCGTCGGTTGTTTCTTTCTGATCTTTCCAGGAGTTTCAATTTGATCCATTTTCTTGTTATACTAACTGCACTTCACAGAGTTTTTTCAAATACTATAAAAATCCTAAAACTTGAGGTTAAACCTATTGGTCAACACAACACAATCTTGGGGTTAAAAGATATTTTTTATTGTCTTGATACAAATACTTGACTCTTATAATAATGTATATTGATCACTGAGAAACACTCGCTATCTTTTTTATCACACGCTTCAATATCATATTGGAAAAATAATCATTTAAAGATCACTAAAAACCGTATATTTTCCAAGGATAGCACGCTCACACATTGAACTAATATTCACAAAAGAACACACAGATTACTAGGTAGCCGAATTGATATTAAAAAAAGACACTGTATTATTAAAATTTGTAATAAAATTACTAACAGTAACTTAGATACGCCTAAATACTTAAACACTAAAGTATTTCGTTCACTTCAACTTGTGGACAAACCCATATGGTTTTTATTAATTGTGTTTTCTATGATAACTCACTGTTATAATGTCTATTTAAAATTGTTAGATTTTTGTTATAAGAATAACCGTTGGTTGTTGTTTTCTTTTGAAAGTAACAATTGCTGTTTGGTAAAAATTAATTATCAAAAGCAAGAGCTCGTAAAAAGCGGCCTTACTTTCAAAAACAAATATGGCGCACTAAAATGAAATGATTCTGACGGTTTATGACGTAGACGACCTTGTTGGTGAGTGAATGGCGACTGGTATTAATGTTCATGTTTACAAAATTTAAACTGTATATTATTTCACAAACATTTTTTATGTCTTTTCTCTTTATTATCACAAACCATTTATTTATGTTAAAGATATGAGAGGCCAGTTATAAAAATATTAAATAACTGAATATAATACCATTAAATGTATAATTTCACGCTTTATTTAACCTGTAGTTGCCACAAAAGTTAAAAGAAAAAAATAGAATGAATTTATTAAACTATTTTTTTTTCAATTTGTTTATGGAAAATACAATCCTACTGTAATCCTTAGGAAATATTATTAAAAGTGATTGATAATATTTTTTAGTGATAATATTAATACTTAGCAAATAGAAATTATTTCCAAATATGTGTTGACAACAGTGACATTCAGACAATGTTGGCATTACTGAACGCTTCTGCTAGCCTCTGCTATACTCCATTCACGGTAGGAATTACTCTCTGAAAGGTCTTTTTCCTACCAATATCCTACTATATAATAGCTTTCTGGTAGGGAAAAAGGCCTTTGAGAAAACAATTCCTACGCTGAACAGACTTTAGCTGTCAGGCAGCACCAAAGAAGCCATAAATAGCTTATCCATTAGGAGAAATAGTTCATTACAATGCTTATTTAAAAGCTCACATGTTTCATCTTTTTTTTTAGCAGAGTTCAATAATTTGAAAAATGACACCTGGACACGGGAATCGAACCCGGGCCCTTTGGCTTAGTACGCCAATGCTCTAACCACTGAGCTATCCAGGAATCATCCCGTGCCCAGGGTCATTCTTCACTCATATTTTAAGGCAAAGTCTATGATGGACGTGCGTAAATCGTCGATTACAAATGTGTTATTTATTAAGATCACGAGCTATCATATAACGTAGCCACCTTCGACTCGGTAATTGGCTTAATGCTGCCACTTGTACAATTATTATAATCGTAAGGGATTGCATATTTAAAAATCAAATAGCCGAAGCTATTATTTATGCTTTTATTCCTGGATAGCTCAGTGGTTAGAGTATTGGCGTACAAAGCCAAAGGTCCCGGGTTCGATTCCCATATCAAGGTGTCATTTTTCAATTTTAAGAATTTAAAAAGTTGAGTTCCGCACAAATGTTGGTACCGTAGGCGCCGAATTGTCAAAAACACTGGGAGGTGCTCTATAAAAAGGGGGTAAGGGTGGTATTTAAAAATGGCCAAAATTAAGGCGCAGTTTGCTAGTCTCATTGTATGTTTAGTAAAATAAAAATAAAAATAGTAAAAGAAAACAAACGTGCAACCCAGAAAAATAATACATATAATACCGAACTATAATTGAAACATGTTGACAAATGTCAGGCTGTCGATTCACGAGTGGCGAGTGCTACCAACTTAATCACGCTTGTTTGTATATCAGATGGCAGCGCAACCCTATATCCTAGATGGAAGAAAACTGTTAGTACTTTCATTATTTAACTGATCGTCATTGCTTTCACTAATTTATTTAAGTTAAATACAGCACTAAACTATTGTTTTATTTATTTTTTAGTGTTGCGCGTCTTATTTCCCATTTAGGTTCTAAACAACTTAAACTACAGTTTAAATACAGCAGATGGTGTGCTGTACTAAATGTATCTAAATTCGTCTGAAGAAATCCTGTAGAAAAGACAGGTAAAATCACGTGTTTAAAACCACATCCATCTCACCTGAACGAGATTCGAACCTCGATCTACCCCGTCTCAAGCATTTCAGTTTATTGGAAATCTGATGCTTTAGAGTCTAGACCACGTGATCCTCAGTGCCACTAGAGGGTAGGAATAAAAAAAACTTTGTTTATTTTTCTTTCGGTCGTTAGTTTTCCTTGTAAAGTGGTTCCAGGGTATCGTCAAAACTTACCACTCTCCGCCGGCTACTTAATAAAATCAACATTGATAAAAAGTAGTTCTGAACATTTTATTGCCTGGGCTTGGATTTAATAAGTTTTTATCGTCAGTCTGAGAAATTCTTTCAGACATGTTATATGTTACTTTTTTCCTTTAATCCGAAAGTTTTTTTTTTAACTCTTTCGCTTCAACTTGTTTGCCAAAATGATGGCAAAATTAAATTTCCTTATTTTTTCGTAAAATAAGTGTATTTGTATGTTCGTATAGCTTTACTCTTTTAAATCTAAAAGTTAAAACTGTCACCATCAAAATTTTTAATGAAAACATTTATCTTTATTTTTAAAATAAATAAACAATTAGTAATAATGCATTAACTTTCTCATTCTTTTAACTAATAGAATAATAGAAATAATAGATAAATAACTATAATTTTTGAAGTAACCCTATTTCATATAATAAAAATAGTTCAAAATGTAATAGTATGTATTCAATATTCATAAGCTCAACAATGTGCTTTGCAGCTCTATCAATTTTCACAGCTCTAGCATTATAAGGTGACCTTTTGTAATTTCGGTTAGTCTTTATTATTATTATTATTATTATTATTATTATTATTATTATTATTATTATTATTATTATTATTATTATTATTATTATTATTATTATTCAGTGGGGATTTGACTTTGCCTCCCGCTACTAATATTTACATAAAGGACATAGTAAAAATATTTTAGAATATGTTTTACTATTCCAAAATAATAAACTTTGTTGATCGTGTTGCCTTGTAATAATGCGCGCTACAAGAAATTATTATAAGGAGCAATAAATGTAAGCATGCTGTCGTCATTTTTCTTTGTAATATAATTGTATTGAGGATAGATCAGTTTATTAATTTCTTTTCTAAGAAATGTTTTGGACAGGGTCGTGGTGTCCCGGGTTTGTTTCTCATAGTGGGACACATATTTCAAACCTCCATATAATATTAATTTATTATCCCATTAATATGAGTGAAGAATGGACTTGCGGATGGAACGATCCCTGGTTATTTCAGTGGTAGAGGCGTGCTAAGACAAAGGTCCTGACTTTGATTCACGTATCCGGATGCAATTTTTCAATTTATTTGAACTAATATCTAAAATTTGTGATTTTTATTTTATCGCCATCTCTTAATACCTGTTCATGTTAAACGCATGTATGATAATAATTTTAATAGGGTATGGATGAGAAAGAAAGCATTTTAGAGTTAATAATCTACCTTCATTTGTGTGAAAAAAGAATGGGAAACCAGGAAAAACTACCCTCAGTAATCCCAACCGGGATTCGAGCCCTGATCTCCCCTGTTGCCCGCAAGAGTATTTAATATGTCCGCCATGTCATCTCTCATTGAAAACTTGAGCGTATGATACCAACTTCTGGAATTTAGTCTTGCCTGACCAGTATCCTATTCTAAAGCGCATATTATTAAAGGTGAGTGTGTTTTTTGCTTCTTCCTACTTAAGCGAATCAGGGTTTTCAACCATGAAAATACTGAAATCAAAGTAAAGGTCATAATTAACTCATGAAAATTTAAATGACTGCATGAGAGTGACTCTTATCAAATACACTCCAAACTAATGATGATGATACAATATAATGTGCCAAGTATCTTTTAGTAAACTATTTTCAAAGCTGAAAAATAAACATATTGTGAATTTTTTTTAACTTAATTGAATTGAATTTTTTTGCCAATTTTGTATTGTTGTTTAATACACTTTTATAGTTCATTATCACTTAAATGGTAATTTGCGTAATTTTCTTTAAAACAGTAAAAGGATTTCCTCACAATGACGTATACACTTATGTAGTTTGGTAGTAGTTAGGTAGGGTTTACTAAACATTCACGTTACAATATTTTATATTTTAGGTTGCTCTCAGACATACAAAATTTTGCTAAAGTTGCCCTCACTCCAGTCAAGGTTGGTCCTTAGACCATTTGTGGAATTTAATCAGAGGCTATTAGTAAAATAACCTTATATTTGTATTTTCTGCGCTCATATTAGGCCTATTAGGCCTAACATATATCTCTATGAAATATATTTATAAATACCAAATAAAGATCGAATCGAAAACATTATTTATTCTCTTTCTCTCTCAAATGTTAATGTTCCAACTAAAAAAGTTCGTATGATCAGTAAAACCATGTATTATTATTATTATTATTATTATTATTAGCACCGCGTCTTACTACCCGTTCGGGTTTATACGCACTTACGCTAATGTGTAATGTTAGGGTGATTGTGAGATGAAATGGAGGACCTGCAGTTTAACGTGGAATCCGAACCACGGTAGAGGCCTGGCATTCCTCACATTCACAAGTTGTGATTAATACACGTCTTGTCAGAGGTGAAGGAAGGGTTTATCAATCAGATAAATCTGTGCCGGGACCGAGGATTGAACCCCGGACCCTCAGCACAGAAGTCTGACACCTTACCCCTAGACCACCAGGTCACCTAAAACCATGTAAAACAACCAAATGCTGGTCATGAATTAAATAAAATATATTTTATTAATTGAATTGAGGTATTTAACGTGCACTTTCTGAACCGACTGATTATATCAGAACACTATAATTTCTTTGAGTGAAGGCGAAAGGACCGACCAATATTGCCCGGAAAGGTATTTAACATAACTTCCAGGTCTATTTTACATGCCACAATCGACATGGGACCGACGGCTTTACTTCCTCCGAGGGAAGTTGTATTGTGGATTTTTATTACTCAAGAAAAATCCGCCGGCCCCGAATGGATTTGAACCCACGAACATTGGGTCCTGAGACGATCACTTTATCCCAAGACCACCGAGATCGTCTAGAAATATTCTGAATCGCTGGTGATGGAGATAGGGGCTACAATCTCGGCAGGGTTTATTACGGGGGTGGCTTTCTGATGAGATTTATCATAGTAGTTTCCTCATTCTCTCTCTACTCAAATGTAGGTACACATACTTTAAACTACTCTCATCTTCCCTATCCCGTAGATTAAGTCATTCAATAACCCTTGTGTTAAAAGACATATTAGCTAAATATGTTTAAAAAATTATTTAAATTAATTATATATTAAATAGATTGATTTCATTTTTATGTTTAGCTTATACTATCTAAACAGTGATTAAGTACCAGACTTACAAACTAACTAAATTTGCTACAGCGATACTTGACACACACTCCAAATACATTGTATTTTGGCGCCAAAAACGACATCCCCCCCTTTTGATCAATCCGGACTCCCTTGTCTCGGGGCTATTGTCTCTTATCCACCCCTGTACGAAATAGAAGAGGGATGATTGAGGGGAGGGGGGAGTGGTATCTGTTGTTTACTAGTCCGGTTTTACGTGCTCTCTAGGAAGAGCCCACGTGCTGAGCTATCAACTACAGTTAGTCACCTATGCCCCTTCCCCATCCTCCCTCGTCCTCCTAATATATTCCACTGGACCAAACACATTCACAGGGAGACTCTACCGCGACCCCCACCGGTGCAGGCCAAAAGCATCAATCTCGTCTTGCATGTGTACGGAAAAGGCCGGGCCACTAATTCCGACCCGGGTGTACTTAAAGTTTTTATTTTGTTTCTCACTATTTTTACAAGTAAATGTGGGTACGCTTCATCTACTTTCTAACCCTCATCTTCCTTATTCCATCAGTTTAAATATGTTTATAATCCTAACATGACGTAGGGTGAATCACACGATACGATGCTGCATCAACTAATATATTTTTGTAATGTTACAAAAATAACTACGTATTTTTAAACCCGCAGTATTTTAAAATACAGTATATATCTTTATTTCAGGACGATTATAGATTATTTTTATTTCAACCGGATACAATTTTTTTTCCCCCTCGAGAACATTTTTGCAGGCCGAGCAGAGAAAATCTAAAACTTAATTTCACATTTTCTTCCATCCCTGGTGTGTTTTACTGTAGAGCTTCATCCAGTTTTTTTTTTAAAGGCCAATCGAATGACGTCGATCTCGTGTCTTCCATTACTCCTGTGTAAAGCAATAAGGAGTTCTGACCCTCCCTAAGTCCTCCCGCCGTCAGTTTCTTGTCTTATTTTTCACCCCCACCCCACCCATCCCACCCTACACGCCGAGGAAAATTTATTTAGTGAAGCCTTTTATTTTTGTAAGTGCGGGAGTGTTGTGTTTTCTGTCCCATATGGTAACCTATAATTACAAACTCGAGGATGTAAGGAGAAAAAACAATCAAGTCACATTAAAAAAATAAAATGGAACTAAACTGGGAGGCTATCGTTTGAAAAATGACGGCACTGACAGTTTTCTTAGGTAACACATACTAAAAGTTTATCTCCTTTACAAGTAACTCACAGATAAATATATTTAAAAAATTAAAGTGTCAACTATAAATGTTACTGTTTTCACTTTGCTAACAATGGGATATAATCTGCTTTTACCCCCAGAACGTTCCAATTGTTTTCTTTGTTTAGTCATCTCTTGAGAAAACTCAATTTACGAAAGCAGTTCTCCCTATGCATATAAAATAAATAGGTAATTAGATTATTCCCTATCTTCCCCCTTCATCCACCTCCATGCTGCCCCCCCGCTCCCCTTCCATTCCCTATTGTGGTGCCAACATTAATTAATCATTCCGCCAGCTAGGGTTACTGTTTTCATCTATAATAACTGTTTACGTTGTTGGTACCAGGCGGGGTTACCCTGGGTGCTGATTGGTCGTATCTTTGATCAGGAGGATTTTACTAGAGACTATTGGAGTGCGAAACTGGTAAGACTTCGACTTTGCCGGGAAAAAATAATTTTAGCTTAATATTATTACAAAGATCCAAATATAGGCTTACATAATTTCACAATAAAAATGCATTTTACCAATATACACACATATATATATATATATTATATACAGCTTAAATGTATTTTTATGTGATATGCTACTATTCTGAGCGCTTTTTTTTTAGCAACACGTCTTACTATTTGTCCGAACTATCCACGTTTAATTGCTCTAATGAAGAAGCTATAGTCTAGAGGAAATGTATGTTGCCACATTCGCGTGGAGGGAGAGTGAGAAACCATTTAGGATGGAATTATGTGAAGGAGAAGGTCCAGGACTTGAATCATGATGTTACCAACATCGGCAAACCAGACTATGTGAGCTTGACAACGGTTCAAAGGAATATTTATTAAAATACGTTTTTTTAAGCTGTTGGCACGTTTTCATTCCTGCCATTGAATGAGATTTATCGTTTTGTCGCAATTACCTCGTATTATCGATCTTGAATGTTTGTGTTTTAAGACTAAGTTTAGCTCTAACTTTATAATACCCAGTTTTATTATTTGTTTGGTGGGGCAGTTAACGTGCACATTATCACCGCACTGATAATATAAAAACACGTTTTATAGACTATTTTAAGCTAAGTAAGCTCGCGTACTACTCTACACTCAGACTTAGTTATTTAATAACTTGCTATCAGGACAAACTCGAATACAGATAATATATGTATTTGCTAACACCACCCGAAATCGAACCAGAGTCTCCCAGACTTGCGGTTGACCACTCTATCCACTTGACCAAGGAGACACTTCTGGGACGAGAGGCTCTTATAAAAATTTGACAGTAGAACTTGTATTTAATGGTAATATTTATACGCATATTTTTTACTTTTTTTAGTTGCTAATAAAATCATAATACACTCAAATCCAGTTAATAACTAACAGTTGTGAGTTTTTTTTATAAAGAAACATTAAAAAGTTTTCTTGTGTTGAAAATAAATAAAAACTTAAATCATAAAGTAGAATACATTATAAAAACAACAAAGTACTTTTAAAAATAATTTTAAAAATTTCAAATACCAAAGATAAACCAGAGTACAAATGATGTTTATATCACTGAAATATATTCTTTTCCTATGCTGTTCTAAGAATTGAATTAATACTTAAAAACCATTGTGAATGGTTAGATATTATAAATTTAAAATTATTTTCACAATTATCTTCTAATATACATAGTGGCGATGTTTTCAGTAGCCTACTGAATTCAGTAAAAGCTGACTATTACTATGAGAATGACCAATTAATGTCATCGCCACTGTTACCAATACTTGTAGCAATAAAAAGAACTGGTTTGTAATTTTGTGTTAGAGTAGGTCATAGTTTTCATTGATGTTTTAGTACAGTCACATAAGCAGAAGAGACTAGGTTTTTTTTATAAATAGCACCGCATCTTACTAACCGTTCGGGTTGTACGTCTATGTACTAATCTACACTAATGAGTTAAGGATGAGTAAGGTTGAATTTAGAAGAAACGTACCCGCATTTACGTGTATAAAGAGTGGGAAACCATTTAGGGAAAAAACTCAGTATACCCGACCAGGACCAAACCCCGATATCCATATCGTAGGAAGTGTGAGTTACGCCCTAGACCATGGGGCCACAAAAGAGGGTCTCTAGTGTTCTCACATGTTTTCCTTGTCATTCAAATAAAAGGAAAGCAAAATAACTTGGTTTTAAAAAATGGTTTAAGGAAAGCAAATTTAACTAAACGTATTTTCTAGAAAAGCTCATAGCTCTACAAATATTCCAGATTGTTTAAAGATACACACCAAACTTTTAATTATTTATCGTCACACAAACAATTTTTCTAAAGTAACCTCGATGGTTATTTCATGATAATTTCCATCCTTATTTCAAAACAAGTTTTTCTTCTGAAATAAACACGAAAATATTATCTATGTGTGTGGGAGGGAGATAAAAGCTTACTGTTAAATTTTCAATTGAAATATTTTCTGATAAGTTTTCATGAAAACCTTTTGTTGAAAATTCAAGATCGTTGAATTCCAGCTGAATGTAATCATAAAGGCTTTGATTATAATATCCACGTCTTAACAAATATGGTCTATAGACCTGATTATAATGACACAATCAACCACCAAGCGCTATAGTCGATACACGAGTATGTAGAAAAAAATCCTGTAATTTTGTATTGGTGCTCATTTGGTGATTTTTCTGTTATATTCTTAGTATCAGTAATTAAATTGACGTGTAAATTTCAAAACTTGTGATATATGTATTGCATTCGTCCCTGTATCTATAATGGGGCATAAGACCCCTGAAAAAAGGGTGCTAAGGTTCAGTATGATAACCCTTACGTTAGGAAAGACCTTTGATGTCTGAAAACTGGGCAGGGTGTTGAATATTCACAGCTTGGAATGGGGGCGCATGATTATGAGAAATGTTCTGGTACATTACCAGTAGATTAAAAACATGGTTCATAGTTTAAATTATGAATCTCGGCGTGATGGCGCGCGTTGAGTGATGTGCAAGAGGTTTGGGAGAAATGTCTATTTGGTACTGTTCCTCTCTGGGAGGATAAATACCGGAGGAGAACTGGGAAGACATATATGACGCAAGTAAAGATCTAAAAGACGATATAAACTGGAGAGGAACTGGTAAGACGGTTTTAAATCCAACCCACTTCAGTGGCCACATGATATAAGACCCCAACTCTCGCAATAGACTAAACTGCCAAAGACGGGGAGATTGTGGTTCGATTCCGGTCGGGTGTACTGAGTATGGCTTTTCCTATATGGTTCTCCACTATCCTTCCACGCAAATTCGGGTGTATTTCCTCTAAATTCACCCTAACTAATCTCTAACACATTTGTGTAATTAGTAAATAGGCGTATAACACGAATGGGTAATAAGACGCGATGTTAAGAAGAAAAAAAATCTAAGAAGGATTTAGGATTAAAATGGGCTTGAGAGGAGCTGGGAAGACATCCAGGAGTAGACAAGATTAACACTAGAAAGGACCAAGGAGAATATTGACGGGAGAGGAAATAAATGGTTGGCCAAATATGAAGCAGGAAGACTTTAATTACGTAAATGCAACGGCACATCATTTCAACCGAATCGAGTTCCAAACCATCTGGCTAGAATTGAGATATTTGTGGCGGTAATAAGGCGAACGGAAGAGGATGGATGAAACAACCCTGCTGGTAAAATAAAAGTATCGAATAAAAATTTATTGTGGACCGATCTATAGCCACATCGAGATAATCGATCTTTCGATTCAAAGTTAACTGCATGTTTTGACTTGCTTAGTTATTATTATTAGCACCGCGTCTTACTACCCGTTCGGGTTGTACGCACTTACGCTAATGTGCAATGGTAGGGTGATTGTGAGATGAAATGGAGGACCTACAGTTTAACGTGGAATCCGAACCACGGTGGAGGCCTGGCATTCCACACATTCACAAGTTGTGATTAATACACGTCTTATCAGAGGTGAAGGAAGGGTTTGGCATTCAGATAAATCTGTGCTGGGACCGAGGATTGAACCCCGGACCCTCAGCACAGAAGTCTGACACCTTACCCTAGACCACCAGGTCACCCGACTTGCTTAGCGTTTATTAAAATAGTTGATATCTTGGTCTAGTGCTCCAGTTGCACCCTCTCTGGAAGCACCAGTGGTCTGCCCATGGAAGCACTACATTTCCTCTCTAGTGTAGTTCCGCCTTGGTCTTGCTCTTTATTAATGACAAGCCTGTACTACGTAATGGACTACCCATGTGAAACATTGACACAACTCTAAAGTGCTTCCTGTAAGACGAGTGTCATGATGGCGACGAGAGTCATAACATATGTGGAGCTCTTAGGTGGTCTTCTTTGGGGTGTACCTCAATGGCAGGCCTATTTAATTGAATACATTTCCTGCCCCCTTTCAGAACTTTCAAAATCCAACTATATGGTGGTTTTTTTTTAATTCGTCAAGGGTATCATTTGATTGAAATGTTTCTCACTTTTCTTCCTGGGGACTAAGTGGTAAGGGAGGAAAACTGAATGTTGTTTTTACTTATATCGTGGGTGGTGTCAGAATAGTCTGGTATTGGCTCATAGGTTCTTGCTTGTGCACATATAAGTTTTGGTGGATAAGACTTATCCATGTGCTTGAAATTGACCTCTTTGTCCTTCCCCTACTCCCCCCCCCCTTTTCAAATTTGGAGCTTAATAGTAATTTCCTCTCTTCGTAACAACCTATGAGCTCCGTGTTAGAAAAACTTTTTTTTAGAACTACGTTTGTGAACACTTTTATTTAGTTAAATCTTTCTGGTTTATATAATATAATAAATAGGGACGTATCTAAAATTTGATTTTTTTTAGACTAAAGTTCTTTATTTTTGGTGAAACGTGAAAAATACCCCAACAGAAGACTTTTGAAATATTAAATCTCTCTTGAAGCAATCTAACTTTTTTTAACATAATTTAGGTTGTATATGTTATATGAATGTAATAATACAAAAAAAAAATACTGGCCTTGGTATTATGAAGGATAATATATTATTAATACTTTCAGAAGCAGGGGCTTGAACCCCCTTGACTCCCCTCTTAGTTCCCACGGTATGGCCCTCATAATAAATGTGTGAAATAATCGTTTGTATTTCAGAAAGTAGATAAAAAGAAACACTTTACTTAAATATCAAATATAGTCAAAATATTTTTACGTGAAATAAATCTCAGTGGATAATTTATTTTTTGTCTTCCAACATAAATAAAATTAAAAGTCTTAGCTTAGACTCCCAGACATGACTTTTCACTTTGATAATTTCTAAACTTGGGTCTTCCACTTTGACAACAGCAGATTCATGGCTGTAGGACTGGTGGTGTTGTCTATTATAGAATTAAATTAATTTATAAATCACGTGCTCAGAAAGTTAATGTTAAATATTCATGATAAAAATAATCAGAATAGATTGAAAAACACTTCACTTATTCATTACAAGATGGTTACGTTACAGTTAGAAGAGTCGAAGGAACGTTCATCGTCCATGTGTACACAACTAAGGAAACTCAAAAGTATATTTAATTCTCCTAAAATATAATTATACTTAAAAGAATCTCAACATTAGCTAAGACACCATCACTCTAGTGTAAATGGGCCGCCGTCCTCGAATCCCACCGACACGACGCTGAGTCTTTGCTTCTTCTGACTCACCCTTTGCCTGCTGATATCGTAACATGCAGGCAGCGGCATTTGTAATTTATGGTCCTATCCCCTACCTCCTTGAGAGGGGTTTATGAGGGGAGTAAGTTGGGGTGAGGATGTGTAATAATTCACAAGGTAATTAGCAAGGAATATCTCCGTGGTGGCACCTGGTTGGGTTTTTCTTCTTCTTCCAGACTAGCGTCTCTCGCAATGTGTCTATGGGACCTCTCAAAGAAGGCTTGGGGTGTTACGAGTAGATATTAACATACATCATTGAGTACGTGGAATAAACGTGAAGCTCATCTAGTGTGGTCTTACAGGGACTGAGAGGTCGGGGGGTTCAAATCCCAGCTTCGTGCATCCAGAGTGGTTTATCGAAAATTATTTCTCACTCCCTCTCCATGAAAATGCGAGTAAATTTCCTCTAAACTTTAACTTTCTCATACCTACACCATTAGTGTAATTGTTAAATGTATATATATTTAAATATTTAATGGAGGAAAGAAGGTAATTCTGGGAGCTGAAGAAGGAGGCAGAGGACAGGATTCGTTGGTGGTCTAAGCTCGCTGATAAAAAGAATGGACCTGTCATGAGACAGAACACTTAATAAAAATAATATTTAATGGTGTATCTCAATGAGGATAGCCATGACGAGTAATGAGATGTGCTATAAAAAAAAGTAGCTAGAGAGTGTTTATTCATATATCACTAGACTTTAGATGCACATTTAAATTTGTGTCACTCGTTTATCAAAATCTTATCACAATCTAATTAGCCAAGAAAATAAACAGACCGATCCATCCTAACTATATCGTCATGGTTGTAGCTAAAAGGCTGAGAGCAGATAGTGGGTTTAGAGAGCTTGGAGAGGGAAATTGAGAGTTGGGGGAGAGATTAAGGTTTGGTGGAGACCTAAAGAACAGAGAACTGAGAGAGATATAGAGATCTGGGAGAGAGAGAGAGATAAATAGATCTAGATCTAGGAAAGAGCTATAAATCTGGTAGCGATATGTGTGGGAGTTAAATATCTAGGTGAGGAAGTTATGACGCTTGTAGACGGAGCCATACAACTGGGAGGCAGGTTATTTTAAAACTCTCATCGCCGCGTGACGGGCTTAACTGTTAGTTTTGATTGTAGTTCAACACTAAAAACTCTCAGAAGCGTACAACTTGTGATAAATAAACCTCCAGCTAGAAAGTCAAGTGAGAACTTTTAATGCGCAATAAAAGTTTCAAACAAATGTTAGCACGATAACTTTCATCCAACGCTTCGATGATCCAATAACTTAATATTAATTTGTGTTTGTATTCAAAGGAATAGAGATTGGATGACAACATATTGGGTAGACATCTCAGTGAAGTTGATCAGATAAGATTCCAGAAAATAATCCAGCATACTTAACTTAAGTTGGTAATACAGATCCAACTAGGCGTCACATTGTCACATTGCGGCTTTCTTAATTACAAATGACAAAAAAATAGGCCTTCTCCGAATTTGACAAAAAAACAATCAAATTTAAAAAAAAATATGATCCCAACATTGAGGTTGTTGAGTGATAACTGCAGACGTCTTCACTTTGATAAATTTTATTGATAAGGCGTAATCTTTTACCTAATTTCTCGGTTAATCGATCTTGGAATCTCTCCAAACACTCCTGCTTTCTTATCGCGCTTGTACCGAATTTTGACCCCACAGAGTATGAACAAAAGTCCCTCAGAAGTTGTTAGTATCTCTCAGGACATTATCGGTACGTAAAATCTTTATCGATGGTAACATCATCTAACGCGCCACTATTATGTTAGACAGGATTGCCGGTGATGGGTAAATCAGGGTTCGAATCCTGGTTCGATGTACTGAGGTCGTTTTAACTGAGTAGCTTTCCACTTTAACTCAACGAAAATGTGGGTACGTTTCTTATAAAATTCCACTCTACTCATCCCTATTTAATCAAAGTAGTTAATGCATGTGTGTAACCCGAACGGATAATAAGACGTGGTTAAGAAGGTTAAAGCAAGTGTTAGTCAACTTTTTTTTTTTTTTTTAACCTCGTTCGCCATTATGGTTAGACGCATACAATTACAGGATGTCCAGTGACCAGGTTAAAGTCAGGGAATTTCCTTGGTCAAGGAAATCTCATAGAAAAGTCAAGGAATGCTATCCAATCTCTGACATTTTTACTTATACACTAAAAAAAGACGTAACATTTATTTACAATAGTCAAAATAACATTTTCCTCCCATTAAATACACACCACATACATCTTTTAACATATTTGACAATTACTAATCTGAATTATCAAAGTCAACATGTAATATTCGTGTCGTCTTTACACCCCTCTACCGCGCGTCTTTATACATTGTAGAGTCATGGCAATGCACATGTGTGAGAATTCATTTACGTTATAGGAACAATAATCTAATAAATAATGTGTCTGAAAACAATTTTAAACTGTATTTATATGAAACGATCTTTTAATGTATCAATATGATCTCACTGAACTCTAACTTAGATCGCACAACCCAATAGCCCATCAATTTAGGCTGAAACCCTTTAACACCTTCATAGAGTGACACAATTTAAGAATGTGAATTTATATAAAAATATTAATAAAGCAAGTGCAATATTAATAAAACAATATTTATAATATATAGTGACTGGAAAACCTGGAAAAGTAAGGGAATATTTAAGTATTGTTTGGCTGGACAATGGACACCTTGATTAATTACACTAATGGGATAAGGATAGGGAAGGTAGAATTCTGGGGAAATGTACCCGAATATGCCCAAAGGGAGGGTGAGAAACCACTAAGAAAAAACTCGATACACCCGTCTGGAATATGAACCTCAGCCTCACCGTCACCGGAAATACAGTTCAACACGAGAATGTCTCGCTAGACCATGTGACCTCCGATGCGGTTTCGGTGAACTTAAAGTCTCATTTAAGCTCTCTCTCAACGGTGAGTGCGTGGAGTCTAGGGAATTTGGTTAGCTGTTGATGGAAAAATCAAGAGTTGAATCACAGCAGAGTGGAAAGAGGATTTTTTTAAAAATCTTATTAAATGGTTTCCAACTCTCATCCTACGCAAATTCGGATAAACTTTTAACTCTATACCTTCCTTATATTTCCACTTTAGTGATATGTGGAAAACATAAACGGGTTATAGGAGATGTGTGGGTCTTGAAAGTAGTAAACTGTTCCTAGGAAATATTAATAGATAAGAAAATGCAGGGAGCAAAAACAATAAAGCAATATCCTAAATTAAGCTAGTTTGTAAGTCCTTCTATCCAACTTTTACATAATATGGCATAAGGGTTGGATATATTATATTAGGAGTTTTGATATAGATTGAGGTTGTTTGTAAGTCGTTTAGGTTGAATTGTAAATATTTTATCCTTAGGGTTGGATGAGTAGTATCAGACGAACTGCCCCTTGGTCTTGAAGTCGTGTTCTGATATCTAATTGCTTAAATATCCCATTAATAAATCAATAAACACTATTATTTAGAATAGGAAATACACTTTATTTTTTACGCCCTCCCTTCCTCCAGTCCGTATTCATCCCACCCTTGAAAATATTCGACCCTGAAAACCCTGGGCTCACCATCATTTCGGTCACGTGTACCCGCATTCCCCTCTCTGATTGGCTGATTGTCACAGCAGTACCGGGGGGTATTATAATCAGGTGGCTCTTGAGCCGACAAAGGTTCTCTGATTGTGGTGGATGATCCCCACTCTCTCTTCATGGCTCGAGGAGGTGTGGAGGGGGAGGGCTGGCATGTCCAACTCAATTAAGCCTCGGGTAGGCAAGGGTTATGTATGGTGGATATGATTCCAATTTTATTCTTTGTTTAGTTTTTTACGAAGCTTCGTCCCTTGTTTGATTAGGTTACCTCTTCGATACAGTGGACTTTGATTTGTTGGATCCAGTCAGAATAGTTGGAGTATTTCTCTGAACACAAATATTATACACAGTTGGGCCACGGGACTCCCTGACTCAAAAGTTCATAACTTAGTTAAGCTACGACTACTGACCAGGAGGATTATCTTCATACCTTTGTTGGGCCACGGTCACTGGCCAGGAGGATTATAACATATAATAGATTTGTGGGAAGATATTTATTCAGCCCCACCAATATGTGTGCCTTATATTAGGTTAGGCTTGTTTAGGTTAAGAATCAAATAGCCAAAGCTATTATTTATGCTTTTAGTGAGGATTACTCCATCTAGATATCATATTCTGAAAATTGAAAAACGACACCTGGACACGGGAATCGAACCCGGGACCTTTGGCTTAGTACGCCAATGCTCTAACCATTGAGCTATCCTAGATTCGTCCCGTGCCCAGGGTCATTCTTAACTCATATTTTAAGGCAGAGCCTTAATTATATTAATATTAATATAATCACAAACTTGTAGCCGACGATTTTCGTACGCCCATCATAGACTCTGCCTTAAAATATGAGTGAAAAATGACCCAGGGCACGAGACGAATCCAGGATAGCTCAATGGTTAGAGCATTGGCGTACTTATCCAAAGGTCCCGGGTTCAATTCCCGTGTCCAGGTGTCATTTTTAAATTTTCATAATATGATTGTTTAGGTTAGGTTAGGTTAGATTAGATTAAACTAGGTTAAGCTAAGTTAGATTAGCTTAGCATTTTGTTGCGTCTTACTACCCCTCACTCACCGTATCTCGCTAAGCTTGAGAAAACATTCAGAACCATCCTAAATAGAGCGCCACAACAGCCGGGGCTGAGCGAGTACACCATTACACCTTGTTTACGGTTCCGAAGAAGGAACTCGTGGCCCAACTATAATTTGGGATTGACGATACCTTTTAAACACAGGTGAACTTGTAGCCCAACTGTAATTTGGGATTAACGATAGATACCCTTTTAAACACAGGATAACTCGTGGCCCAACTATAATTTGGGATTAACGATAGATACCCTTTTAAACACAGGTGAACTCGTGGCCCAACTATAATGGGGGATTGACATTACCTTTTATACACAGGTGAGCTCGTGGCACAACTGTAATGGGGGATTGACATTACCTTTTAAACACAGGTGAACTCGTGGCCCAACTATAATGGGGGATTGACATTACCTTTTAAACACAGGTGAGCTCGTGTCCCAACTATAATGTGGGATTGACGATACCTTTTAAATACAGGTGAACTCGTGGCCCAACTATAATTTGGGATTGACGATACCTTTTAAATACAGGTGAACTCGTGGCCCAACTATAATGTGAGATTGACGATACCCTTTTAAACACAGGTGAACTCGTGGCACAACTATAATGTGGGATTGACGATACCTTTTAAATACAGGTGAACTCGTGGCCCAACTATAATGTCGGATTGACGATACCTTTTAAATACAGGTGAACTCGTGGCCCAACTATAATGTGGGATTGACGATACCTTTTAAATACAGGTGAACTCGTGGCCCAACTATAATGTCGGATTGACGATACCTTTTAAATACAGGTGAACTCGTGGCCCAACTATAATGTGGGATTGACGATACCTTTTAAATACAGGTGAACTCGTGGCCCAACTATAATTTGGGATTGACGATACCTTTTAAATACAGGTGAACTCGTGGCCCAACTATAATGTCGGATTGACGATACCTTTTAAATACAGGTGAACTCGTGGCCCAACTATAATGTGGGATTGACGATACCTTTTAAATACAGGTGAACTCGTGGCCCAACTGTAATGTGGGATTAACGATACCTTTTAAACACAGGTGAACTCGTGGCCCAACTATAATGGGGGATTGACATTACCTTTTAAACACAGGTGAGCTCGTGTCCCAACTATAATGTGGGATTGACGATACCTTTTAAATGCAGGTGAACTCGTGGCACAACTATAATGTGGGATTGACGATACCTTTTAAATACAGGTGAACTCGTGGCCCAACTATAATGTGGGATTAACGATACCTTTTAAATACAGGTGAACTCGTGGCCCGACTATAATACGGGATTGACAATACCCTTTTAAACGCAGGCCATAGCCCAACTGTAATACGTTCAATATTCTACAGTGCTTTTTCTTCTTCCCTTTTTGTTGCATTCAGAGTCTTAGTAACCATCCCCCCCGCCTTCGATGAAGTATTTAAAAAATAATTAAGTATACCATAAGTTGTTATAGTATAAGCTTGTAGAGTGGGTTTCTATACTTCCTTTTTATTTCTGGTAGAGCTGGTTTGTAAGTCCTTCTAGCCAATAAGAAAATTACTAGTAGCTAGGGCTGGGCGCACAGTATTAGACGTACGGTTCTAGGTTAAGCCGATTTGTAAGTCCTTCTATCTAATTAGAAAATATCTAGTATTTAAGGCTGGATGTATAGTATTAGACGTTCTGGTTTAATTTTAGCTCGTTTTTAAGTTCTTTTAACCAATTAGAAAATATCTTAGATAAAGGACTGAGTGTCTAGTATTAGACGTTCTGGCTTAGTTTAAGCTAGTTTGTAAGTATTTCCATCCATTTATAAAATATCTAGGAGCTAGGGCTGGATGTGTTGTAATGGACGTTTTACCTTGGGTTAAGCTAGTTTGTAAGTCCTTCTATTCAATTAGAAAATATCTAGGAGCTAAGGTTGAGTGTGTAGTGTAATTTTTAGGGCCTATTTTTTTTTAAAGTTGAGTTATAATCCTTTTCAGGACACATTTATTATCCTAAGATGTAATATAAACCATTTTCATTGAATCTATTTTTAAGTTCTTTTTTTAAAAAAAATTAACCCCACGTAGAAGACAATATCAAAATAAGAACAACATTACCAAGCTGTATTATTGAAAGAAGATTCCACGGAGAAAAGAAAGACAATATCAAATTACTTTCCAAAAGCCGAAACACTTTGAATATTAATTAATTTATTTTTGTTTTTGTTTTGTTTCCAGGCGGCTTAACAACAACCACCTGCGTCACATTCCTGATCAGGTTTTCGGGAACATGCCTAATCTTCTTAGACTGTGAGTACCGAGCTTCAAATAAAACCTCTTAAGTAAAGCTCTTTTTTTATTATTATATACGCACGGAACATTTTGTATTATATTATATATGTTTTTTTTTTATCAGAAGGCCACAAACACGGTACACTTTGGTCTGATATGTTTAGACACCTTTGAAACGGTTCAAGCGGATATGTCAAGACTAGGGTGCTTGAAAAACTTGACGTCATGCTGCTAATAAGTTCAGTGTTGTTGTTTTGCAGAGCATTCATGTTACATAAGTGTATATAAGTCGATTCTTATTCATTTATATATTATATAATACATATTATCCGACACCTTAGCTTAGTCAGTAACGTGTCTGTCTATTGAGTTAAGGGTTTCGGGTTCAATTCCTGGCATGGCCGAAAAATGTATCATTTCACCAATGATACATTTACATAGGGATGAATCAATGGCCTGGGACTGGATGTTTTACCTGTCCTAGTCTTAAGTTAGATTATAAGGCAATAAGAAGCTACGTCAGGCCTAGCAAGTCGGTAGCGGCTTGAATAAAAAACTGACCCAGGCCACAGGCTAGAAACAGAAATGGATCTAAAAAAATGTATAATTTATTATATATTATATATACAACATAATATATACAATATATATTATGTATAGTGTATATAATATATTATATATATCTTCTTCTCAAGTCAACAACCAGAAGGTTGTTTTGATGTGATTTCTATCCATTTGGAGCCGGGCATGCACTCAGCTCTTCGGCTGACTAGTGCTGCCTACACCATCTGGTAGAAATACCATGCACTAGGGGAGTTCAGGAAGTGTGGTGGTTCCCCACTGCCTTCCACACTGAATATCTGTAAGCAAGCGCTGGAAAGGTATCTTCACATACCTTCCAGGGTTCTTTTACGTGCCACAATCGACATAGGACCGACGGCTTTACTTACCCTCCGAAGGAAGATGTGCTACGGTTTTGTATCACTTAACCTCGCCTGTGTTTGAACCCAGGAACATCGTAACCTGAGTTGAGCACTTTACCTCAAAACCACCGATGTCGACATATATGTATCATATATATCGGTTAACTATTACATTACCGCGTCCACTCAAATTCTGGTCGTAAATATTTAAAGTGAATTTTCTTAAATGGTTTTCAACTATTTCTCAAATAAAATGTGGGCACATTTCCTCTAAATCCCACTTTCAGCATTCCTACCCTGGTAGTGTAGTTAAAATGCGTATATACCGGACGGAACGTAGGCCTAGATGTGTAGTTACTATTTTATATAAGCTGTAAGTTCACTTTTATCAGTTTTTTACGATATAATTTAAGGTTATAGGTGTGACGAA
This sequence comes from Timema podura, assembly GCA_033556935.1. NCBI lineage: Eukaryota > Metazoa > Arthropoda > Insecta > Phasmatodea > Timematidae > Timema > Timema podura. The sequence continues at coordinate 18,047,378 of JAVRXN010000008.1, forward strand.
GGCGTTTAAGAGGAAATGCACCTACACCATCATGAAGAGAGTATGAGAAGACCAGAGTGATAAATTGCATTGAGAAAAACCATCCATTGTTTTACCAGATTGAGATTCAAACTTTGACCTCCAAGCACAGGTGGCCGTGTGACCATTGTGTTGTGTACGTAACCTACTCTCTAAAAGAAACGTTTGTAGGATTAAAAGCACATTAGACTTACAAGGCATCACTCTTGCAATAGATTGGATTGTTGGTGGCAAGGAGGTAGGGGTTCGAATTCCTGTTGGGGTTTACTGAATATGTATTTCCTAAATAGTTCCTCACTTTCCTTTCACGAAAATTCGGGTAAATTTACTTTAAATTTCATCTTCTCCACCCCACTAGTTTTAAATTAGTGGATAGTTCGAACGGGTAGTAAGATGCTATGCCCAAAAATAATAGTTTGACTCTCCAAGTTTTCTAAGTCTTTCAACAAGAATATTTGGTACTACCTTGTTGTTTTATTTGGAGTCATCTTGTATGGACTACTTTTTTTTTTAAAAGTATTTTTGTGTTCACTAAGAGCTTGTTATACCCGCGATGTCGACAAAATATGTTGTTTCTTCTCTTCATTACAATCCTATTTGGACGAGAAAAACAGGCAAGTGTGAGTAATCTGGAGTTTCTTTGAAATATTCGTGGGTGGTGGGTGAAATGATTAAAAAAGATCGTTTCTTTTTTTTTATATACACCCCTTTGAACTTTACTTTTTCTAGTGGAAAATATAAAACGTAATTCCTGATACTTCAACTTCGGGAATAGTGGAAGAAGTCCTTATGTCTTCGTGTTTTTATAATTTAAATATGGACTACTTTGATTTTACCCTGGAGTCTTACTCTCTATTTTCATTTCATAAAGTTGACATACAAAACGTGACTTAATTGTAAATATCAATAATAATGTACCCACACCAATGATTTAAGTTATCAGTCTTATCTGATATGGTTTGCTAGTGACCGGGAGTTTAGGATTTGAATCCGGGCTTGTGTACTGGGATGTTTATTGCCGAATGTCTCCTTCTCTCCCTTCACGCAAATCCAGTGCATTTCCTCTAAATTCTACATTCTTCCGCCTTAACTTTTGAGTTTACAAATGCGAATATCCTGAACAGATAGTAAGACGTAGAGGATGTAAATATTTTATGATTAAGATACATTCGTAATGTTTTAGTAATATAATCAAAGTATGGGCCACTGTGTAAGTAAAAGAAAATCAAGATTTTATTTACTAAATACTAAAATTACAATTATCTATTTGGAGTCTCTTCGGAATCCAAATAGGATCTTCTAGACCTGTGGCTAGTCTCCATAATCGCCAAGCTTAATAGTGCTATTTAATCATAATAATACAAATCTTTATTTTTTAATCTTGCTATAATTGTAAACCAACTAAAAATTAAAGCGTTTATAGTCGTGTCCATTTTGTAACCGGTCAGTGTGTGAAGTTGTTTTTCCTCACCTCATTTTGATACAAATCCGGGATGTACGAATATAGAGCTAGGTTATGGGTGAGATATGAGGTTAGAAAGTTTTGATAAAATATAACCTACATTCATTCGCGTGGAGTTAAGGTGGAATATCATTTATGAAAAAAAATCATTTGGCGTACACCCAGTTGGGATTCAAACTCCAGCCCATCCATTCATTATTCATCCCCAGAAAATCAAACCTTACGGTCTTGACGCCTTAATCCACGTGTCCACTACTGAGGGTGTTGAACAGAGTCAATAAATTAATAAATCATCACAAATTATATAGATCACAAATATTAATATGAAAACAGAATAACAATTCGTCAACAAATTAATATGAGAACACTCTCACTAGTGGACACGAGGATTAAGGCATTAGTCTAATATGATCTGGTTTGCTTCTGGGGAAGGTCGTGACTCGAATCCTGGTCAGGTGTACTGAGAGTGTTTTACCTAAGTACCCTCTCCACACAAATGTGAGTACATTTCCTCTAAATTAATACCTATCTTAATAGTTAAAATATTCGGCTAGCCTTGACGGGTGTTTGTATGTGGGGCAAATATGTTAATAATATAAATATAACATCCCCATACAGAACTCAAGATATGATATTTTGTGGAATGACTGGGAATGCGATGTGTTTGACCACTTGAACGCCCTCCAAGAAGGGGACAGTAGAAGACATAGATGGACGGACGAACCCTCTTGAACATAAGTAGTCCTGGTCAGGAGGATTGAAGCTATTACAGACAGACAGACAGACAGAGGGATGACGAGAAGTGACGTCGTGGGGTAGTCAAGATGTTCAGCTTACAGCTTACACACTGAGACTTCAATCAGGATCCCGGACACAGGACGTGGCTCGTGCAACACCGGACCACCACTGAGAGGGGTGGGAGTTGAGGTCCTTTTCACAGTCGGCAGCTCAAACACAAGGACGAAATAAGGATGACGTGAAATACTATCAGCCAGGCCAGAGTTTATAGTTTTAAATTTAACTATAAAATAAACTAGTTTTTGTGGCCGAATGGTCTAAGGCATCGATCTCATGTTAGGCTGGCCTGCTGATGACGGGGATATCGGGGTTAGAATACCGATTGGGTCTACTGAGGGTGTTTTTATTTCTAAATGGTTTCACACTCTCTTTACACGCAAATGCGGGTAGATTCACCTCTAAAATGCTTCCTTTCTTACCCCTACCCTATTAGAGTAACTATCATGCGTTTAACCTGAACAGACAGTAATACGTGACGATAAAAAAACACATACTATAGAATAACCTCATTGAGAGTCATTACCAGATTTTCCTATTTTTGAACGCCACTATGCAGGTGTAAAGATAAGCTATCACTACGCTACGCCATGATGCCATACCTCAATTATGTCATATTGCTAATATTCATGGTATACATATTAGTATAATAGACTAATCACCAAAATGTCCTACTTTTAATGCTCATTGTATCAATATTATTTTAGTCAAATCCCCATAAGGTAGTTTTGCCAGTTATTCTAGTCATACCCTAAGCATTTAAGTCCTAGGTCAAACTAGTTTGTAAGTATATGTCCCTATGAATGTAACTCAGATATTGTAACTCATGTGTTTAATCAAATGTTGGTGTCCTAGGTTAAGTTAGTTTGTGAGGATGGAGCTCCGGTGTTTAGAAAGTGCCCGGTAAATATTCGAAATAGAATATAGTTTGTGTTTGAGAAGGGCTGATCGATCACCTTCTTGTATGATGAAATTTCGCTCAAACTTTCTTTATTTTCCCCGCTAACAGAAAAGGCCTCAAGTGTAGAAATAGGAAAAAGGGGCGGGGGGGAGACTCGAGTGCTCGCTCGGCGGATCTCTTCAAAGCCTCTTGCGCTACAGCCAATATGGCGGAACGGAGGAAGAGACGTCTTGGTTCTGCTCTCAGAACCCACTCGAGAGGACAAGGGTGACAGATTATCAGGGGGCCGGGTTCGATTCCCCCCACCGTTGAGCGGTAGTGAGGAGGGCAAAGTAACACGGGAAAGAAAACGATTTTTTTTCTCTTTGCCATCACAAGAACAACTTTGCAGCTTTCAATGTTTTACAACCTCGGTATTATAGTGGTATATCAACCCCGGGGAGAGGGGTTCGATTCTATCTTCTGGTGATGATAGCAGTGTTTTCTTAGTTCATACGTTTTTAACACAAACGTATATTAATATTTTGCTTATCCTTCACGCCTTACTACCCATTCGGGCTATCCACATGTTCCCACTAATGGAGTAGAGACTAGTAAGGTATAGCCTAGAGGAGGAAATATACCTGCTTTTGCATGGAGGATGGGGAAATATCACTTATAAAAAGTGGCCTATGTACACGTCACCGGCATTGGAAGCCTGACCTCCGTCATCAACAAATAAACACTATGAGAGTGAAGACTTTGTCCACGTGCCCCCAAATCTGATTGTTAACACTATTATTAATAGTGGGAATAGTACGCCTAGAGGAATAATATTGGCGAATGGTGTCAAACGCTCTCCGATCTAATTAGACTGAATGTAGGACGCATTTTTAGCAACTTTCCCCTTATTACTGTAGGAAAAATTCTAGAAATTATATTTAAAAACAGACATTCACCACCCTTTTGTCTTGAAAATGAACCCTGAGCCTCTCGGGCATTAAAGGCTGCGCCCACACATCCAACCTTTTTGTTGTTTTTTTAGCATCGCCTCTTTGGTTATACGCTTATGTACTATTTACGCTAGTGGTTTTAGAAACTAGGAAGGTTTAATTTAGTGAAAGTGTAACTGCATTTGCTTGGAGAGAGAATAGAAAACAATTTTGGAAAAAAACTCTCGGTAAACCCGACCGAGATTCGAACCCTATAATCGGTAGTCTAGTCTACTGCAAGAGTAGTGCCTCAGAGCAGTGGTTCTTAACCTTTTATTACTCGCGGCCCCCTAAATATTCTAAAATATTTTCGTGGCCCGCCTAGTATTTACTAACATATTAATCATTAGGATTTATTCTAAAATAGTGGCTTTATTTACTGATTTTAATAACAAATAATAAACAAACAGAAATTAACTTACCTAAATGTATTTAATGGGACATCTGCTGTTGAAACTTCCAACTAATTTATTTACTATGGTTTCAATTGTATTACTAATGATTTTCGCACGCAGGAATCGATTTAGAATCGATTTCACTGCTTGGTTTTAATATTTATCGTTGTGGAGAAGCCCTTTTCACATAAATAAGTAGAAACAAAGGGCAGAAAATTTTGAATGGCGTTAGTAAACAGATGTGGATTATTTGTACTATCCGTGATTTCTATTATCCGTTCTTCACCTCCCTTCCATTACCCCGGAAAATCGAGTCTACTGTACTTACATGCTTACGATCATCGAATTCTTCTTCCAAAACGTAAAATTTAAGATATTTGACTTCAGTAATAAGCGAATAACATTTTTAGTTATTTTTTTTCCAGGCCCCCCAAAAAAGTTTCACGATCCCCCCGGTTAAGAATCGCTGCCTTAGACCATGCCGCCACCGGAGCGGGTTGGAGTCCGTGTTAAATAGACCACTTTTTTTTATGATAGGTGCTGTACAGTCGTGACTCGTGCAGTGGATCTACAGCTTGCTATTAGCGCTCACTGAAAGACGGGCTGAGTCTACTTCCGTTCAGTACAGAGGGGGCTTTGTGCGCGGCTGTTGTTTCAGTTGACGGAGATGATTGGGTCGGAGATCTAAGCGTTTCGACCGTCGAGACAAGTACAGCCATTAGTGGCGCGTCACAAGGACTATATAACATGAAAACCTTTCAGGGGTTTAAGGTGGGATGGAATGGGACGCGAAAAAAGAGTTTTTGAAGTTTTTATGGCAAAACCTTTTTTGGCCAAAATAAATAGATTACTAAGCCAGTACAAACACAAGAGCTTAATTTTACTCACATGGTGATATCAACAGTTCCTGAATATCTGTCACGAGTAGGGTGGCATTATCTAATAAACTTTTTAAATGAAAAGAAAAAATATCATTAAATTCCAGATCACCCTTAACAGATGTTCAACAACTGTTAATATCATCATGTGAAGAAAATTAAACACTTATGTTGGTACTGGAGCAATGTTTGATATATTTTGGCCAAATAAGTTTTGCCATAAAAATTGCAAAAACACTGGCTTTTTCTCAAGTCCCCTTCTATCCCACCTTAAGACGTGAAGTATAGTATAATTTTCATGGGAAGGGTCTTATTTGACGGCTAGAAAAGTTACCTTATCTGTTTTCATATATTCATACGTCAAGTCATGTGATCCTCAGTTGTTAAACCCTAATTTTTTTTATAGAAAGCCACTTTCGACCAACACATTCTTTGAAAGTCACTAATGTTTGGCATTCTAGAAATATGTTTTATTTGGTTGATTAAATTTAAAGTTAATCTAAAATGTTATAAAAAGCTTCCAAAGTTACTTACGAAACACTATATAATTTATTTTTATATTACTATAATTAAATGGACTAATAATGTAAATATTTTATTTATTTGAGGTATTAACATGCACTTTCTGAATTGAGTGATTATATCTGCCACACGAGAATTAAATGATATTTCTATAGCAATTTTGTCAGGAAAGCTATTTTCAAATATTTTCCAAGGTTCTTTTCCACGTCACAATCAACATGGGACTGATGGCTTTACTTCCCTTCCAAGGGAAGATGTGCTACGGATTTTTATTGCTCAAGAAAATCCGTTGACCCCAGTTGGGTTTGAACTCAAGAGCATCAGGTCCTGACGTGAGCACCTTACCCCAAGATCACTGAGGTACACAAGAATATCAATACAAATTGTAATATTTTTATTTCCGCCATCGTGGCAACATGGGTTCACAGTTTTCAAATAATGGTCTTCCCAGGAGAATCAGACTGTACTTTATATATATATATATATATATATATATATATATATTTATCAATATGTATAAAATACCACTTTTAAAATAGTAAGATGTTATCAATTTTGGCCGTAAAAACATGTTTATATTTTCTAAAGGGCCCATCCTATGAAAATTGAACTTTAGCAAGCTAGGGTGGAATAATCTACAGTTCAGTGTTGTAAAATTTGTTATATTTGAAGAAAGGCAGTCCACTCAAACAAGGAGAATGGCAACGCTGTCACCCATCATTGAGCGAATGTTCCCTCACAGCCTGTGACTGAGTATAGCTCTGTTGTGAAAGTTTACCTAAGCGCAGTGTACAGAAGGATCGGGCGAGTAAGAAAACCGACCACAATTTTGTAAGATTATAGTTGGACTGCAGATAGTAGCTTAAAAAAATGGGGAGTTTATATATGTTTGTCCTATTATTTGAGTAGTTAGATCCTGGCGCTAAACTTTTAGGTAGAATGTTTTGTGTAAATTGGAGTTTGATCATAATTACAGGGTTGCCAAGCATTTGAAAAACTTGGAGAGCCGGGAATACACAGGGATATTTTTGTGTATAAAAAAGAAACCGGACAAAACAGGAAATTTTGAAAGAAAAAAATAGTAACTATATTGGCATATTTGTTAATTTGGGTGAAAGCTTAAAATAGTATGTCTATGGATGGACGAAAATATGAACTGAAGATTTAAGCACGCTGATTCAAACATGTATTATTACTCCCTAAACAAGGGTTGGGAGAAATGGAATATATAACTCCCCATCAATCTGAAATCATCACATTTCAAACAGAAGCTACATGACTTCACCCAAGTCAGTTTGATGAAAAAAAAATAGTTTTAGTACTCTTTACTTCAATCTAAGCCACCTATAAAAATGGGAATTCCTTCTTAACAACCTGGAAAACACAGGGAATTTGGCAGTAAGAAAATAGTGGCAATCCTGAATAATCATTTCGAAATAGCATATGTAGACTGGTTTTTCAATAAGAAGGTACTGCGTTTTAATTTTCTGTTTTTCTTCCAATGAGATTATTCAATGAAGATATTACTAGTGTGAAATAAAATAATATAGAATTAACTTGTATCGGTGGATAAGTGGTTTTATCTGGCTTGATGGTATCGAGAAGTTTTGTGTCCAGGCGTGTCTACTGGGGATGGTTTTTTTTACAAACTACCTTTCCCTCTTTCTTAACGCAAATGTAGGTATATTTCCTATAAACTATAATTTCTTCTTTCATACCCCAGTAGTATAGGTATGCTAATATCCTCCTGGATTATGAATGGCTAATATGAAGTGAAGCACGAAACATAATAATATTAACTAATATTTTATAATATTTTACAAATAACGTTATTTTTTAACTTTATATGGGGCTGGTATCAATTATTAATAATTCTTATCAGAAACTATGATAATATATACTTAAATATTTATAGGTAATAAATAATAATACTTAGCACCGCGTCTTACTACCCGTTCGGGTTATACGTTTAAGTACTAATTACACTAATGGATTAGGAATTGGGAAGGTTGAATTTAGAGTAAGTGAACCCGCATTTGCTTGGAGGAAGAGTGGAAAACCATTTAGGAAAAACCACCCTCAGTTCACCCGACCGAGATTCGAACCTCGATCTCCCCGTCCTCGGCAGCTGAGCTCAACACGACTGGCGCGTTAGCTAACTACGCCACCGAGGTGGGTTTCTAGGTAATAAAAATGTTTGATGATATTTGAACCTGTTTGATCCTCCACGGGTATTATACCACGTGAATTTACTTTGATGTAATAAGTTAAATATAAAACTAATGTGCGCCTAAGCTCTAGCCCTTCAAAGTCTCCAACAGAACCCCCCAAGTTTCCTGCCACATGCAATTTGAGCTAGGGTTGAAATCAACGGAAACTCATTGCCAGTAGCGAAAAGGGGGTGTGGGGAGGAGGGAAGGGGATGGTTGAGAAGCTTGGGACTATCTTTTCGTGTTCGTGCCTTGTATGGCTCTAGCATTGTTTTAAGGCGCAAAGTGCGACCACGCCTCTGCTGTGTAGACTATCGCACACACGGTTTAAAGATGAGAACCACCTCAACTCCAGAAGTACATTGAGTTGTGTTCTAAGTTCCCTTATAGTACTTTGTATGACGTATCTATAGACACTTTATTTTATTTTATACCTTAAATACTTTCTAAGATATTGAGGAATAAACATTTCAAGGTCGTTACTATTTTGGTATTATATTCTAATAGAAACATAGTTTTCGACATTGGTGTTGACGTTGTTTTTCGAAGCTATGGTGGTTTTCTACTCTCGACTCAACCACATGAGAGGGGGGTGGAAGGGGTTTAAGGGAAAGGGGGTGTGGATCCTCTGTTTAGTAGTCACCATGCTACATCAACACCCTCCAACCATGTTGATTGTCATGTTTTCACCCGGAAAATTAGATTGCATTCCACGGGGGCCTACAGCTCCCCCCATCTCCTACCTCACTCAACTTGTGATTCTACCCCCTTCAGCCCTCTGAGATTGCGTCCCTATCTATCCTTCCCTCAAACCCTTAAAACCTTCCTTTTTCCCCCCATCCTCTCTTCACCCATCAGACCAGTTCTCTTTTGAAGATTTCGAGAGGCTACTAAAGTTGGAATGTTTCAGATACATTCCTTAGGATCCTCTTAAAGTCAACTAGGATTTCTTTCCTATTTTTTCCCTTCACTTGTTTTTTTTCCTTGGTTATATTTTTTTTTTCAAGATTTTCTATCATCCACCTTCTCCCAACTCTCATTCCTTCTGGGTTTGATGGTTTGTACGGTGCTCAATATTGTTTTATTTTTTTGTCTTTATATATTCTCCCTCACACTTCTTTTTAACCTGATTTCCATTTCATCCGACACTTATAGAAGTATGCAAGAGTGATATTGAGTGTTGTTTGAGTTATGGTGTAGTTTGTGTAGTTTTACTGTCCAGCCCTAGCTCGTCACTAAAGCTTCACTCAAGATCTGACTTCATTTCTTGATCAAATGGCTGCGTATTTTTATTAAACGAACAAATTTTACCATTAAAACTAACTAAAAGCCAAACTACACTAATACCAAAACTACACTAACACTACAACCATATTCACACTAAAACTATACTAACATCACACTAGCACTCAAAGAACACTAAGACTTGGTCTAGCATACAGCCCCTAGCCTCATTAGAATAAAAAAAGTATGTTGCACCCACATCAATGATCACACAGTCTAAGCGTCAAGCTCACAATAGACCGGATTGCTGGTGTCGGTAAGATCGAAAATCTAATCTAGGCTGGGTGCACTTGGAGGGGTTGTTTACCCACACTTGATTTATCACGCCACTGTGGGTGCATTTACTCTTTTTTTATTATTACTTTAGCACTGCGTTTTACTACCCGTTTGGGTTATACGCTTATGTACTAATTATGCTAATAGTTTTAGAGATTAGGAAGGTTATATTATAGTAATTGTACCCGCATTTGCGTGGAGGAAGTGTGGAAAACCATTTCGGGAAACCACCCTCAGTACACTCGACTGAGATTAGAACCTCAATCTCCTCGCTATCGGAAGCCTAATCTAACACAATAATAGCGCGTTAGACCATGCGGCCACCGAAGCGGATCATCTACTCTTGATTACTCTCCCAAACTCCTACCATTATAAAAAAAACGTCGTTATTAACCTTGGTGTTGAAAGTACTAACTAAAAAAAGTTTGTTTACCAATAGTGAGAGTTCCTGGTTCGATATCCAGAGAAGCACGAACATGTAGGTGGTTATAATACTATAAAACGAGATGTATTCAGTTTTAAAAAGTGGTAAATAAATGGTCCAAGTCCTTGCTATCATGTTTGTCTTAGTTATCTGTACAGACATTAGATCTGTAAGCAAACAAAAGGGCCCGCCTTTGTTTTTGTCTTCAGTTTATTTTATTTTTGTCTGCATCTGTAATTTTACAAAATGTTTAACTTGGTCGATAACACTAGTTAATAATAACTATACTCTAAATTACATGGTTGACCACCTGAACATTAAACATTATTTTGAGCGGTAAACTAGATCAGGGTTCGATATTTGAATGGTTGTGTAGGCATACATAAGATCTATTTTGTAGTTCAATTCCGGGAATATTCACAAATCCTTATGGATTTGACTGTTTTTTTGGCCTATAATCCCAACAAATCTTTTGAGTTGAGTGTCCTTTTTACATAATCTTATGGGGTTAAAACAATTATATGATGATCTCTGTTAGGTTTGGTTTAGTTTAATTAAATCAAGTTCAGCTGGGTGTAAATATGAACTGAAATAAAATAATCACAATATTGAACACAAAAAAAAAGTTTAATTTTTTTGTAAATAACATTCACGCGTAGCAATTAAACACTACTCTTTCCTAAAACTAATAAGAATAATAGTTTTAGTTTTATATTACAGTTAAGAACGAACTTAGCACAAAACCGACATTTAAAGCTAACTTATATACTATAAAGCTTAATCTAACATATTTCCACAAGTTTCAGATATTTTAATTGCGAATCACAGTTATTCTTAACCAAGACATATAAAATTAATAGTTTGTGGCACAACTTAACCTATCCTTGCTTCTACGGCTGATGTAGGGATCATATCTACAACACGTTGTTTCTCATGAATGCTCTCCTAATGTTATAAAAAGGTTTTAGACTTTAATAGAACATAAAGTATTTTTATTGTAGAGAAGTGGTTGTTGTAGCTTTGTGGTTCAGAATTTTTATTTTTTATTTTTTGTTATGCTTGTGCGGTCGTATAAACGAACGTAATTTTGGTTTCGTCATAAAACATAAAACCATCATTGTAAGCGGTTTTTTTTTATTGTTTTTGGATAGATATTTACGTCACTCGTATTTTGTCAACAGACGAAGACGCCATGAAAATGGGTCCGAGAGGAAACACCCATCTTTTTGTTGTGTCAGCACGTGCCGTTCCAAAACACGTGTCTCTTTATTTTTGTGTGTCTAATTTGTGTATATGTCTTGTAGTTTGTGATAATTTTAACGGGTACACAAATAATTACTACTAGACTCATTCCAACTGTTGAAATAGCTTTTGCTTATGTTAGAAATTGAGGGTTAAAAGTGTTGAAAAGAACATAATAAAAAAAATGGTAGAAAAAGGACATTCCAATTAAACTGCAAACAAATTCGCGTCATTTTTGTCATTAGATATTATTATTATTATTATTATTTAGCACCGCGTCTTACTACCCGTTCGGGTTATACGCTTAAGTACTAATTACACTAATGGATTAGGAATTGGGAAGGTTGAATTTAGAGGAAGTGAACCCGCATTTGCGTGGAGGGAAGTGTAAAACCATTTTGGAAACCCCCTCCCCCCAGTTCACCCGACCGAGATTCGAACCTCGATCTCTCCGTCCTCGGTAGTCAGGCTCAACACGACTAGCGCGTTAGCCAACTACGCCACCGAGGCGGGTCATTAGATAATAATTTATTCCAAGTAGTACGTTTAACCCTGGTGGTGTGGTGACTCAATCTAAGGGCTAGGAATGACGAAGGTAATTTAGAGGAAGGGCACCCGCTTTATTCCGGCATGGAATAGAAAAAAACTATCCCTCAATGTACCCCCCTACCGCGACCTTTCTGGCACCATCAATATAGTGTATTCTGCGTGAAGCATGGTTGCAGTCAGGAGTAGGAGGATTTGGAGGTTAACCCCCACCCCCACCCCACCCCTCAGCCTCCTAAGGTTGACAAAAAAAAACCTGCCTTTATTTATGGTCCAAGCAAAATAAGAAAATAAGAGTTAGCTTGTTGCCACCATTCTAATGTTTAACTGTATTAAAAAAATAGTTTGTGATTGTGTTCATTAGTCAGTCAGACAAAAAAGCTGGGTAGACTAATAGACAACCTGGGGTACGAAAATATATATCAGGGGGGATGTGAAATTTAAATAAATATTATTTCATGATAAACGCGAAGCAATCAGTGCCAGATTTAGCGCTAGCCACAAGTAACCCGGACGAAAGGACATGCGATCTGCAAGTGCTATTTCTTTCTCTCAATTCTAGATGTAGATGATGGAATATGTATAATTTGCATTACACACCAACATATTGGGGGGTAAAAGGATAAAGAGAAATTGTATCTGGGAGTACGTGAGCAAAAACGGTTTGTATACCATTTGACTGAGACAACACATTGAGAAAGGAACTAGGAAGTATTAGTGAATGTGAGGAGAACTGTGGAGGTGGGTAAGTCTTTGAGATTAAGGAAACAACTAAACATTTCAACTGGAAATTGTTAATTCCGATAAAACTTTGTAAATGAGTTTGCAAAGTAAAAATAAAAGGGTGAGTTTAGGATAACGTGGGTATCAACCCCGAACTGATTTACAACAGTTGTTTGGAAACAGAATACCAGACTTTTGGTAGTCAAAATTTGTGGCATTTTACTATTTTACTAATGTTATTTTATAGGTATAAATCATATATATTAAATGTGACAGCTGCAGTTTACAGGACTTGAATTGACTTGATCTATATTAAAATTGTTTAAAGTATAACTTTTATTTACACCCTTGTGGCAACACAAGTATCCAGTTCTCCAATAAAAGCATTTCCCGTTAAAATCAAAACGTATCCAGAGCACAAACAATCCCAAACTTTCCCCCTCATCCTTCTCCTGGGGATTGGTCACCATTTGCAATATCTCTGTGTTTCATTTGTCAAGCTGTAAGTGCCTTTGTTTGAAAATAATATTCGACTATGTAACTGGGGGTGACTCAACCTTTTATTCAAATAAAAATTCTTAAGCCTCCAACTTTATTAAAGAAAGACAAAATCATCTCTATAATTATACAGGTTGGGTCGGTACCTGCAGAACCTTATTTTTGTAGGGGGAGGGGTTGTTTAACCAAAAATGGGTTTCCAGGAACTTGTTTCTCCCCCCCCCCCCCCCCCAAAGCCTGTAGAGTTTCGTGCCTTACCACTCCTCTCCCGGCAAGCTCTTGCCGATTGGATGCCTTTAAGTTATTGAGTGATACCTGTTTTTTTTTAATAATAATTAGACTCCTCTAGAATATATTTGAAGTAATCTTACCTTAGATTTTTTTTTAACCTCGAAGCCTATAGAAGATATTTAAAATGGTCCTTACCTGAATTTAAAATTCTAATTCATGGCTTTAGAAGCTATTTGGAATTTTTTTTTAATCTTATCATATTCGAAATATAAGCTGGAAGTTAAATAAATCTAGAGGGGTGAGGGGGGAGATTTTTCAAAGTGTAAACATTCTTTTCAGGGGGATATTCTTCCCCTTTCCCCTGGTTATGCCACTAACTATACATTTATTTAAGAAGCGCTCAATGTAAATTTTCGGACTTTGAGGGTAGAGATGCTATGTTGGCCTGAGTTTATAAATGTTAACCAAAATTTATCTCTTGAATACCTGCCCTCAATTTACCATAAAATACATTTCATATAATTTCTAGAGGTATATAAATTTCGAAATGTTTCTTTGCCTTCGGCTCTCTAAAATGTTGGCTTGGCTACGGCCTTGTCACCATTGCACATAAACGTGCGCTACTGTTATTATGGCCATGTGAAAAAATATAATTTGTTAGATTTATCCACCAAAATAATACACTCAAAATCTCGTGACTTAACATATCAATGGCTAACTTATTTATACCATAAAGATAATTTTGTTATTCCAAAACAAATTTCTGTTGGTTTTAGTTTTGCCTCTTACTACCCGTCCGGACTGTAAGCATACCGGTGAGCAAAGGGAGAGAAAGGTAGAATCTAAGTGAAATGTATTTGAATTTGTGTCGATGGTGAGTAGTGGGCCATCCAGTAAGGACCACCTTCAATACAATATGCTGTAATTTGAACCCCGACCTCCCAATCACCAGCAAACGAGGCTCGATGGGTTTGCCATTTAATCTGCGTACCCACCTTTGCGGGTCTTCAACGTTAACTCTTAAATAGTGGTGAAAGTGAAAAAAAAGGCTCAAAAATCCAAGTTTAAAAATGTTTACAAACTTACTATAGTAGCATTATTCATTAAATATAGTGAATGTACTCATTAAGTTAATTTGAACAAAACATTTGGTTTTATTTTCAAATTAGGACCTTAAATCTATATTGGGAACTCAATTATTTTCTTGATGCGAAAATATAATTACAATTTGTGGATCTAATTTGTTGAGTGGCTAATTTGAATATACACACACACACACACACACACACACACAAACTCTTTGATTTATCGCGGACCTAGGCGTCACTTTCACTTGATTCCCACCTTGGCTTTGCTTGTCTGTTGTGTTTCTACAGCACGGCTAACCCCTTGTTCTGTGCCTTAGGCAACCTTCTATACCGATACGTATTGAGAATATATCTAGGTTGACAGGCGGTTCAATCACTAAATAACGATGCCTTTAAAATATTAAATAATTTAGGAATATAGCTTTGAGGAAAAACATATCTGACAGTTAAATTAACTAAATATACTTTAATGCGCATACGTTAAGTCATGTTCTTTGTATCTCTTACTTGTAATATGGTGTTAGTTTGAAAGATAAACTACAAACATATCGACTTTTTGTTACTGTAGGCCTATATCTACTAAGTTTTTTATATGCTCATATAGTCTAGGTGGCACGCAATAAAAAATCGAAGGCTACTGCACTTTTGAATCACAGGTAAGCACTTTGCACGGTTATTGCTGATACCTAAAGGAACAAATCTGGAATTGGAGCCACATAAAGGTTCCCTTATGATTCAAAATGGCGAGATTTTATCAATTTGGCTGACTATATTTAAGAATTATGCTATTTCTAGCAGATAGGTGCATTTTAATGCTGCAATTATGACATATCTTACCTAATTTTTATGCTTAATTTGAAATTAAAGGTTAGTAACCTTAATTTTAACTTTAAAAGCCCCTAATTTAAAAGAAATGGCTGCCAAAACCATGAGATGGTGACTTTTTGCTTGTCATTTGGTTACCAATTTGTTAAATGGAGACAAAAAGGGGGGTCACAAATTTAGAAGGTAAAATTTTCTAGATTTATAGTTTTAATATAATATCTAACATGTTCAGAGGAAATAAGTAATTTTTACAGATATTTTTTTATTTTTCAGTGAAAAATAGATTAATGATACCCCGGTACATATTGATTGCCATACACATAATGGACCAAGATTGTATAACAATTTACTAAATTAATAGTTTGTTGTGATTTATGATTACTTTGATGAGATTATAGTAGTAGAGGCTGCACATGACATGTCCTGTATAACGGAAGGTACGATAAAAAAAACTGTAACATTATTAAAAATATTAGTAGGTGATATGATAATATATCAGTTCATATTGTAAATTGTGTAATGTTAATTAATGTCATTAATACATTTATTTGCAGTTTAACATTGTCCTCTACAGTTCGAGCACATCAATGTACATGGGATACCTGCAGCTACACACGTACAACTTTTCTTACAGCCTTACTTATTTTGACACTTAAGAAGTTCTCTGCAGGCTTGTCAAATCTTTGGTTGTCTTATCCAATGGGGAGTCCAAACTCCGTTTTCTTGCGTCCAACCCCAATCTGCTGGAGATGGTATATATGTGATGATTTTGTCTGCTTGATCCCATATGTGACCGACCACCTTGATAGGCAGCGCGGAGTGCATGCAAGGCTAGAGCACCCGATGTTTGTGGAAGATTGCACAATGACTTTGCCTTTGTAGCGAAAATATATTTTCTTGCAGCATTGGCAGTCTGAGTTCACGTCCACACTATATAGAATGACAACAAACTTTTCCAGTAGTTGCATCACTTCGGGTTGTAGTGCTACTAGAGGCCTTGAAATAGCAGTTAAAGCATAAGTTAGTTCCTCGTGTGCTTTCCATTTCTTCCAGGCAGACCGTT
Source organism: Timema podura (assembly GCA_033556935.1). Taxonomy (NCBI): domain Eukaryota; kingdom Metazoa; phylum Arthropoda; class Insecta; order Phasmatodea; family Timematidae; genus Timema; species Timema podura. The sequence goes on from JAVRXN010000008.1 coordinate 18,063,730, forward strand.
TAACCCTGAAACTGAAAGCAGACACAGTGTCACAGCCTGTAAAAGTATGGCAACCACGTAGAGTGACAGCTTTTTCTTCTAACGTTTCAGCTATTTTATGTCTGGATAGATGATGTATTTTTCTTCCACTGCCATACAGCACCCACGGCTCATTTTACCCAAATGACCTAAACATATAGAAGAAAGATATTGTCAGTACAATTACATCTTTATTTGTAGTGAAGATAAATAAGGTCTTGATGCGATTACAGGTCATATATCGGATATGTAAATTCATTCTGCCATTAGCTTCCGTTTTTTCGCGTGAAGCACCAGTGATTCCTGTATAATCACTCCTAGATGAAGGAATTACTGTGTTGATGTTCATCATGACATGAACTTTATCTAATCCTCGTAGAACAAATTTTGAAAGCATACCAAAATGTTTCTCCATGTTTTTCTTATTTCTCAGAAAGTCTGGCCAGTCGCGTGGCAGTTTCACCCCAGGAAGTACTTTACGTATAGTGTCTGTTCCTCTCTGCTCTCGGACACAATTTGTTTAAAGCTATTGTCATCTTAAGTGTCCCACACCAAGTCACTCATTTGGCAGATAGTTGAGCGACAGTTCTTTCTAAAGTGAGCAAGAGATTTTATTTTCTTCAAAATATTCTGAAAATGTTGTAGAATGTTTTGGTTATAAACCATGTACTACAAGAGCTGCCCCGTCATACAAAATGCATTCGCAGCATCCTGGAAATTCAAACGGCTCTATAAACTCTTCTAGGATCTTTGTCAATTTACTTTTCACTCTAGCGCGTAGTTTTACATTTACAGAAAGAGAAGGGGGGGAGGGGGCAGGATTGATTTTTGTAAGAGAAAAATTCATCAAGATTCAAGTCTCTGTGTTGGATGGTAATGAATAGTTTAGATTAGAGAATAGCTTCTCGTCTGTATCCAAGTTCTTTCTGCCACTGTCAGATTGTTTGAGTTGTGCTGTAAATATCTTTGTATCAACTCGTTTAATAGGCTCAGATATATTTTAGACTTGTCAATAACCTTTCTTTGACAACAATTTGTACATAGTTATGCCACTATCTCTAAGATTATCTAATGTTTCAACTACTTCTTTACACACAACCCTGCTGTCAATTACAAAAAGATCTTCTGAGTTTTCTAGAAAAGTATTCACATGTTCAAGAACTCTGTCCTTGGGGGCGCAACTTTCTACCCTAATCGCCTTTTGGAATGCTCTGTACTGTTCGTGATGGGGGAGGTCATCACCTTCTTCAGATTCAGAGGGACTAAACTCATTCAGCAGCCTACATACCTCAGGTCAGCTACATACCATCTTAGAAGTGATGCATGATTTTCTGTGAGACCAATTGTACCCGCACTTTATTTAATTATGGAATTATTCTGCTCGTGAGCTTGATCAACACCAAGTGCAGAACATTTTCGGAATGTTTTGGGAATTACAAAGTTTCCATTGCAGAATTCCAGGTGAACTCCAGGAGCACTTTTACTTAGATCCTCAAGATCCTTTATGTGAATGGGCAGCCAACGTGAGTAATGAGTGTGGTTAAATGCAAAAAACTATGGCACCATGAGTTTCAGAGAGTTTTTGAAGATTTCATAGTTACCTTCCCTTACAGACCGAACGAAAGAAAGGAGAGTTATCACTTAAAGTACAAGCAGCCAGAATTTGAAAGCAGGCGATTTATTGGCTTGTTGAGACATACAATCTTCGTAAGGGATGTTCAGATTCTCCCCTCCATATGCTAGTTGCAGCAGGATGTATAAATTGGAAACCAAATTACAAGCAAAAAGTCACCAACCCATGATTTAGGCTGCTATTTATTTTAAATTAGAGTCTTTTAGAGTTAAAATAAAGGTTCCTAACCCTTAATTTCGAATTAAGCTAAAAAGAATTGGGTAATAAATGTCATAATTGTAGGTTTAAAATTCACATATGTGCTAGAAATAGCAGAATTCTTAAATATAGTCAGCCATATTGAAAAAAGGCCACCATTTTGAATTCTAAGGGAAAATCTTTGTGGCTTCCCTGCTAGATTAGTTTCTTTAGGTGTCAGCAATAACTGTGCAAAGTGCCAATCTGTGACTCAAAAGTGCAGTATGGTTTTGCGTACCACTTAGACTAATAATGATCCTTTCTATGGTGACACGAATATTATTTTCTTTGGAAAATGCCATTTATATTTTGTTATATCCATACTTTGCTTTTATTAATAATAATTAATATGCCACTATCCACTTCGGTGGCTGCATCATCCAAGGCCTTACTCTCGCTGACTGCCGAAGATGGCCCGTCGGGTGTACTGAGGGTGGATTATACTAAATGGTTTCACACTCTCTCTCCCCACGCAAATGTGGATACACTTTCTCTATATTCTACCTTTCTCATTCCTAGCCCCTTAGCGTAATTAGTACACAAGCGTATAACTCGAGGGAGTAATAAAACGCGGTGCTAAAAAATTAATAATAAAAAAAGCAACTCTTTAGATATTGCGAATTTTGTTTTCAACTTGTAATTATGGTCTATATTTTATGTAGTGTTTTATTGTCAATTCTCAAGTGATACCTACAGTAAATATTGTTGCTACGTTTTAGTATTTTTTCTTTAAACTCTAAATACGCACTTAAGCGGGCCACATAACTAAGCACTGGGACTCGTTGCAGGCGTTCAAATATCCCGTGTTATTTAAGAAGTAGTTGGTTATTTCAAAATAAGTTTATTGACAAAATGAAGCGGAAAGATAACATATACCTAGCACTAAATACCTTATATTTTAAAGTTTATAATTTTAAAACAAGTTATGAAAAGGTGAGGCCACCCAGTTTTTTAACAACGTTCCACGTGAAATGTTGCATTTCTGGGACCAAAGTATTTACTGTAGTTAGAAATACAAATTTAAACTTAGCTCAAACAAAATCATTTTGTAACAGGATCACAACAAAACATATTAAGATAATAATTGAGTAGTATTTTAGTAGTTTTAAAGTTTCAGAATGGCTATTTCATCGGAAGTCCAGTCTGTTGTGAGAGTGACGCCTTAGACCATTCGACCACTAAAGTGGGTACTCACGGATTATATACTTAATTTGAGGGGTAAATATGACCGTGGTATATTAAAGAGAATGCAGCCGCAATGGCGTTGAGAGGATACGGGAAAACCACGATGCTACTTTAAATCTCAAAAACCATCCCCTGGCTGACCCGGCTGAGATTCGAACCTCGAAAAATCCAATCTATTGTGAACCTTAGACCATGTGATATCCAGAACTGGTTGTTTCATTAATAAATTCAAGTGTCCAGTCAGAAATAATCGGAAGAAATCTGCATTGAGGTCTGATGCGCTACTTTATAGATAACAGGGAGGTCTGGTTTCGAATCATGACCGGGTGCTATCGACACGAAATTTGTTTTGTGGTTCATCCCACTCTCTCCGTGCTAATGCTTGTACATTTTATCTTCCCCTCTTCATAATTGCTACTTTATATTAAGACACTAATTATACTTGTGTTAAAGGGACAAATTTTTTTTTTTTAAAGGGGACGGAGGAAGAAAGGAAAGGTTCGTGAATTTATGACTTAAGCAGATCTGTGAAAATAAAGGGAAGCAGTTCGAGAACAACGTATTACTTGCAGTGCAATGAGGGTTGCCGACCCTGTCAGGGGGAGGGTGACATTTCCTTTACTCCTGTGTCGGAGACTGTTTCCGGTGTCGGTATCGCTCTCCCGGGAGAGAGAGACTTGAACATTTGCCGGACGTATCTCCGTAACGGCCGATCTTCACAGAACTCCTGTCGGCTGGGAGAAGGTCAGGGGAAGAGGGGTGGATGCTGGATTCAGAGGTCCTATTGTCAATGTGTTTTAAGAGCAGTGAATTTTGAGGGGGGTCTGCCTTACGTAGATATGGACATTTTCCTATAAATGTCCCAGTAAAAGTTTCAGGTCATCGAATCCAAGGGAAATGGCTGTATTATTAAAGGCTGAGCATAATTTTAAGTTACTAACACATCCGGCACAAAGAACCCGACATTAGAGAAATATTTAACCACCAAATGCTGTAGTCAATGCATTAAGATAATAATAGAACTGGAATTGCTGTTATTGATTTGTTCTGACTCATTTGATAACTTTTCTGTTGTTAACGCCCTTGGAATAAATTAAATTGGAGCGTAAACTTTGTAGCTTTCGATATCTTGATTGCACTCGTCCCATTAAAAATAGCTGGACAAGCGTATAACTCGAAGGAGTAGTAAATAATAAGTAAATAGTGAATAAATTAGTGAGAAAATGTTCATCTCACATCCCTAGGGGAGGACGAAGAAACGGTCAGACTATTTCAAACAAAGAAACAAATAAACACTCACTGATAAAAATGATACTTCTATCTTTTTAATTATCTTATACGAGTATATCCGTACCATTGGGCACATTGGTACATTGGGCCTGGTTTGAGTTATCGGTAAAAGTGTGATGAGTTGATTTCATAACCAATCTGGTGACGTCACTCACTAATTGCTTTCTTGAGTTATCCGTGAGAGCGCGAGGATGACAAGCAGAAGTATTAACTTCCACCAATGATTCTGAAGATACAGGTGTGTGGGGGACATATCTCTTCTGAATTATACTTTCCCTATCCCAACCCCACTAATCTAAACATGTCGATTTCTGAAAGAATGGTAAGGTGAAGTGTTCACAAAAATAAATAGAGCCTCAACATAGCATTTTAAAATTAATTACTATTGTTTTAGTGGGTTTGAACTTTCAGAGCTGCCATGATTAATACTGCAGTCTTAGCATATGTACCTAATAGAGATCACCCTTAAATTGACTACCATCATGAAACAACAATTTTTTTTCCTACAAAGGGTTTTATTAATACCTTTTGACATCAATGAAAAGTATCTTAAAAGTGAGTTAAGCCATTGTTCTTGCCGGTGTTTGAATTATTTCCCCAATTTTGTAAATTTGACCACCTGAAGTAGGCGTCGTATCGTTGCATGGTTTCAGCACTATTCATTGAAACATGTGAAATTAGTAAGCTGGTTACACATTAGAAACTTTTAAAATGTGTTAAAAAAATATATATATAATATAAACAAAACTTTCCCAGTCATATTAATTTCTCATTTGTTTAGTAAATAAAACTAAAACTTGCTAGTTAATGCGAAATCTGTTTAAAGTTTTTTGTAAATTATTTGTTTTATTTTGTTAGAAAGCCAGTTAACAAATTTTTGTTCTTAGATACAAATTTTTAGGAACCTTATGTAATATTTTTTTTGCTGCAAAATACCGGCAAATTTATTAAAGTTTTTAAACATCAATACAGCTTTTTATTTTTCAAGAGTTTGAGAATAGGTTGCGAAGGCGGTCTTCCATGGGCATTTCGCACATTAAGCTCAGAGCAACTAAACTCACCCAAATGTAATCGGGATGTCTTGGAAATATTTTTTTAAAGCATTATAATAGACTATCCAACATCTATCAAAGGAACTGTTGTCAAAATTGACATTCTCTCAAAACTGACGCTTGAAAGTCATGAAATCAAATTTTCATCATGAATTTAATAAAAGTGTCATTAATTAAGTTTGCTGGGTGGGGAAATTATGTGGCAAGATTTGATATATTAGTAAGAATAATATTTTAATACTTTTTGTTTCAACCCGATTTATATAATATTATCCAATAGGGGTGTGCGAAGCTTCGAAACTTCGACTTGGCTTCGAAACAAACTTCAGCTTCGACTTCGCTTGGATACAAATTCTGTCTTCGAAGCTTCGCCAGTAAAAATATTGACAGCTAAAATATTCCATTATGTTCAATGACATCCATTCTGAGCTGTTTTATACATTAAAAAATAAAAAAATAAGGAAAAAATCTTAAGAAATTGGATTGTATGTTGTGATGATAGCCTTATTTGTCATATTAAAACAACATGTTACAAACAATTGTGCAATAAAACATTTTACAAGTAATTTTAGTGTATAAAGTAATAAACATAATCACAATATAAAATGTTTTCATGCATAAAACAACTGAAAGAAAATATTCGAACTTCGATTTGGATTCGAGAATATTTAATATATTCGATTTGAGTTCACTTTGAATTGAAAAAGTGGACTTCGCACACCACTCTTTTTCAATTATAATACTGTCAATAAATAAGAAAATCAGAATAATCAGAATAATTAATATTCTTAATAATAATCTCAATTGGATACGTAATCTTATTTATTGGCAATCTTTTAATTGAATAGCCTTGTTAGAGTAGTGAAAAAATAATTATAAAGTCAAAAAAATTGGTCTTTTTGAATCTGTATACTCACTAATACGAATGAACACATGACATTAGATCTAGTAACTTTTTAACCGTCACGTAAGTATCTTATTATGTTAAATTGACTGTACTATACAGATTTACTTTCATATAAAAACTTTTAAAAAAAAGTTGAGCTGACCCGGAGGAGAAAGTCATATTATTAAAATTTTCTCGTAGGGAAAATATGAAAGGGCAAGCCCAGAACTGCGCCAGTAATTAAGGGATTTAAAAATGTTCACTTAACCTGGACCCGAATCGCGCCAAGTCTTGTTCAGGTAGACGAGGGGGGACGAAATAAACAAACACCAACGCAAACAAGCTCTCGCCACTTCTTGTCTTCCCTTACTTAGATAAAGGAATGTAAAAACACCCTAAGAGCCACCAACAAGATCTGTATTAGCTTTTATGACATACGTCTGGCCAGTATTAACAAATATCTTGGCAACGGTAACTGTCCAGATGTGTAATTGTTTTATTTTTGTTCGGGTTTTGTGTGGAATGTGATATTGGCGATAATTATTGATATGGAAAGGATTTATAGTGAAAGAAGGAAATATCTGACTGTCTATAATAATTATACGTATCAACAGGTGAATCAATTAAATTTGACGAGAGAAGAGAGGTGGAGATGCACTAAAAAGGACTGTAAGGTCAAAATATTCACAATTGATAGAGGAAATATTTTCTCACGGATTGAAGATCAACACAACCACGAATCATTACTAGATCAAAAGTTGAACAGAAAATCCATCAGCAACGCAGTTAAGAGGAAAGCTGAGGCGATTGAAGTTAGACCTTTATGGTTGATCCACAAAGAGGTACATACAGAGAAAAAACTCTAAAAACATTGACCCGCGAGGACATAAAATGTTTCAGGAATAACAAACTGCCAAATTTGCCCAAATCTTCCGACGAGCACCGAAACATTTTATTCAGCTTTTTACTATACACAGGTGTTTCAAAGGGTCATACATACCTCTGGTCTTTTGCCAACTTAAAGACAAGAAAAAGCAGAGCTACAGTGACGCTATGAGAATCCTAAAGGACGAGTGCGAGAAGAGACAACTCCACCTTCAACATTTATACATTATGATTGATTTCGAGCAAGCACTCCATGAGAGCATCGTGTCAACATTTCCACAAACCAAGATAGTAGGCTGTCGATCTCATTTGGTGCAAGCATAATAAGCGAAACAATGTTATTTTACAACTTTACATAAATACTGCTATAATTTTTCACTTGATTATTATAATATAAAAATTATGTTGATCATGGATTTTAAAATATTTATATTCATCTCTCAATTTTTTTCTCGCTTCTTTTCGATACTCTCCCAAACTCTCGCGGCGGCACACTTGCTGACTCTTCCACGGCCCACCGATTGGAAAAACGCTGTAATAAGGGCATGGACCATGAAAAAGAGATTCGACTGGAAAGAGGGTTGAAAATAACTAAAGTAAAAATATGCGTCCACTACACTTGGTTGGGATGGACTAGGTCAGAGTCGTGAATTTAAAGTAGAAGTTTTCCAGAAAGTTTATCAATGTTTCTCTATCATTATTAATTTATTATTAGTATTTAAAGTGCACGTCTGGAAGAAAACTTTTTAATAAATATGTTCAATATAATGACTTGTAAATACTTAGTTTAATAGATAAGGGTTAGAAAGTTAGTGTTCAGCGTAAAGAGAGTGATAAAAATTGAAAGCCACCCTTAAAGGGTCTGGCCGGGATTTAAATCTAGATTTCTCGAACAACGGTGACAAAGTGCACTGGGATTTTTAGTGTTTTAGTTTAGACAAGCGGTTCCCAATGTGGGGTATGCGTACCCCCAGAGGTACATGCTAGGTCTTTTGGGAGTACACGAAAATATTTGAATAATGGCGGAAAAATCTACATATGCCAGCAGTTTAAGACAAAAGACGATTAGAAAGTTGTGAAATTAAATCAACGCTATGGCGAGGGGCGGTGTGGGTTTTCTTCTTTATTTGATTTATTATTATTATTGTTGTTATTGTTTAAAGGCCCATCGACACAATGAGGTCATTAGGGCCTTAACATTTAAAGAAACAGTAAAATCCCCATGGGGGAAGAAAATGCTGGGTAGTACACCCATGTTTTTAAGTGATACACCTGCTAATAAAAAATTACAGGTGTGTGCACTAAATTAAAAATACAGAACAAACATTTTAAAATATAATAAGTTTGTTAAAATGACAAAACAAACATATTAAAATATAAAATTATAAAAAAACAGCCATGTTAAAGCATACTAAAAAAGTGTTAAGAAGACAGAACAACATATTAAAGTACACTAAAAATGTTAAAAATAATTTCAATATGAGAAAAAAAAACCCAAATGAGCCACTTTATAAAAGTGACTAAGATGGCATTAAAAAGATCCGCTTGGCATATAAAACGGAGTAAACTATTTGATCTTGAGAAAATGATTTAAATTTCAAACATAAAACAATTTTATGATTATTAATAAATTAATTAAATGTGTTAGTTTTTATTGTAGCTTTTGTTTTTTGAATGTAAAAATATATGCACTATTTATTTACCTTATTATTACTTTTTTTTAAAATACGATTACTATCCCGTTTATTTTCAGTTGAAACAAAACCGAAATAACTACTAATGTATTAATTAAATATTTTACTAATATTAAGGGGGGAATTTATGGAAATGGGCTGCCAAGGTGTACGCAAGCGAAAAAAAAGGGTTGGGAAACGCTGATTTATATCATGCGTGTGGGTTCTGTATGGATACTTTAGCCATATGACTTATAGACTAACTTAATTTTAGAAGAGATAACACTAACGCTCCCGTAGATAAATTAATAACAATGAAAGTGGAACCCTCAATTTCATCATTATTTCGCTCATAATTGAGAATCGAACCCAGATAATCTTAGCTCATCAGTAAGACGTTCTACCGATCAAGCTAAAAGAGGTATCACGACACTTGCAACATATCTGTGGAAGAAAGAAGGGGGAGGGTTTTTATCCTTGATAGAAATAGTAGTTTTATTGGAGACCACACACGTATAAAGAGAGAGTCCGTTTGTTTCATAGTCGTAATAAAAAAATATTTATGAACAAGTTAAAATTGTGTTAGGCTTCGTAGGTTTTAGTTTCAAGAACTCTTGGTGTGTATTTCTTGACCGCCTTTTAAATTACTACCGCCGATACTTTTAAAAAACGTTCCGGTTAATTAAGATGAATGACCGTGATTCTATTTTCATAGACGTCCGCCTCGGGTCGCATGTGGCTACTTTGCGTCGAGGGTATTTAGTGGGATTACACCGGTAGGTGAATAACGAAACGCGCTTGACACGGTGATTTGTCATATTACTGTACTAAAGGGAAAAAAATATAAAAATTATAAGTGGATTAGTATATTTAAAAAAATAAAAATATTATAAATCCAACGCTGCCATCCACGTTGTTAATTTACTATGGTGATATCCAGTAATAAATTATTGTCTTTTTCTTCATAACTCAAATGTCTAATTAAGTGACTCTGAACATAATGGTGCCGTATCAAATGGACCAAAAATAGTTAAGATAAATCTTTTGCATTTATTTTGAACTTCCCGTTCATTTAAGAGGAGTTAACAACGAACTGAATTTCTCATGATGTAACTTAACCTAGGTCCCCAACACTTGACTTTAGCCATCTTGGTCCAATCAACCGGTAGTGCGTCTGCCTACTGATCTTGGAGTGCCAAGTTTGATAACCGGGGGAATCGGAAAAAGTGTAACTGTTTATTTCCACCAAGGGATGCATTTACAGTTTGAATAAATGGTTTTTGCGTTTGCCATAGGATAAACTGGAAACAAAAGAACTGTGGTAATAAATAGTTTTAACCTAGACAGTTGGGTGAACTTAAATGAACGTTCAGCTCTTTCACAATATTTCAATAATGGGTTGTTATTTTCAAATGTGTTTCAGTCCTAAATTAAGTATAAATATAACTTCAGGGTTCTATATAAAAAACTCGAATTATAAAAAAATTAGCTCCTTCTCATCGCAAATTGCCACAGTTCTATGATTAAACAAAGTGAAGAATATAGAAAGCTAGATCTAGATTTCCTTTAAACAAATGTAACCGAATCTTAGTCAGGTGTACTGAGGGTGGTTTCCCTAAATGGTTTTCCCACCATCCCTCCACGCAAATGTGGTCACACCCCTCTAAATTCAATCTTTTCTCATCCCTTAGCACATCATAGTAATTTGTACATATGCGTTTAACACCCATACAACTTACGGTGGTAAGACACGGTGCCAAAATAATATAAAGAGCTTACCTGTGTTTTTAACTCATATTAATATATAATCTGTCTTATAATATATATATATTCCATTTAATATATGTATCTATATAATATCTATTAGATAGTCCTAGCTAACATCGTCTATACTACTCTATGCATCACGTTTCAAGAGTCTACTGTAGCTTCGAGACTAATCACAAGTTACTACCGCAGACCATTAGTGGCTGTCAGCAATGTATGGATGTTACGTTCAAGTGTCCTAACATATCGACAAAGTTATTAAAAGTGTTATTGTCTTGGGTTAAGTCTTATATATCCTTTTGTATATTTTCTTCGCGTTACCCATATCCTTAGCTCTGTCGGTAGCGTGTCTGTCTACTCAGCTAAGGGGTCTCGGGTTCGATTCCTAACATGGCCGAAAAAAGAATCGTTGGTGGAATGTGAGTTTAGCCTTTCATATTGATGAATTAACGGCCAGAGGGCTGGATGTTGTGGCTGTTATAAATTTAAGTTGGTGTATGAGTCGTGTATAAACAGTCTGTTCAGTAAGTGCACGTTAAAATACTTCAAATAAATGAAAACAAAGTTACCCAGATATTTTGTGTTAGGTGTTGCTGTCCTACGTTAGGTTAGTTTTAAAGTTTTTGTCCCTATTTAGGTTGTTTGTTTTGTTGATCATTATTTCAAATCCCGACGCTAAAGTTATTTATTTAGTTTTAAGTCTCGGTCCTGTATATTCCCACTTCAAAGATTCGTTATTTCCATATCACAGAGTGTACCTCCAGACTAGGGGTGGTCCACAATTTATATTCAAAAGTTCCCTTGAGAGGACCCAGTGAAGTGTGTGAACTGAATGACAGACATTTTCATGGGGCTCTCTCAGCCCCCTTCAGTGGGTTGAGGAAGGGGTGATTGAGAGAAGGGAGGAGGCAAGGCACTTTTCTTGAGGGTGCCCTGTGGGTGGTGAAAGGGGGGGGGGGAGGGGCACAATAGGTGTTCACAACGCGTAAAGAAAAATGTTCGTTGAGTTTTGTTTGAACGTTTCGGTCAGTGGATTCAATTTGTCGGAAGGGAAAAGTGGATGATAAAAAGATTTTCACGCCCAAATCGATTTGAAGGTTAGGGAGATGCTTTTTTTTTTTTTTTTTGTGGGGTGCATTTAAGAAATGTTGAATTTTATTCTAAATGTTCCGGTTTTGAATCTCCTAACGGAATAAATATATTTAGTGCCGTTGTAATTTTATTGGCATAGCTAACGTTTTTATTCCCCCTTCATACCAGAACCAACGCATACCGACGCCCTCTTTATTACATTTCTACCGAAACACACATCTGTCTTCAAAGAGTTATTATATTCCCATCCTTCTCTCATTCTTAAAAAAAAATCTACATTAAGTACACGAACAAAGTTAATTTTCTTTCATAAATTCAGCACTAAATATTGGAATGGTCTCATAATTTGTGTCATGGGTGCTGCTACGTGAAGCTAGCAGCAGCCAACGTGTTTTGGCGTCCCCTCAAAAATTATAGCGGAACAAATTATGAGAATAAGATATTCTTGTGGTACAAATCCAGCACTAAATATTGGTAAAGGTCTCATTATGGGTGCGGCCAACTTCACGGACCTGTGAACGAAGTACATACATTTATTTAAGTTCTATGTGTCTAAGAGGCTAAAGGGGTCTACCACAAGTCTAAGGGATCTTGGTTAGTTAAGGTGAGAACCAGAGTTAAAGTCCGTACATTTTCAGGTTATTTTTTTAAATATGCTCTGCCAAAATAAATAAAATATTTATTAAATAGATACAATTAGTTTTAATATTTTACACGTGGTACAGGCGTACCTCACACGGTTAGGTTCCAGCCCACTATCGTTAACTTGAAAATAGTTGCAACGCGAAGTAATGAATTTTTTTCACTTGGTGACCTGGTGGTCTAAGGGTAAGGTGTCAGACTTCTGTGTTGACGGTCCGGGGTTCAATCCTCGGTCCCGGCACAGATTTATCTGATTGCCAAACCCTTCCTTCACCTCTGACAAGACGTGTATTAATCACAACTTGTGAATGTGAGGAATGCCAGGCCTCCACCGTGGTTCGGATCCCACGTTAAACTGTAGGTCCTCCATTTCATCTCACAATCACCCTACCATTACACATTAGCGTAAGTGCGTATAACCCGAACGGGTAGTAAGACGCGGTGCTAATAATAATAATAATAATAATAATAATAATAATAATAATTTTTTTTCACTTATCAATGCATGTACTGCACTGCAGTCGTCATGTTCAACCCTAACCGTCGTAAATAGCACATTTGTAGCTATAATAAACACTGTAGGCCTTAAAGTTCGGAAAAAGGATAATCATTCAAATCATTGGACACTGATGCAGGTGGTTGTGTAATGTCACTAAAGTGTCGTCACAGCAAAGATAGTGCAAGGCCGGGGCAGGTGGTAGTTGAAAAGCTACAAAAAGTGCGAAATGTCGTAAATCGAAGTGGGGTGTGTGGTGTGTGTGTGCCTGTAAAGCTAAACAGTTCTTGAATATTTGTCATGGGCATTGCGTAATTTGGTCATGACTTTTTCTCTTCATTTATTTCTCATGAAAAATACTCGAGAAATGTTAAGATTGCTATATGTAGAAAATTAAACTAAACGATCCACTGAAGAAAACATTTTATTTATTTTGACAAAAAAAAAGTTTTTTTCTCTCAAGCAATGGAAAATTTTGGACTTAAAACTCACGTCCCCTTCAATCTTACCTTAAGGACGTACTTCATCAAATAAGCTTGGTTTTCATATTTAATGTGCTTAAAAATTAATCTGAAATATATTTTAAAAACTGACAACACATACTAGTAAATTATATTTTTTTACAAGTTTTTTCAAGCTTATGACATATTTGACCGTGAGATATGCAGTATCTAGTTCGGTCGCCGTGTATGTAGACTTTAGCCGCTCTGTAGGAACGGAACATTGCCCAGGGTGTACTTTGGACGTTGTGTACACGTCACAAGATGTTGTGATGATAGTGATTGTGAAAATGTGGAGCCAGTGGAAATCTTAAACCTAACCTAAGCCTGATTAACCAGACCATGGTGATTATAGGAACAGTTCCCCTTTCGTGAAAACTACCTATAGTACTACCGGGAATCGAACTCCGGGACCTTTAGATCAGTGACGCTGACCCCTAGACGGAGAGGCTGGTCACTTGGAATATGCCATCCTAGTCTTTAATATGATAACTATTACTAAGATATAATATATGCTTATGAAACATGAATGTTAATCTTTTACCCACCTCGAAGGCGTAGTTAGCTAACGCGCTAGTTTCGTGTTTAGATAGAATGCCAAGGATGGGGAGATTGAGGTTCAAATTTCACTCGGGTGAACTGGGTGGTTTTTCACAAATGTTTTTCCACTCTCCCTCCACGCAAATGTGGGTTCACTTTCTCTATATTCAACCTTCTCTATTCTTAACCCATTAGTGTAGCTAATACCTACACGTAGAACCCGAACGTGCAATAAGACGCGGTGCTAAATATTAATATATAATTTTAATATTTTATTTTTAAATTGAACTTTTTATATATATATTTTTATAGTACTTTACTTATAATTAAGACTATTCTAAACTGTTTGGGGCTTGCATATGCGTGTATTATTTTTATTTTGTTTTATTTCGTTTTATTTTGAACTATGTTTACTCTATTGTTTTGGCGTCTGTTGCGCGCCTCCTTTTTTTCTAACGGCTTATCGCTCGCGGTGGTATTTCCGGTCGCGGGCTGACCAGTCTCGTTTTTGGATTCCGTCCCGTATACTTCGTGTGTCGTATAACATAAACATTCTGTGGGTTATATGATACAAAACTATACAGTCCACTTCCTACCAAACATAAACAACAATTATGTGTAATGTATGTTTGAAAGACAGGTGCTGAAATGTACGTTTATTAAGCTCACAGTAAATACCACCATAAATATATATCGTTATTTGAAGTCATGAGCTTACATTTTATGGGACAAAACAGAAACAATTTTTTTACCCCTCTTTATTTTTTACCAACATTTTCTCTGTCTGGCAATGGTGTACGTACGTTCATTTGTTTTTGAGTAAAGAAACGACAAAAAAAAATTAGTGTCCTCAACGTTAAGGGGGGGCTCACGTAGTCGCAAGGATCCTTCCTTACTTTCCCATGAATTGTAACAGGAATTGTATTAGGAGCTCAGGGGACTTGAGAAGGTGAAGTATTCTCTCTCTCTCATTTTCCTTGACTTTATCTCACGTACAGGAGGCCTTATACCCCCTCACCCCTAACCGTTCTACCCCAAGGGAAGGAATAAGGGGGTATGGGGTGCTAGGGGCACTGGATCAAAACAATCGACAGTCCGAAGCCGCTTCCACCCCCCAACCCTCCAAACCCTCCTCCCTCCGTTTTTCCACATATCGAATTTTCGACACGAACGCCCAACATAAATACCTGTTACGGACGTCAGAAATGTGCGCGCGACCGTAACACGTTTCCTGCTGGACCGGAAAAATAGAAAAAATTCTTCTCTTACTCATGTCGGTATTTCAGGTTCTTGGGTTAGTTGGGTTTGGGCTGGAATAACACAACTAAAATATCAAACGTCTTGTGTCGTCTGAAAAATAATTTAAAAAAAAAAACTTCCTTTTTATGAAAAACACATTTACACTTTTATTTTTCATTATTACAAATTTTAGACAAAATAAAACGATGGACAGAGTAGTCTATCAAATTAATATATTGCACAAACTTTATCAAATATATTTTACCAAATAATATATTGCACAAACTTGATCGTATATTTTTGGATACTTGTGTTTGTTGTTTTAGTTTTTAAATACGCACATTCCCATTAATAGGGTACTTTTATTTGATAATTATATTTAAAATTAACTAATATTACCATTAACTATTGCCGAACCATTTGTAAAATAGGTAGCTTAGTTTTGTTTATCACACGTTTAAAATATAAAATTGATATAATTTTGTTATGTTTGGATTTTGGGTAAACTAACTTTTATTTCATTCCATTTGTAAATAAGTAAAATATCAAAATTGTTAAATATGTTTTCGAAAAGACTAACATATTAACTAAATCGCGCAGAGTTGCTGGTCTAGGATGATTACATCCTCTGCAGCTGGAAGGTCACATATATATAGAAAGTGATATTTATATTAGGCTTTGGTTGTTTTGAATTATTCTCATACGTCAATTCATATTAAAAAAATAACATTTTAATAAAATCCGCAATACTGTCCATTAACTATATTTGACTATTTCAATATTGTAGTGGGGTTTTTTTTTTTCACCATGATTTACTTACTTGTTCGAGATATCCGGCATTTTAAATACACTAGTGAGGTAAGGTTTTTTTAATATCGCGACTTATATTCTTTCGGGTTATACGCCTATATACCGGTTACGCTAATGGTTTAGGTATGAGAGAGGTTGAATTTAGATGAAGTGTCCCTGCGTTTGTGTGGACAGAGAGCGAGAGAGATGGAGAGAGATTAGGAAACCATTAAGGAAAAATCACCCTCGGTACACCCGACCGGGATCGAACTCGGGTCTCCCCGTCATTGGAAGTTTAGTCTATTGCGAGAGTGACAACTTAGACCATGCGTGAGGCAACCTCTAAAAACATAAAATTAAACAATTTAATAACCAAAACTCGAAGATTATCAAATGTGTTTTCGTTATAGCTTGCATTAATTTGACCTTAATAAAACTACCCACACGGAAGTTGATTTCTCACTAATTAAATAGGTTTATTTTTCCATCGTGTCTTACTTAATACCAGTGCGTAGCCCTACTATGCACATTTTATTATAGTAATGAAAGTAAGGTGGATTTAAAAGGATGTTCACCCGTGTTTACGTAAATTCAAAGAAAAACGTTTAGGAAAAAACACTCTCAGTACACCTAACCGGGATTCGAAACTAAACCTTCCCACCACCAGAATATCAGACTAGATTACCCTTAAATTTAGTCCAAGGGCCCCTCAATGTGGGTAGCAAATGGTAAACAGATAGTATAAATCAAAACATAAACAAATTGTTCACGTGTTCAATTGAAGAAGCTATATTTAACCAATTGGTTAGTTCTACTTCAGTATCTAGTTTGAAAATAAACCTCTCAATGGAACAACGTTATAAGTGACTTTTAAAGTATAGCTTAGAGCTGAATAATATTGCGAACAATCTTTCACTGTCCTATCATTTATTCAGGGTTTACACGCGTCTGGAAAAAGGGAGAAGTCAAAGATATTTTTAAAAATTAATGTAATTTTCAAACGTTTTTGATTAAATTTAATAGAAGACAGTAAGAATATAAGTTTTTTTAATCATAGCTATGCACATCTAATTTTATATGACAGGAGGTGAGGGTGAATTTTAATAAAATGAGATCCACCAGGAATTACTTGGTGTAAGGAATCAGGCTCGCAATAGAATGAAATAATGTTTGCGAGAGAGGTTGATGTTCAAATCTTGGCCTTGTGCACTTGATGGTAGTTTTACACTTAGTTTTTTAAACACTGGGTTCATCATCGCCAATGTGGGTGGATTTCCTTTAAACCAGTTTACTCTCCCCTGAACCAGAGAGTAAGGGTTCGGCTAGACTGACAAGCGTGCGAGCGAGCGAGCGCGTGATTAGCAGATAGCTCTCTATAGTTGTTAACGAGGAGACAAAGGTTCGAATCTTGGCTCAGTGAACTGAGGGTGGTTTTTGACAAGTGATTTATTGTTGTGGTTTTCTCCTCCTCTCTCCACGATAATGGTGATTCTTATTTGTAAAGGCCTACTTTGATAATATTGAAGTATTTTAACATATCAGTTTTACATGTATATACATAATATATACATATAGGTATGGTGTATGATCTTACTAATTAAATTAGGTCGTTAGTAGCAAGTGTGCTAAACCTATCTATAGTAATAAAAATGTCAAAATGAGAAGTTTTCCTAGCACTCAATGAACCAACATACAATAATATTGCCTAGCGCCTGTAAACTAGACTGTACCGGGTCAAGCGCGCGCTTTTGAAAAATAGAACCAGTTCTATCTTTCAAGCGTGCGCGCTCCAGTCTGGCCTCCTCTCATTACAACCAATGTGTTCTATTTTATATTTTAGTCGCTCGCTCACTCATTCTGGCCACCCCCTAAGCCATTAACAACCCGCGTGTAGCTCACAATGGTTGGGCACATGGACTAAAGCTTTAGTCTCATCTAGTTTGTTTTACTAATGTCGTTTTTAATTGCTGGTTTCTCACTCTCTCCACACGCGAATTCTGGTATATTTCCTCTAAATGTATATATTTTCATTCTTATCCTATTTGTGTAGATATGTAAATAGCCAGAACAGGTAGTAAGATGTGGGGTTAAATAGAAATAACTTGATAAATGTAGGCCTACATCTTCGTACATACGTTCACATAATAACTTTATTAAAGTTTGGATTATTTAAAAAAATATATCACTTATCAGTACACTGTCATTAAATAATATGTCCTAAAAAAAATATTTTATTTTTAATTTTAAACACTCTTCATATTATATACATTTTAGTTGAAATTGTTAAATCAATTTTTTTAGTAAAACTTTTCAAAACTTGGTTGTCAGTTAACTATTATCAAATGATATTTTTTTTAGGAAGCATAAATATACAGACATATTTATAATGTAAAACTTTATCCATTTACCCACTTAAAAAAATTGTTAAAACTTTTTTTTTAAATTTCAAATAACACTCATTAACCACAATTAACGAATTTTTTTCCGAAAAAAAAAATATGCAATGTTATTTGTCACCTAAAAATGTCCAGATATTAGTTATTAACAAATTTGTTAAATAAATTAAAATAAATTTAATTTCCAAAAATCAGTGAACAATAAACTTTATTTAATTCTAAGGCTAAGACTTAAAATTCTAATTTCCCCTCGAGGTATGACAATAAAACAACTACAGACGGAATCGTAAACCCCACTGCTTTAAGTTCACGGGGCACTTAAAACGTCATAATCCATCATATATTCCAGGTCGAATTTTTCTATTGCAGTAATTTCTCTATATGAGAAAGTAAAAAAAATTACATTCAATCATAATATTTCATTTCATGACTTTGATACCTACTCCCTGAATATGTAACTTGCAACGTTGTTCTAATATTAGAACATGACATCTCACTCACTCTTCACATCATTTATCTTATTTTTTTATACTATATTCCCCACCCACTTCTCTCTACTTTGTTTCATTTGAATAATAGTATTTCCTTCTTTTACGAATACTTTGGAAGCCACAAAAGGAAAGAAAGCCTATTTATATTCTGCTCTGAACAATTTGACGTCTTCTGACAGCTCTATCTATGCCAGTCTTGAAACAATCCCTTCAGCCTTTTGCTAGCCATTCATTCCGAACAGGGAGTGGGAGGTATTTTTATACCTGCTCTGAACTTTGAGGAGTTTATTATTTCAAAATATGGTTCATGCGAAAATGAAGGGTAAAATATATAAAAGCCTGAGATTTTAAGTTGTATGATTGGAAAATTACTCAGGAAAAATGATAAGTATGCTCATTTTCAAGGGCATTTCATGTGAAATTTCACAGTTTTTGGGGTTAAAGTAAATGGTTAGAAATATATATATATATATATATATATATAATATAAATAAATATCTCATGTAAATCAGAATTTTTTCTAAACAGGATTTCGACAGAATATTCTAGGATAATTATTATTGAGGAGTGTTTTAGTGGCTTGGAAGCTTCAAAGCTGCCATTTCCATAATAATAATAATTATTATTATTAGCACCGCGTCTTACTACCCGTTCGGGTTATACGCACTTACGCTAATGTGTAATGGTAAGGTGACTGCGAGATGAAATGGAGAACCTACAGTTTAGCATGAGATCCGGACCACGGTGGAGGCCTGGCATTCCTCACATTCACAAGTCATTTTCATAATAAATACATCTGTTTGAGATAATGACCCTTAAAGTAGGAGACACCCTTAAGTTGGGGATGTAGGAGACGCGGGAAAAGGTCAGTGTTTTTGGGTTTTTTTAAAGCAAAACATATTTTTGACAAAAATAAATATAATATTTCTTCAGTAGAAACATAAAGTTTAATTTTCTTCCCAAGTTGATATCAACAGTTTTTTTTTTAATATCTGTCATGAACATAGCGGCGTTAGATGACAAAACTGTTTAAATGAAGAGAGAAAATATTGTCATTAAATTCCCGGACATCCTTGACAGATATTCAACAACTGTTGATATCACCCTGTGAAGAGAATTAAATTCTATGTTTATACTGGAGCAATATTTTATTTATTTTATTGGTGACCTGGTGGTCTAGGGGTAAGGTGTCAGACTTCTGTGCTGAGGGTCCGAGGTTCAATCCTCGGTCCCGGCACAGATTTATCTGATTGCCAAACCCTTCCTTCACCTCTGACAAGACGTGTATTAATCACAACTTGTGAATGTGAGGAATGCCAGGCCTCCACCGTGGTTCGGATTCCACGTTAAACTGTAGTTCCTCCATTTCATCTCACAATCACCCTACCATTGCACATTAGCGTAAGTGCGTATAACCCGAACGGGTAGTAAGACGCGGTGCTAATAATAATAATAATTTATTTATTTTGGCAAAAAAAAAAGTTTTTCTATAAAAAGTGCAAAAACATTTTCCCTCGCGTTCTCTACATCGCCTCAAGACATTTTAGAGTCGGGACTTTTTTTTAAAGACTTACCGGTGGTAGCGTAATTCCCTGGGATCAACTCCCGACTGTCGAGAGATACGAGCTCTTGAGAACCTTTCAGTAGCGTACAGAGAAGGTTGTCACGGGGAGAACATTTCAGTCGCGTAGTGCGGACATTATCAAGAGGGTGAAGGTGAAGGGAAACATTTCAGTGGCTTATTCGTGAGGGAAGTGACGTTTACTTAAATTTACTTTCGAATAGTCTTTTTGAACACATCAAAAAATGTATTCTCAAACATGATATTAAAGTCACTAATGTTAACCCTTGTATATATTTTTTTATTTGCTTTAAAAAAACTATATTGTTAATTGAAAGAGCTATCAAAAGATTCTAATATTTTCTTAAATAATACTTTATAATTGAATAATTTAAATAACAAAAATATATTAATAGAGTTATTTGTTTCGGGGTTGTGGCAACATTATATTACATTATCTATATTAATGAAATGAAGAGTTTAACTGTCTGTTTTTTTATGAGCGTTGCGCGATATATACCGCAAGCAGAGGGATAAAATTTTAACATTATTAGCCCCTATGAACAAACCTGTGCACTCCAAAACGGGAATTTTAGATTTTTGATTAGATTTTTTTAAATTGATCAAAAACCGGGCAGGAAGAAATAAAATGAAGAGATTATTTGCTCTCTGTTTAAAGCAACGCCGGGTAGGCCTACTTCTGCTGTAGTATTGGATAAACTAATACATTACAAACTATTATATTCACCCTTTCGTCGTCTTACAATACATAATTATAACATAGATAAAAGTTTTTATACTTATATAAAAACCATACAAAATATTAGTGTCAAAATAAAAAGTTATAATTTTGTGAACACAAGCGCGCAAATACGGGTTGTGTATATATCTTCATCTCATCAGGTTTGCCATCTTTATATATGAGGTTAAGCCAACCATTTAGAAGCTCTCGTTTGTAAATAATTTTTAAGTGAACTACAGATACTACCAACACACAAAAATAAAAATCTCCAAATGGTTGTTTTCATAATCAAAAATAAATATTTTAAAACGTATTAGTACAGGGTATTAACATAAAAAATGGTAAGAAACAAATTATTTACTGTAAAAGTTTGACTCCAAAAGTGACAGCTGCTCATCACATGGGTTTGCAGATTATAATACGTAGATCTGTTAACTTTTTCTGGCTATCAGATAAGTCTATTCATAAGGAAATCAAGGTATACCAAGCTACACAGCTCATAGGTAAACATCTTAGATGTAGTTTAATCAAACTATAATATTGTTTCCATTGTCCACGTCCATTTTGTTAACTAAAGGTGGGTGTCTAATCTAAGGAAATCAAGTATTGCTTCAGTACAAACATAAGAGTTTAATGTTCTTAACAAGATGATATCAACATTTGTTGAATATAGGTCAAAGGTGTCCTGAAATTTGATGACAACGGTTTTTTTTCATTTAAAAAGTTTATCATATAATGCCGCTATGCTCATGACAGATATTCAACAAGCGTTAAGGTCACCATGTGAAGAAAATTAAACTCTTATGTTTGTACTGAAGTAGGTCTAATATTTTTATTTAATTTGGCCAGAGAAATGTTTTGTGGTAAAAACCGCTAAAACACTTACCTTTTATTGCATGCCCTACACTCCCACCTTAATTGACTTCCACCCACATCGTAAAGCACGTGGACAAAGGTTTTCTGATAAAAGGATGTCAGTGGTTTTAAATCTGGTTAAATGTATAGAGGTTACTTATATTATTTTTCTCCAGTCTTCCATCACGCCAAAACAGTTACATTTACTTCATTTCAATCTTCCTTATCTCTAACCAGGATCAGATTAAGGCAAGTGGTTTCGGGGGTTAGAGCCCAGCAGCTGGAGGGCCTCCAGAGATTAAATGAAAAGCTATCTGAATCTAAACATAAGAACTCTGAATTATATATTTAATAAATGGTACGACTCTATCGCACAAACTTTATCATATACAGTAAAAACAGGACCCGGATTTTAATGACCTAAAAATTATCAAAAATTACCTATAAAATGATCTAAATTTTTTTAAATGACTTCAAACTGTCAAAAAAAAAAGTCTAAAAATATGAACAAGAGGTGTAATAAATAAATACGATTAAATCAACCCCGTGCTTTTTTAAATATAAACTAAAAATTATCCATGCAATGAAGTATTTAATAACGAATTTCTTGCATTCTGCTGAATTTAAGGTTGCTTTATAAATATGTGCTTCAGAAGTAATGGCTGGCCCCCCCCCCCCTCCCCCTACCCCCCCCACGGACAGGTTGCGGTCTCGCCTGGAATGAGTATTTAAAACTATCGAGCAAAGAGGATAAAACGTTCATGGCTTACATTATCTTGTCATTCAGACAACTTGGTATTTTATGCTTTTGTAAAATAGCTAAAGGATTAAAAAATATGCTTAAACAAGAGTGCCTTGTAATGACTCAAAACTTAAGATAAATGTAAAAAAATGAAAACCAAGGAAAAAATTACCTAAAATTACAAAATTACAAAAATAACTAAAAAATGCACTTTAAAATATACATTTCTTCAACCAGGGGATCATGAACAGAGTTGTACTAATGAGCATTGTATATGATGAACCAATAAAAATATGACATGTCATCAAAATCCAGGCCCTGGTCGGTTGTGAAGCCACGCCACGTCTTTCACCCACCCGCCCACCATCCCACAAAATAGGTTTTAGACTTGCACTCGATAGGGCCAAGGGCCTTAACTCAACCTTCTCCATATCCATCTATACCCCTTTGATTAAACTGCTCACAACCCTTTTGTTTAGTGTAAAATAAATAAACTTAATTGTCACTGCATCTTATTCACTGTTAGGACTACCCACATATCCACACCGATAGATCAGAGAGGATAAGGTGGAATTTACAGGAAACGTACCCGCATTTGTGTGGAGGAAAGGTGTGAAGCCATTCAGTAAAATATACTCCCAGTACATCCATCAGGGATTCTAAGTCTGGCTCTACTCTGGCCATTATACATGTAGACCACGTTCTAACCCCTTGACCAAAGGAACTAAACTATATGAAACCCTCTTAACTTGTACAAGTTAAACATTTTGTTTTTACTATTTTTTTATTAGTTTTAATGGGAGCTGGGATTTAATTTTAAATTTAAACTAAGTAGAATGTATTTTCAAAGAAGAAT
The DNA here is from genome assembly GCA_033556935.1 of Timema podura. Lineage (NCBI taxonomy): Eukaryota > Metazoa > Arthropoda > Insecta > Phasmatodea > Timematidae > Timema > Timema podura. Next base: position 18,087,297 of record JAVRXN010000008.1, read on the forward strand.
GTTACTTTGGCATTTACAGATTAACTACTGTTAAAAAAAATAGAAAAAGTTAAAATGGGCTGACATGGATGTTTCTTTCCATTAAAATCTTAACCATACCATGTTTGTGTTCTTAGAACGGGCCAGAGAGTTATTTTAAGGAGCTCTTTATAGCCTATATAAAATTTGTATATTTTAACTTTATATTATATATATAATTTCTATATATGTAAAGTTTAATTATTATTTGTTATTACATTAGAATGGTTGATAACATGTTTTACTTAAGCTATTTAATATGCACGTTTAGAACCACCAATTAAAACACGTTATATCTCGTCGTCATATGATAAAAATTGTCGAACACTATTCTAGGAGACCCTAGTTCGATTCTTAGTGATACCAACAAAGATATTTGCCATTTTTATGCGAGTTCATCGTCGTATACTAAATTTCATTTAATTTTATACCAAAAACAAACATTTAAAGCGTCGAAATCTAAGGGGAAGGAAGCTTAGAGAAGATGCACTGACATTCGTTTGGTGATAGATATGTCTTACAAATTAACTCAACAATTAAAACCTTTCTTTTCTACTAACCTTTATCTGAAGTCACACTATAGCGGGCATAACTGTATTTTAACATGCCTGAAAGTCTAGGAGAATGGAACTCAGGCCTTCTTCTTTTTTTATCTTCCTTCTTTATCCCATCTTCTTTGTTCTGAAAGTTGATCCCGGCTTGTCTTCCTAAGTTCCCGTAAGAAGAGACGACCCATTGAGTGTGTGTGTGTGTGTGTCTTTGTGGTCTGTACTCGTGTGTGTTTGAATTTTGGAACGTTCTCATCTATGTCTTAGGCGAGGGAGGGAAGGACCGGTCGCCCCCTGGGGAATCAAGTATCGCAATTCTTGTTTCATCTCTTTCTTTCCTTTATGTCTTGTGTGTGTGTGATGTGTGCTCGCGTCAAGGGATTCTGGGTGACCGCTTCATTTCTGGCAACTTCTGAACGCAAAACTTCCCTGCCACTGCCACCGCCATCGTCGCTTCCAGATGAGTTTTCATCTCTGTGGGAGAACCGTTTATGTACAGTGTGAGACTTGGAGTAGACAACCAGAGTGTAGCCTTTTTTTGTTTTGTAAGGTGTAAACTTGGAGCAGGATCAAGGAAATATTATTTCATCCTTTATACATGTCCTCAGCTTCAGACATCACTGTGTGTATTATTCCATTACTTTCATATATCCTCCAAGGATCATGACAAGGTGTTTTATTCCATTCATATACTCCCAAGGATCAGACTTCCGTGGTGTTATTCCATTCCATAATATCCTCCAATCCAACTTGTATGTGGGAATTCATGCCATCCACCCAGTGTCTACTTCCGTGTAGGTTATTTCAGTCACATGATATCCTACAAGGTATCCAACTGTTAGTGGTGTGCTAATTATAATATATAATATATATCCTCCAAGCTTCAGTTTCAGTGTGTGTTTCATATACTCCTCATTTCAATTGATATCCTATCCACTAAATTTAGACTTCAGTGTGTGTAACTCCATTCCATGATATCATTCCAAGGTGTACACGTTAGTGTGTTTATTTCACTCCGTCCATACATCCTCCAAGGCTCAGTTGTCACTCTGTCTGTATATCTCCAAGGTGCAGACGTGAGTGAACGTGTGTATCACATTCTGTTGGAGTATTGTAATCCCCCCGTGACATGTAAATGAGGGGGATGCCGATTGCGTTGGCCGCGCGCGCTCTAATCTCTCGGAACAATACAACATAATCGCCCCAGTTACGCCTAGATTCGAGGCGTCACTCGCTGTGCTGGCCGGACGACACAGAGACAGACTGTACGATTGTTTTGTCCGGCGACACGTTTACCTACCCACACCTCGTCGCGTCATTATGAGGTGAAGACACAGCTCTTTTTACTATCATGATCCACGTCATACTACCCGCACGGAGTATTCATGTATGAGTTACGGATGAAGAAGTCCGAATTTCAGAGGAAGAGTACTGATATTTGCGTAGTGGTGAGGTGGGTGAACCATTTAGTAAAAAACCACGAATGGGCCTGTTGGGATTTGAACTCTGATCTAGTCGCCTCTGGTAAACCAAACTATATTAGACGGATGATTTTGTCCCTACGCTACCGAAGAGGATTGTACATATGTTGTTTTAATATAGCAGAACAGAGTCTTTCGTAACGGTATGTATTATAGACTAGCCCCTTATTTATTTTGTAATTTTATTATAATTGGCAGTGTCAGCCAAACAGGTAGGCCAGCTGGCATTGAACCCCTGGAATAAATCTGCCCCTCTAGATTTATTACACTCCCTTCTGATATTCTCAGTTATGAAACTGGAAAGATGGCCTCGTATTAAGCCCCGAATAGCTTCAAGAGGCATACAATTTTTAAAGCTTTGCCAGGAAAGGACCAGTCCGAATAGTTACTAAAGGCATATATTTTAAAAAAAATTCTAGGTGAAGATCACTTTAAATATGTTCTATAAATCTAGAGGCATCTAATTATTTAAAAATTTACTGAAGGTGGACAGTCCAAATAGCTTATAGGAGCATCCAAATTTCAAAAACTTCTGGGAAGATACCCTCCAAATAGCTTCTAAGGGAGTCTAAATTTTCTAAAATATTTCGTCTGAGAACAACTCTAAGTAGCTTTAAGGGCATCCAAGTTTTAAAAGATTTATGTGGTAGGATCACTCCAAATATTTGCTAGAGGAGTCTAGTTAAAAATATATTATAATAAATAATATGATGTCAACTTTAATTATCTTCTAGGGGCATACAATTTTCAAACGTCTACTGGAGAAGTTACCTGAACTCCTTCGGCTGGAGGGTCGAAGCCTCTCAAAATAATTTTGTTGCTTAGAGCTTAATTTTCTTCACATGGTGAGATCAACAGTTCTTGAATATATGTCATGAGCATAGCCACATTAGTTAACAAACTTTTTAAACGAAGAGAAAAAGTTTTCATTAAATTCCAGGACATTCTTGCCAGATATTCAAGAGTTGTTAATATCACCACGTGAAGAAAATTAAACTCTATATTTTCTATTGGAGCAATATTTGATTTATTTTGACCAAAAAAATGTGTTTTAATAAAAACTGCAAAAAAACATACCTTTTCTCGTCTTTTCCAAATACCCACGCGTAGCTGTCCTAAGTTTAAATATAGTGTGCTGGGTTTGTATTGTATTTTATTTGACTTATTGGCAACACTGTTGAAAGACACATTTCGTTTTGTCAAGATTGTGGAGTGATGTATTTCCGCAGAGTGTTGTTGAGTTGATGTGTATTGTAGTTGTGTAGTCACTTTAGGATCCGGCGTGATGATGATATTGATGATGATGGTCTGGTTTTATGTATTACTTTTATGTAAATGCAGTTACTTTTCAAGAAATATATTTTTATTTAAATATAAAAGTAGTTGATCCAGAGTTAGTATGTTTGAATAATAAATACGGCAGCTTAAAATAGATAGCTCAACGCGTCGCGGATAGTTTTTATTTAAGATTGGAAGTTAATTAAAAATTTGAGATTAATGTATCGTAAACCATTCCAGCTATAAGGTTGTGGACCTAGTATATGTTTTGAAATACATTTTTCTGGAATATACTATCTTTCTGTAGGCTGCACCATTTTCTAGCAGAGAGGGAGAGAGAATGTTCTCGAAGCTATTTTGTTTCACAAGTATTTGCACTAGGGGTGGGTGACTGTGAACAAAAGATCTTGGTTGTCAACAACTAAAAAAATAAATAAATTATAACCTAGGCGTGAGAAATGATTTCCTAAAACCTGTAGATGCATTTAGTTTTATGTTCTGAAACTATTAATTAATTTGAAATATATTAAGGGTGGGAGCTTTTGATTAAAATTATTATTAAATGAAAATCTTTTTCAATACAAGAAGTCTTAGTTCATTTAAGGCAACATTTCGAAATTAGTTACGTTCAAGCATGTAACCGCTATCTTTAAAGAACAGTTATAGTAAAAAAAACTGTCTTATGATAATGTATATAATATTATAAAATGAGAGTCCCAAACTGCCAAACACGCAACGCTCAAAAACATTTTTTTTCCCAACCCCTCCACTTGAAAGATTTCTTAAGCCTTTCCTTTAGGCTATTTGCCCTCTGGAAGAGGCTGGGTTGAAGGGGGTATGTGGGAGATAAGATGAAGGGGTCGGTGTTTCGAGATGGCAGAAGTCTCAGTTGTTCCGTAAGCCGATTAGACTGAGAGAGCATCAGATCCAAAAGAAATATGAAAGAAAAGGATAGAATAAACACACACACACACTCCCCAATATTCTTCTTTTAGGTGGTCGTCTTTGGGAAGTTTTATACCGGCAGTTGTTCACTTGACTTGCTAAAGAAGGTGAACCGGAGTTATATTCTAAAATGTATCCTTTGTCCTACTTGGGCTAAGGAGATATAAAAGGAAGAAATAGTGACGTCACGAATCTGTCACCGGTTAATCTATATACGATGGCGTGGAGTGCTGTGAGGATTATGACGTCCACACGTGGAATATATATATATATATACATAGCACCGCGTCTTACTACCCGTCCGGATTATAATATGTTTATGTACTAATTACGCTAATGCTTTTAGGGATTTGGAAGATTATATTTAGGGAAAGTATACCCCATTTGCTTGGAGGGAGAGTGGAAAACCATTTTTTTAAAACACATCAGTTCACCCAACTAAGATTTGAATCTTGATCTCCCAGTCACCGACAGTCTAATATACTGTGAGAGTAACGTCTTAGACCAAGTGACCACCGAAGCGGGTCGGTCAGTGTAACTATCAGTCTCTCCTATCATTTGCAAGACTGATGGACTGATACAAGTGTGATCAGAAAATTCGTATCACTTCAGTATTTTTGTCAGTCCAACTCGACCATCAGTCCAACAGTATTGCCCCTATCGGATCATGTATGATATCATACTAACACTGATGCATACTGTCTGTCTGTCAGTCAGTCGTAAGACTGATCTTGTGGAGGCCCTATTAGAGCACGTGACCACTGATGTAGGAACCGTTAGTGCTAGATGAGTGGCTAACACGTCTCACTAAGTCTCATTAGGTAATGAATGACCCAATCACATTTGCTGCGTTTGGTATTACCCTCTCGCTATGAAGATGCTTCGATACAAATTTCACTTTATTCATCTTGTTCTTCTTTGTTGTCTTATTTATTATTATTATTATTATTATTATTATTATTATTATTATTATTATTATTATTATTATTATTAGCACCGCGTCTTACTACACGTTCGGGTTATACTCACGCTAATGTGTAATGGTAGGGTGATTGTGAGATGAAATGGAGGACCTACAGTTTAACGTGGAATCCGAACCACGGTGGAGGCCTTGCATTCCTCACATTCACAAGTTGTGATTAATACACACGTCTTGTCAGAGGTGAAGGAAGGGTTTGGCAAATTTATTATTGTTGTTCCTCAGGATGAAAACTAGTTCATTTACTTGTTATTTATTAATAATAATCTTACCGATAGTTACATATAATTACATTTAGCAAGTAATCAACCCACATCGGTGGGGGTTCAATTCTCGGCAGGATGTAAGCTTATTTATGGTGGTTTTACCTAATTGTTTTACCACTCTCTCTCTCTCTCTCTCTCACTCTCCCTCCCCCCCTCCCCGCCAAATTCTGGAACATATAAATTAAACTCTACCTTCCTCAGTTATTATATCTTGACAAATATTTTTCTCAGCCAATCCCCCACCCCATCCTCTTAACCCCGCCCCCCTCTATCACCGCAGTGATCTCATCGTTTCAATATCTTGACTAGTAGGAAGGGGTTGGGGGTGTTGTCTATTAAGGGTGGCTTCTAACCCCCTTCCATCCCTTTTTAAGACCTAGTAAATCCCCGGTCACAGCGCCAGGAACTGAAGGATTCCATTATCCCCCTTTCTGTTTTAATCACGGGATCAAGCCACATGGGGGTTGGAAGGGGTAGGGGGGTTGTTTCGTTATCATCCTACATTCCTGTACTTTGTGGGGGGGGGGGCGAATTTTCGAGTGAGGGGGAGGATTTAGGTGACAGCCTAGAGTCGGTTTGATGAACTTTCTCGCTTTGGGGGTTGTCGGTAAGTGATGACTATAAGGTCCAAACTGCACCGGGGGTGTGAGGGGGGGATGATTTCCTTCAATTCAGGGGTGAGGGTGGGTGACTGTTAACGTGGGTATGACTCACACGCAGTCACAGGGTAATTTTTAGGGGGTGGAGGAGATGTAGCTGAACACGCTCATTTCACTACACTCATGTGAAAAATGCTTTTTTTTTTGTCTGTTGACACTAGCCGAGATCTTGATCCGTTGACACTAGTTGAGATCTTGGTCTGTTGACACTAGCAAAAATTTTGGTCCGTTGACACTAGCCCAGATCTTGGTCCGTTGACACCAGCTGAGATCTTGGTCCGTTGACACCAGCCGAGATCTTGGTCCGTTGACACCAGCCGAGATCTTGGTCCGTTGACACTAGCCGAGATCTTGGTCCGTTGACACTATCCGAGATCTTGGTCCGTTGACACTAGCCGAGATCTTGGTCCGTTGAAAATAGCCGAGATCTTGGTCCGTTGACAATAGCCGATATCTTGGTCCGTTGACACTAGCCGAGACCTAAAACTACATGATGGATATTAAAATATCATGTCATGTTTCTGTGTTTAAGTGGATACTAATGCGCGAGTTTGCCATTTTATAAATTTAATTAAATATAAGACGAAATAAACACCAGGAAAGTGGGTCAAGAAGTAAAAAAAGAAGCATAAAATTATAGCCTAAAATTTGTCTTGTAAGAAGTGATTTGTTTAAAAAAAAATCTTGATTTTATCAAATCATTTAAAAGGAAGTGACTTAATTAATTGACTTAAAAGCATTATTTTTGTAAAAGTGAAAATTTTGCACTATTTCTCTTCTCAATTTCCTCCTGGACTGTCAGCAATTTTTTTTTAGCACCGTGTCATACTACCCGTTCGGTTTATAGGCTCATGTATAAACTATTCTAATTGTTTAAGGGATGAGTAAGGTTATATTTATAGGAAGTGTACACGCATTTGCGTGAAGGGATGGTGGAAAACAATTTTGGAAAACCACCCTCAATACATCCAGCTGAGATTCGAACCTCGATCCCCCTGTCATCGGCATTCTAGTCTACTGCGAGAGTAGCGCTTTATACCATGTGGCCACCGAATATAATTAGGCTATATTAATGGGGTGAAGATGAAAAGGTAGAGTTTAGAGGAAATGTGCTTGAATTAGTGTGGTATTAAAATGTAAAAAATCTAGGAAGAACCACCTTGAGTTCAACTGTCCAGTATTCCAACCCTGATTTCCAAGTCACTGGAAAATCAGACTGTCTGGGGTTGACGCTTCATTACACGCGCCCAACGTTTCCGGTCTCGTTTAATTAATTTATGCGAGTGTTTTATATAATTTTAAACACATTCATTCCGATGAAAGTTGTGTAAAATGTTTTTGCTATTTTAACTTTTATTTTTAGTGTAAATACGTCTAAATTTTGCTTTTAAGAAATTATATAGGGCATAGTATGAATGCGCAAGTAAACATAACAAATCGTGTGGTAGAACAATAAATTATTGTTATTATTAATAATCGATTTTGTTTCTGTATTATAGCTATGAATTAAAATATTGTAGACATTAATATTTAATATGTTTAAACATAAGATAGGACCTATAAACAATTTATATTAGTTCACAAATGCTCAAAGATGTGCAAAAGATTAAACTGCGTCATTTTACCATGTTGTTAGGTGAAATTTTAAAATAAGTTATTTATTTAACTCGCCGCTAGAAAGCACTATAGTACGATGGTATTCAAGGTGGTTTGTTGATCAGGAGAGGAAAAAAAGAAAGGAAGAAGTTTAGTCTCCGTCAGAGAAGAGAGTTAGAAAACTCTAGCGATCCTTGTGAAGAGATTTAAGTTATTAATTTAAAATCATCAGTTTTATTCGCGGGTTTGGTGACTTCTTAGAGTAGATTATTCTTTCAACATTAGTAATTAGATTACTTTGATATAGTGACGTCATACTTCAAGAAAACAAAACCGTATCTTTGATTTTCCTTCTCCATGCTTCCCTCTACAGGATCCTTATTGGATGTTACTGCGTATTAATTGTCTCTGTTGTGGATGCTATCGGCCAATAAGGAGACAATGATTGATTGATCTGGACTGCAAGCGTGATGGGTATAGTGATATGGGAGGGGGTAGGAGGTAATGTGGCATTGTGTGCACTTATCACGTCTATCAAAACAGTACACTCAGGTCAGAAATATTATAATACTCGTCCAAGTCATCCTAATAAGTGGTAGCGTGGTCTAAAGTGTATAGGTAGATTGTCGGTGATGGGTGGGTCAAGGTTCGAATCTTGGCTGTGAGCTTTGAAGGGGGGTTTTCCAATATGTTATTTAACACTGTGATTTTCCCATCTTCTCTTAATTATAATGTGGGTGCATTTCCTTAAAGCTACTCTCCCATTTCCTACCCAGCCGTTACTATCCTCTGTGTAGAATATACTAATAAAATATATCAATCAGTGAAGTCCCAATACAACTAAAAATGTATCTTAATAGTAGATTTAATTTATGAGAGCCTTGTCCAAGTGGACTTCTTGCAGGTCAGAGGGTCTCATTTTAGTCCCAGGGGATGTCACAAATAGAAATTAAATATTTAACATACGATTTCGTCCTGTTGGCTGATAACAGCATATGGCGTTTAGTATTCGCTTTTTGATACTTTTTCCGAGGGATACGACTAATGAGTGTGGAGGGGAAGATTAATTTAGAAGAAATGTACTAGAATTCACTCGGAAAGAGAATGAAAACTCCTAAAAACGCATCCATCTACCAGACCAGTCGTCTGCGTCAGTTGACTACACTGGCACTGAGATGAATTTAACAGGTTTATTTGTATCGTTACGTTTAACATGAGGATTCGCTCCAGTGTCTGAATGGTCTAAGGCGTCACTCTAGTGTTTGACTGGCCTGCTAATGATGGGTAGATCGAGCTCGAATCCCGGTTGGGTCAACTGAGGGTGATTTTTCCTAAATAGTTTCCCACTTTCTTTCCACGCAAATGTGAGTTACTTCTAAAATGCTTCCTTCCTCATCCCTACTCCATTAGAGTAACTATCATAATATATGCTTATAACCTGAACAGGTAGTAAAATGCGTCGGAAAAAAAGCAAAACACGAGGATTACAAACGTCTTAGTAGGGATCAGAGGGGTAACTTAAAGAAAATGCTCTCTTTTCTCGCATTGGCGTAAGAGAAAGGATGGGAAAACTACAATGATAAACCATATTCGAAAAAATAATACCTCTAGTGCAGCCATTCAAGATGCAAATCTTGACCTTCCATATAACCGTAAAGTCAAGTCTGACGCCTTAAACCAAGTAACCAATAGAATGGGTACCAATTTTTATGCTGTTATCTTGTCGATAGAACATAGAAAAATAAAATTTAAAGAATGATGTGAAAAATGATCGTAGAGAAGCCAACAATGACAGCATATCATACATATTCATCTTGCAGTTGTCAAAATTAACACAGTCTATCAACGGGTGCAACTAAAGGCATTGTTTTCGCGTATGACTACATTAAAGTATCTATTAAACTATCGAATAAGATTTTTTCGTTGGCGATTGACTCTAGCTTTTGGGACATCCTCTGTTATAACCTGATTTTACACCCCCCCCCCAAAAAAAAAGCTAGTGTTTATATTTATAGTTAAAAAATTAGATATTTGCATGATATTTATATCCGGAATATTTTATTCGTGGTTTGTTATACCCAAGGTAGCATTCTATTTTTGTAATTGAGTGTACTTAGTGTAAATCAATGTTAGAGTCTGTGTTTTGATAAATTATTAAGGTAATGTAGAACAAAGCGGACCATAATAAAAACCCAAAGGGGGGTGGGATTGAAAGAATTAGAAATAGGGAGACGGGTGGTGGTTTTTGAAGAGAGGGTGGTTGTCTAGGGGTTGGGCATGACGTCATGTGATAGCCTTGGTGTGATTCAGTATCGGTATCCAATATTAAGCAGGCGGCTAACCCCCTTGGTATGGTTCATCTAGGTATGTGATGGTGAGCTTGCTCCCGGTAACAAGGGACTATATCCAGCTCGAATATAACACGAGCTTCACATGAAAGGGTATGGGCGTCTGCAATAATTATGTCACCCACTTCGGTGGCCACAGGGTCTGACGCGCTACGCTTGCAGTAGGCTATAGACTGCTGATGACGGGGATATCGAGGTTCGAATATAGGTCGGGTGTACTGAGGGTGGTTTTCCCTGAATGGTTTTCCACTCTCCTTCCATGCATATGTGGGTACACTTCCTATTAATATAACCTTCCTAATTCCTAAAACCATTAACGTAATTAGTACATAAGCGTATAACCCGAACGGGTAGTAAGACGTATAAGGCTATCTAAGGCTTAAATCATTCTCGGGCAGGTTTGACGTTAAATTATTATTATTATTATTATTTAGCACCGCGTCTTACTACCCGTTCGGGTTATACGCTTAAGTACTAATTACGCTAATGGATTAGGAATTGGGAGGGTTGAATAGAGGAAGTGAACCCGAATTTGCGTGGAGGGAGAGTGGAAAACCATTTAGGAAAAACCACCCTCAGTTCCCCCGACTGAGATTCGAACCTCGATCTTCCCGTCCTCGGCAGTCGGGCTCAACACGACTAGTGCGTTAGCCAACTACGCCACCGAGGCGGGTGTTTGACGTTAAAGGTGGGTTTCGATGTTCGTATCTTGACTGGGTGTAATGAGAGTGTTTTCCCTAAATGGGTTCTCACTCTGCTTTTACGCAAATAAAGGCACATTTTCTATAAATTCTACTTAGTCATTCCTGCCCCATTGGTGTAAGTATGCCTAGACAAGAAGTCAAACTTTTCTCACACATTTTTGCCCACTTAGTAACGTGTAACTTTTCCTAAGCCACGTACTACATTCTCTAAAGTCTAACTGAAGCTTAAACATAGTCAACCCCTGACTTAGTTCACTCTTGCCCGCCAAGGAGTCCCTCTTCTCTTTACATGTGATGTGTATTAACATATAGATTACATTACTTCGGACCCCGAGTCCTCGTTGCATCACTGAACGAACGCGTATGTAATAGTGGTGTGCCCCATGTTGTTCCCCCCCCCCACACACCCCTTTCCCTCATTTATATTAGAGGGGAGGGGGTAAGAACCCCCCCCCCCCCATCAACTCCCTTTCCTAAACCCGTGGTATGACTCCGCTCGCGGTGTATTGGTACTCCAGGGAAATAATTCAGACGACTTTGGTATGACACATATGCGTGCGTGTATGTGTGTGTGTGTGTGTGTGTGTGTGTGTATACGCGTGGGTGCACAAACGACATATAGTTGACGTGACAGTAAGTCAACGTTTTGGGGTTGAGTGGGGTCTGGGTAGAATTTTACCCCCAAATTGTCAGTGTGCTGGTAATTAGTTTTTTAATTATTACTCTCAACCCAAGGGCTAACAATTACTTAATCTAATGTCTAGGGATGAGAAGTGAAATCTTGTGGGAAATACGTCAGCACAAGAGAGGATGTAAAACAACAGTTGTACCGTCTGGGTTTCAAACATCTACCTCTTCGTCACTAGTAGACAAGATTAGATGAAACTGATACTTTAGTACACGTACCCATCGGTGCGGGTAATTTCATTCCTAAGATATTTTTAAGATACCAAAATATACCTAAATTATTTCAGTTTAATTGTTTATTATTGAATATATGTAGGAATAACACCCGACCACGATAAAATCTACTTAACCCCCTCTCATGTATTCGTGAAACAAGTCTTGTACCCTGTCACCGTCTATTTTAACACCTGTTTAGTAAATATTGTGAAATTTGGTCAGAAGTGGTTGCTTTATAGTTATACTTTTAAATAATATGTTTTCGTTATTTAATATTTTTTACTATTTTGGCAATTTGGCCATCTTTCCAAGAGTCCCTGTTTCAAATACAAGTAATAATATAATACCGAACAACCAGTATCGGTGGCCTTGCTGGCTAAGGTGTCAAGCTTGTTGATCAGGTTTACTGATGACGTGGAGGTCGTGGTTTGAATCCCGGTCAGGTTGCCTAAAGATGATTTTTAATCAATGGTTTATCATCCTCCCACCACGAAAATACATGTACATGGAAGCGTAGTAAGAAGCGAAGTATTAACAAAAACCCGCCTCGGTGGCGTAGTTGGCTAACGCGCTAGTCGTGTTGAGCTCGACCGCCGAGGACGGGGAGATCGAGGTTCGAATCTCGGTCGGGTGAACTGGGGGTGGTTTTTCCTAAATGGTTTTCCACTCTCCCTCCACGCAAATGCGGGTTCACTTCCTCTATATCCAACCTTCCCAATTCCTAATCCATTAGCGTAATTAGTACTTAAGCGTATAACCCGAACGGGTAGTAAGACGCGGTGCTAAATAAAAATAAAAAATATTAACAAAAGAAAGGGTTCAACATAATCGTAAATATATACTTTTTATATGGTATATTACAGGGGGCCATAAAGTCTGGTCACATAGGCAAATATATAAATTCACAAATATAGGCAAATATACGTGCTTAAACATGTTTTTGATACGTAAAAATATAAAAATGCATTAGGAATGTTGGTACATTAAGTGTTATTACAATTAATGTTATTATTATTGTTTATATTTGTTTGGTGTGCTTTTTATTTCTGGCCTTTTCTTATGTGTTCAAACTTTACGGCCATCTTGTTTATTATGAGCCAAATATTATTAGTAAACTATCCTTGAATGATTTTTTTTCTCCTAAAACCAGTATATGGTGCTTTTTATGGTGTAAAGCACACCAGATAACCAATTTTGAGCCAATTTGTTGGAGCCATTTCCGCTAAATTTTTAATTTGAAAAGCATTCATCTACAAACTACTCTTAGGCCCTAATTATAGGGATATAATCAAAATTTCTGTTTCACATCAAATTGTCACCACAAGAAATCTGAATATCAAGTTTGGAAAATATCTATCAAACAATTTCGGCTGTAGCCTTAGGTACAGACAGACCGACAGAGGGTCATGTACTTTATAGCCCACTCGTTTGGGGTCACATAAAAGTCTAGTTCCATCATAATCTCGAGGTCAAAAATATCCACGCTTGCAATACTTTCTCAAAAAGCAAGTAAAATATGCCGGTCACATGTGTCTGTGTTGCTCACACCACACACGGTATTAAGGGTGAGAGTATAGAAATGAGATGGGTGGGAACGGGGGTGGGGGATGTTTCACATTGTAACTTACTCATCGGGTAGTCTCGGCCAGGACCATCCATCAACCTATCACGTGACAATGCTCCTCCAGACATTCCATCTCGTGTAGTTAGTTCCTCTAGAGCAGCTCGGTCCACAGCCGTCTCATTTCCGTTCCATCAAACTCTGTGGGGGGCGGGGGGGTTATGAAACCTCTTCTCGCGAGATCACTGACGAATACACGCCTCGTGTAGTCATGTGATATATTATCTTAGTCCGGCCCGGGTCACGAGTTGGACAGAAACTGGTTCACCTCGTCAAGCGCTTTGACCGAATTGGGATGCAACATTACAGGTACGCGTGGTGAGGTAAAATATGAAGGAGGTGAAGAGGGGTAGCATTGTGGGGGGGGAGGGGGGTTATATTTATTTCCCATCACGTCTTACCACCTGTCAGGCTATGCACATTTTATTACACTGAGTAGAGATGAGGGAGGTAAGATTTTGGGAGAATTTACCCAAACTTGCATGGAGTAAGAGTGGTAGACCATTTATAAAAATCGCCCCTCTGTACACTCAATTGCGATTCGAACCCTGACATTCCCATCACCAGAAAACTAGACAAGATGATCTTGACGTTTAGTCCGCGTTCCCACCAGCATGTATAGTAGGGGTAGCAAAAGTAAAGTAAATACCAAGTTGTTTATTTAGCTCTTTTTGGCATGAAACGCGTTCTTTACTACCATAGTATATATATATATATATATTTACAACGAGCCCAACACCTTGTCTATGCTACCACAATGCAGAACAAATCAAATTGCAAGGAAATGTTGTTGAGGCAGACATTAGAAACCATGAACTTACTGTGAGGCTTGTTAAAATGAACCTCTTCAATATTTTCCAAAATTAATTTTTTTATGTACTGCTTGTACTTGGGTTTTCAGGTATGCAGCATCTATTTTAAGCACAAGGTTTAGGTAGGTATTTTGTACATCATTCATGTACACCAAGATTTTATTTTCGAGGGATTGACGCAATATATCTAGAAGTTCCAGCTCCGATATGATTTGACCGTAGTTGACACTTTCTTCCGCATCTTGCCTCTATTTATCAGTATTTCATTTGCATTTTATTAAACATGGAATATGGTATTTCATGTCAAAAGCTCTGGCGGCTAGAGGGTTATTGCTACTAACTAGAGTACTGAGTCTTTCACGAAGTACAGCATTCTTAGTCTTTTTTCCGATTGACATTAATTGTAAGCGCATATTTTTCAGAGCAAACCTCATGTAAATATTCCCCACCATCTTCTTGACACAAGACACATTTATTTATTTCGAAATTTGATTCTCTTAGTGAACGCTGTGAGCCTGAAGTAGAAGGTGATGTTGCATATGGGCGGGCCTTTCGACTACGTCGTATATCTGTCACATTTCCAGAAAACAGACAATTTTCAAAGCGTAATTTGGCTCTTTCAGTGTTTGTAACACTAGTAGCGTTACTGTAGCAATTTGTATGATATGACACACCTTTATTTTTAAGTTGATTGGCAGAGAGACCGGCGACTCTATTTCTAAATTCAAACACGTCACTGACACCATAAGTTTGTAAAGTTTCCGTACATGCGAGTAATATTTCAATAGACTCGGGTTTTGGCTTAGATACATAGTTTTTATAGTTCATGGGGCTCACTCCCACCTTGGCGAATGAGGCATAGGTTGAAATCAACCATTTTAATGACCTTTCCTGAGTGAATCGTGTCCATGCTTAGCTCAAAAACTTTACAACGTACTAGAAACTCTGAACCTTCATACCTGAAACAATAACTGATATTGTAATATTGCATTTTTTAATTTAAATAGGCTGGAACAATTAAAATATAAGAAAAAGTTGAAATAAGAAAAAACAAAATACATAATATAGAGTTTAAATGTACACTTAAATGACTTAGAGTGCCCAAATGATGGGCTATGGCCACCATATTGTATTATTTTTAAAATGATAACTTTTTTTATTAATAATAGACCACGTAAATTCAAAATCTGATGAAATCTCACTTTTAACATCCAATCTGCACGAACAATACATGATCAACATAAGGGACCAAAACTATGTGGACAGACCTTAGTACTGAAGGTTTAAATTTTTTTTTTTAATATAAACTTACCAAAACTAAATAGTTTATACAAAACTAGTTTGATAAAGTTAACACGTTTAAAAAACTCAGATACCCCTAACCTTTTAGTTGTAGGTGTCGTTGATTTATAACTATAATCATATCCATTTTAATGTTCAAAAGTAAGTTCAGCAACGTATTTCCATTCCACTACAGACGATGCACGTTCTTAGTATACTCCATTCACGGTAGGAATTACTCTCTGAAAGCTCTTTTTTCCTACCAAAATTCTACTATATAATATCTTTCTGGTAGGAAAAAAGGCCTTTCAGAAAACAATTCCTACGATGAACAGACTTTAATCACCGTATGTCAAGGGAATACTCTCAACACTGCGGATGTTTCCCCTTGCCCACGTCTTACCACTCTTCCGGACTATCCGCACATCTTCACCAAGGGAACACTCTCAACACTGCAGATGTTTCCCCCTTGCCCCACGTCTTACCACTCTTCCGGACTATCCGCACATCTTCACCAAGGGAACACTCTCAACACTGCGGATGTTTCCCCTTGCTCCACGTCTTACCACTCTTCCGGGCTATCCGCACATCTTCACCAAGGAACACTCTCAACACTGCAGATGTTTCCCCCTTGCCCCACGTCTTACCACTCTTCCGGACTATCCGCACATCTTCACCAAGGGAACACTCTCAACACTGCGGATGTTTCCCCTTGCCCCACGTCTTACCACTCTTCCGGACTATCCGCACATCTTCACCAAGGGAACACTCTCAACACTGCGGATGTTCCCCTTGCTCCACGTCTTACCACTCTTCCGGACTATCCGCACATCTTCACCAAGGGAACACTCAACACTGCGGATGTTTCCCCTTGCTCCACGTCTTACCACTCTTCCGGACTATCCGCACATCTTCACCAAGGGAGTAAGGGTGAGGAAGGTCGAATATTAGAGTAAGTGCACCCACGGTTTTGTGGAGGGAGAGTTGAAAACTACTCAGGAAAAAAAATACCTTATTACATATAGCTGGGAATTGAATCCCATCCTCCCCGTCCTACCTGCAAACCAAATAAAATGAGACTGACGCCTTTGTATTGTGTGACCACCGGTGCGGGTGACATTGGAGATAAATAATACGCTATGCTCCAATGATTTGAATATTACGTTACTTTTTTGTTGTTGTTATAAATACATTAATCTATAGACAATGTTCCACTCACTGAACCTTTTGAACGAATTTTTAAAATAGATGGATGATAAGTTCTCTTTTTGAGCTGTATAAACCATGACTCTTTTTTTTTTTTGCTACGATACTAATAGATTGCATATTTTGTAATTATATTACTACAATGATCACATTTACAACATGAAACATTATTGCATGACCTTTTTTTTATTTCATTGATGGTGTAAATATTTTTGCGTGACTTATTAAAGTCTGCTGGAAATAGTGGTTTAATGCACTCTAGTACATATTATTTAATTCATTGTATATTTTGAAAATGTTGGTTAGAATAAATTATAAAAGAATGAAACAAAATAACTTGTTTATTTAAACTAAGGCAATTAAAAATATACATATATATGTATATATATTCTCAATATATAATACATATATATATATATATATATATATATATATATATATATATATATATATATATATATATATATATATAAACCGATATCTGTCGTCCAAAAACTGAGCTATAAAAACTAAGAAGGCCTATGTTAACTCGTCAATGTTTCATCTTTCTCAAATTGAAGATAAAAAACGGATTTTTTTGTCATAATATATATCCACTTCGGTAAACACGTGACAAAGGTGTTAGTCTCACCTTGTTCAGTCTAACTATCACGGGGAGTTCAGGGTTCTAATTTTAGACGGATATAGGCCTACTGCATACATCGATATAAAAATACATCGATCTTTTGGTATCTGATATAGCGATAAACTTATCAATGTATTTTATATATAAGACTACGCTTTAGTCCCTGTTAATCAAAATAAAATGAACATTTTTTTTCTCTATTTTTAGTAACTGAGTCAATTTTTTTCCTATTTGTATTTAAAATTTCTGTTATTTTAAATATCTAAATAAGAAACATTACAAAGTGAAAATTGGTGGAGAATAGTATTACAGAACAGCATCCATCATAATACCAGCGTGCCTGTTTTCCCAGAACAATGAAACTCAATGTATCGGAAACAACCAATAAATCTGTATGGTTTGATCAATGTATCGTAGCTTTTATATATAGGCCTATCTTACGATGTATCAAATGAAAAACATATCAACACATTAAGGAAAATTGCCATCGTAAGGTTATAATGTTATTCCGTTATCCATTTATGTTAACTAATTCATATTTTAACAATAACATTAGTTATTTTATCTGTGACTCTTTTTTCTAGTCTGTAATGTACATAAGCAGGGCCGGGTCTAGGGGGAGGGACAAAGGGGGCAATAGCCCCGGGTCTCACATTCCAGGGTGCCACACTCCCCCCAAAAATTATTAAATAAATTACAGTTTTTATTCTAAATTTTGCATCAAATATTGTACCAATAATTAACAGCAATAAGTATTAGTGATAGGATTCCAATTCAGAATCGAAAACCCTAACTTTATGAAATTTAAGATTTACGTTATTCGAGTAATGTGCTGCAGTACGGTAGAACACGCCACTATTGTGCTGCCGCTGTCGGTTTACAGAAAACTAACAGTGTGATGGTGCAAATAAGAACTTACTTTGGCTAACTTAATTAGATTGATGGCTTGCATTTAATAAAGTACAGTCATTTAATGGGTTGATCAATATTCCATCAAACATGAGAAATTATTAAGTAACATAAGTACCTAGTAGGTATCAGAACGGCTTAATGCTAAAACCGACAAACTTCCGTACAAAGGGGGGGGGGGGGGGGGGGCTCGGATTTTTCTGCCCTGGGCCTCACATTTTCTTAAAAAGGACCTGTACATAAGGCTTATTTCTGACTTTCTTCGTCTTAGTCTAGACTAGCCGGCATCTTCAACGGGCCTTTGAAATATTGATTATAGACATGTTAACCGTAGAACATTCTAGAAGCATGGATAACAAATAATTTCGGGCCAGTATGCGTCCCAAGTGACGCTGCCTCACCTCAAGCCTCTTTGAAACATCGTAGTTCCAGGACATGTCACTGAGTGGATTGTGAATTGGATATAAAAAATAGCGTCATCTTTTGTTTTTCAAAACATCTTATTTTATGACTTATAAACGTGCTCAAGAGAGTAACATTAGTTCAACTTAATGTGTATCTACTGTTAAGGTCTTTGTGAGTGGATATTTAAAATAAGTGTTATCTGACAGTAACATAAGTAATATCCGGTGCAGTAGGCACCAATAAGTCACATCGCTTGTTTAGTTAGCTGATGCCAGATGCGCTTCTGTGTGAACCAATGTTTTCTGCAGCTTTGAGCCACTGTGGTGTGACACAGATGCCTCCTGATTAGTCACTTAGACAAAAATTGGAGTAAACTCCAAGATGGCGTTAATTGGATTCTAGACATCCAAAGAAGAGTTCTAGACAGTTATCCTAGAGTGCCGTGAAAGATGAGTGCGTTTAATGATTGTGTGTCACGAACGCCATGAGTGTTAGTGGTGGATGACAGTTGGTTATTGACAGTTGTCATTGAATGTCTTGAGCTATGAGTGTTTTGAATGATGGTCTCTAGTAGAACCGTAGCAAGGACTTAGAAGATGAGCGTGCTGATCGTAGACACTTGTTCTTGGACAGTTGCCACGAGTGTGTAAAAAGTTGTGCTTTGTCTGTGCCATGAGTTTCATTAGCGGAGGATAGAATCGACCCGGTGGGATATCACCCAGGACTCTAAAGCAAGGAGTAGTGTAGTACCAAACGTAACAGACTGACACCCTCTCAGACATCTGACGACCACGACCTAAATCTCAATCATATATCGGCAATATGCCCCATTGTACAGCTAGACTTATTACTAATAAAAACCCATACTAGCAACCAATCAGTCTTACAATCATCGATCAGGTGACCTCCTTCAATCTCTCTTATACTAGACATCCTGACACATGAGTTAAGGAGGGGCGTTCACGTCAGAAGTAAGGAGGGGTGGTTACAGACTTATCATTTCGTGGTTCGAAATTGTATTATTTTTTTTAACTAAAATACCCCTTCGCCGGTCAAATGCGAGTGAGTTACAAGAAAAAATATCATATGTAAAACGACCGTGTCAGGGTATTTGGATAACAAAACTCTTATAAAACTGTCACTCCAGGGGGTACAACTAAGTTCCACCTAAAACTGAAACTCATGACTTGGGGCAAGTGTCAGCAACTTTTTTGATTTCATGGGCTGCATTGGTTTAAAAAAAATTAGTGGGCTCATTTGAAAATATATCGAGCAAAACTTTCAACTTTATATTTCTCATATAGTAATTAGCTATTAGTCTATTTTTATTAACACAATTATTGTTTTGTTGCTAAATATTTTGTGGGCAAGATAAACTCAGTCGGCGGGTCGGTGGCCCACGGGTCTTAGGTTGCTGACCGGTGACCTAGAGCATGCCTTTAAGGTAGGAATGTAGGGGGAGAAAGTAAAGGTAAGTGTTTTTGCAATTTTTATATCAAATCCTATTTTGGTCTAAATAAATCATGCCTCAGTACAAACATACAGAGTTTAATTTTCTACACATTGTGACCTCAACAATTATTGAATATCTATCAAGGGTGCCCTGTAATTTAATGAAAACTTTTTATCTTCATTTAAAAAGTTTGTCATCCAATACCTCTATACTCATGACAGATATTAAAAAACTGTTGCTATTGCCTTGTGAAGAAAATTAAACTCCATGTCAGCATTGAGGCAATATTTTATAATTTTGGCCAAAAAAAGTTTTACTATAAAAACTGCAAAAACCCTTATTTTTTTCCCGTTCCTTTCCACCCAACCTTAAACGCGGGCAGTCTGGACTGGAAGTAATTTGTGGTTGATAAAATAATTATCTATATATTTATCAATGGCGGTGCGTGATATTTATCTTTGGTAGGACCAGCTCAAAGTTAACCGGTAATAATTTTTTTTCTCAGCATTTGTTAACATAATAAACTAAATTCATTTAAGTTTCTTATTTAAAAAAAAAATCATTAAACAAATCTACAAACAGAAAGAATAAAATTACAGGTTTTGAACTAAACCTACTAAGTGATGACGTTACTTGTACAAACCAAATAATAAATAATAAAAAACAAAAAAAAGCTTTACTTTTCTTCACTCATAAAGTTTGTTCACCGTAGGAATTTTTTCTGAAAGGCCTTTTTCCCTACCAAAAATCTATTATATAGTAGGATATTGGTAGGAAAAAAGACCTTTCAGAGAGTAATTCCTACCGTGAATGGAGTTTAGTTAACCATAATTATTGTTTATCAAACCACGCATTGGAAAAAGTTTTTTTTTCCTTGCCATCCACTTGCATAAAATGTAATGTCACAATAAAGGGGCTGGCCCATGTCAGCTTCTCCATTATTAGTAATTGGAGTTCTGAGGCCTAGTACAGTCGCGTGACGATTGCAGTGAGTAATCCATCCTCTTGGGAATAGAATACTGTGCTTAACGAATCTAATACTTCACTGTGTGTAGAGAGTGTTGTTCTACTTCATATTAATGTTTTATACTAAATACGTTATAGAATAAAAGGAAAGAAAAAATATTTTTTATGTTCAAAAAGTGTTGGTGGGTCCAGGCCCCTATGGCCCCTGGTATTTATACCTATAAATTAAGACTGTATTTCAAAACAATGTGCGGTAAGGGGGTGGTCAGACTGAGCACGCTTGAAAGATAGAACTGGTTCTATTTTTCAAGCGCGCGCGCTCGACCCGGTACAGTATATTTTACAGGCGCTAGGCAATATTATTATATGTTGGTTCATTGAGTGCTAGGAAAACTTCTCATTTTGACATTTTTATTACTATCGATAGGTTTAGCACACTTGCTACTAACGGCCTAATTTAACTGTTAAGATCATAAACCATACATATATGTATATATATGTATATATGTATAATATATAACATATATATGTATATATGTATATATATACATATATATATGTATATATTATATATATACATATATATGTATATATATATACATATATGTATATATACATATATATACATATATGTATATATATACATATATATACATATATATACATATATATGTATATATACATATATATGTATAATATGTAAACTGATATATACAATATATGTATATATATGTAAAACTGATATGTTAAAATACTTCAATATTATCAAAGTAGGCCTTTACAAATAAGAATCACCATTAGCGTGGAGAGAGGAGAGAAAATCACAACAATAAATCACTTGTTAAAACCCCCCTCAGTTCACTGAGCCAAGATTCGTAGCCTCCTCGTCAACAACTATCGAGAGCTATCTGCTAATCACGCGCTCGCCAGTCTGGCCACCCAGTCGC
Source organism: Timema podura (assembly GCA_033556935.1). Lineage (NCBI taxonomy): Eukaryota > Metazoa > Arthropoda > Insecta > Phasmatodea > Timematidae > Timema > Timema podura. Next base: position 18,109,247 of record JAVRXN010000008.1, read on the forward strand.
TTGCGCGCTAGCTCGCTCGTCAGTCTGGCAGAACCCTAAGAGTAATATGTGACTCATATGAGTGCGTGCGTGGACCAGTGTCCCCCGGACACACCCTGATGACGTAGTGTCTGTGTTTTGAGGATCGTCCCCCAGAGACCGGTAGAAATCCCCGTTCTCCGTCGGGAGATGATCGTTTATGCTTGTCATCAACCCTCCCCCCGTCCCCCTCTCTGTCTCGTGCCTTTTCATACAGTCATAGCGACACATCTTCAGGAGGAGGGAAGGCTTAAGAGAATAAGGGCGCTTTCTCGTTGAAGTTTAAGAGCTTCACTCACCCCAGACGTTTCTTGGAAATACAAGCTCGTCCCTAACCAGATGGATACTGCATTTATCTTGAACATCAAGCTCGCAACATATTGAACTGCTGGTGGCGGAAAGAGGTTCGAATATTTACCTGGTGTGCTGGTTGTGGTTTCCACAAGTGGCTCAATATTGCGTTTTTCCATCCTCTCTTCACGCTTATGTGGATGAACTTCTACTAAACTACTTTCTTTACCCATAACCCTTGAATTAATAGTCTTAGTATTCATTGTAATGAAAATGTCTTATTTCTAGTGTAGATTTTCTCTTCTGGATTAACATTTTTCTGACGTGTATATAAAATCCAACTATAATAATATAACTAGCCATCCGGTGACCTGGTGGTCTAGGGGTAAGGTGTCAGACTTCTGTGCTGGGGTCCGGGGTTCAATCCTCGGTCCCAGCACAGATTTATCTGATTGCCAAACCCTTCCTTCACCTCTGACAGGACGTGTATTAATCACAACTTGTGTGAATGTGTGGAATGCCAGGCCTCCACCGTGGTTCGGATCCCACGTTAAACTGTAGGTCCTCCATTTCATCTCACAATCACCTACCATTACACATTAGCGTAAGTGCGTATAGCCTGAATGGGTAGTAAGACGCGGTGTTAATAATAATAATAATAATAATAATAATAATAATAATAATAATAAAAATAATAATAATAATAATAATAATAATAATAATAAACAACTAGCCATCGGTCTCAGTTGAAAAATCACGCAAGTCAACTTTCTTGATTGTTCATATCACAATGTTTGTAGTGAATATCAGAGACAATAGACACGTTTTGATATTTTTCTATAAAGATACAGCTAAATATATATTTTTAAAACCTCAACCACTTTTTGTGACATTGGAAATATTGTAATAATAGTATCCATGATTTCACCGATAAAGTTAAGGTTTATATATAAATATTATATTTGTCAAAATGTACACTATCCGTTAAAAGTGTGAAACATGAGATTTTTAAATTAAACTTTTTGTATCAACACACGATTTACAAACTAACGAACCCTGACCTCTTTGTCACCGGCAAACGAAATAATAAGAGATGCTCAAGGGTACGTTTTTTAAAGTTGTTATATATTCTAAAAGCATTTGACAACAAACCTGGTCTAGTTGTGACTTTTGGTTTATCCTGTATTGTCCTATCTTCCTCGAGGCTGGAGCCACACCGTGGGGGGTAGTCTTCCAGTTACACCCAGTCAGAGCGAGATACAATATTAGTCTACTAGTCTGTCTATTCTGGGTAGGAACCTAACTATACTCTAGCCGTCCTTTATTGAACCTATCACAATAAATGGCTGTGTTAAGGAACTACTTGTGGCGTAGTGGCAAGTAAAGATAGGATTTCCCATATTATGTATTTACGTTTTATTTGGCGAGTTTTAAAGACATAACATTGAAAGGAAAACTACAAATTCCTTAAAAATATAAAAATAGTATTACATTTTCACAAAAAAAATTTTTTACCTCAAGGTGGGAATGCAGGGAACGAGAGATAAGGTTAGGGTTTTTGCAGTTTTGATAGCGAAACTTTTTTTTTTTGGCTAAATTAAATCAAATATTGAGTTTAATTTTCTTCACATGGTGATATCAACAGTTGTTGAATATCTGTCATGAGCATAGCGGCACTATCTAACGAACTTTTAAATGAAGAAAAAAAGTTATCATGAAATTCAGGACATCCTTGACAGATATTCAAGAACTGTTGATATCACCATGTGAAGAAAATTATACGCTATATTTTTTTATAGAAGCAATATTTATTATTTGACAAAAAAACTGAAAACACTTTTACTTTCCTAGATCCTTGAGTAGTATTCTAAACTGTTTAAAATAGGCCGTAAGAAAGCAAAAATACTGCATGTGTTATAAAATCTCATAATCCTTGAAAATTGAGTTGCCCATATGTAGCAGGATTCTGATAGGAAGAACATTATGTGGCAATTACAAAGTCTACTCAAACTACTCTCATATCTTCATACGTCAAGCATCTGCTACTTTTCCTTTATGAAGTAAAATTATATCAATTGTTACCAGAAAAGTTTATATTTTACACTTTTCTTCTACAAGAATCCTACAGTAAGTATAAGCCCTACTTATAGTCAACTATTTCATAGGGAATGCAGCGAGAAAAGTTACTTTTTTCCCGTATTCATACGTCAAGTCATGTGATCTAGACATGTCAGAATGATAGATATTATCCATATAATATAATACTAATAATATATTAAAACGTTATCAATATTGCCTCAAAAATGAAGTTTGTGTTTTGTTAACGTTTCCCTATGAAAATATGTTGTAACTACCTTTGGAGAGAATAGACACTAACCGCTTACCCCTTCGATTGATTTTAATCTCTCCTCCAATTGACTGTACCACAGGTTTGATCCGTCACGTCAACGAACACATCCATACATCCTCGCGTGTTTATCTCTATTCGGCAACTATCGTCCTTCTTTTAAAATAAAAAAAAATCCCATTTATTTTCATTTCTCTTGATCAGAGTCTTGTGGTTTGAGGGGGGATGTACCTCCCTTCTCCCTCCCATCCCTAAAGAAAAATACTTAATGGTTTATATTTGGAAACATGACGGGAGATATTTATGTTTCCTATGTTGGTAAGGGCAGCGAGGCTGGTTGGCTTTGCCACAGGGGAGTCTGGGGGGGAGGAGGTTGAAGATGGAGGGTATCCACCAGAAACAAGCGCGTAACTCGCATAATTGTGTGCGTACGAGTCAACATTTATAACATGCTTTTAAGTGTTGTTCGGGAAATTACTTCATCGTTTATATTTAATTGTACTAAATAATACTTAGTACCACGTCTTACTAAAATGTACTAAAGGATTGCACTAGGTAAATAGTAGTAGTTTCACATTTCTTGTTTCAACAACTATACACGCTTCGGTGGTCGCTTGGTCTAAGACGTCACTCTCTCAATAACTAAACTGCCAATTATGGGGAGATTAGGGAAAGTGTAAAAAAACCAACTATTTATTTTAATTACAGCAACCAAATTCCATGGAAAAAGTTCCACAATTTTCAAATTTTCTACTAAAAGATATTTTACATATTCGAACTTTATAGTATTTCCAAATTATGTAATATTTTAATAATATTTATACTGTTTAAATTGTTATTTGACTAATCTAAAAATGGAAAGAAAATTAATAGATCTCAAATGATATAATGTAGTGTGAATAAGTATACTATATTTTTTTCAAAATGAAGGTGCCTTGAAATACTAATCGTACTCTGTTCGTAGCAAGGCACGGGTTGGATGTTACTTATCCGATATTTTCGAAATACACAATGAGAAACAAGGGGACGCGCTTTTCCTCATTACTTTTTAATCTATCCTTAGAGTTTGCTAATGTAATAGAGTAGGGGAGGCATTACATTAATCAGTACAACGCAGCTATTAGAATACGCATATGATTTAGCTTTATTAGGTAATAGTAAGGAAGCTTTTGAATGAGATGCAGCCAATTTTTTAGAGGCAGTAAGAAATAGGTATATAAGTGAATGCTGAAAAGACTAACTTATGATTACCAAAGATACAGATTGGGATGATAATTTTGAGAATACTTCGAGCAACATATTATTTGGCAGGGTTGATTAATTAAAATATACAGGAACAATTTTATCTAGCAATAACGGTATTAGATTGTAAATTAGGAAAATAGTATAGTCAGGAAATGCATACTATTACTCGCTCAGTGATTTTTTGACATCTCTCCTTCTTTCAAGGATTCCAAAAACTTAGAATATACCAAACATTTACTTTACCGGTTCTCTTTATGGATGTAAAATGTGGTCTTATCTTACATGACGAAAAAAATGTTAAGGTGTTCGAAAACAAGGTGCTTATGAATATATTTGGTTCAAAAAGAGATGAGGCTACTTGGGAGTGGAGGAGGTTACATAATAATGAGTTACATACCTTGTACTCATCACAAGACATTGCTAGAATAATCAAGTCTCGTATATTTTGTGGGCAGGACATGCAATGCGAATGGAAGATTCTAGAACCTTGTTAAAGATATTGACTGGCAAATCCTACAGGAGAGACCCTTGGAAGACCTAGATACGATGGAAGGATAACATTAGAATGGACCTGAAAGAAATAGGGTGTAAAGAGTTGGACTGTACAGAACTAACGAAAGTTAGGGGTATGGTGTCATAGTTTCTTAAGCGCGGCAATGAACTTTCAAGTTCCTCATGCCATAGACTAAGTAAGTTACTAAGTTCATGTTTATCATGCACAGCTCTAATGTAATTAGTAATTCATGGGTGAAGTCAATTTGAGTAGAAAGGGGAATATTGGTCTACACTCCTCATATTTGTTTTAATAAAATTGTATACATTCATTCATGTTCAGTAATCTACAATTTCATTTCTCTTCCTCTAAAATATATATATTAAAAAATATTTGGGAGAGGGGTTGCACCAAAACTTTCTACCCATCTTGTCTATCTGAACATTTACATCTATTAAGCAGGGTTTGATGAGGGCATCATTTATAGAAGCTTTTGCGTGTAAGATTGTGGCAAATTGTTTAGAAAAAAAAACTTCACCGGCCAGGGTTTCAAATTTCATCAGCTTCCATAACCTGCAAATCAGACTATTTAAAACCAATACCTATATCCACGTGTTCACCGATACTTTTGAACGTCTAAAATATTATACCAAATAAATTTGGTTAATTCTAGTGAATTAAGGCGGCAGCCTCGTTCAGCGAGAAAGTATCAATCGGTGTCAGGCCACACGGCTTAAAACACAATGGGCTGTATCGTTTTCTGGAACTACTTCTCTCTTCTGTCCAAGCATATTATATTCCCTTCGGCCCTTCTCTACAACCACCCTTTGTAAGTGCCAATAAAAGAGAGGGAAGGGAAAGCTATGAAACTTCTTATCTCAATGTAGAGAGAAAATCTTGCTGCTAGTTCTCAAATATTTTAAAATTTTACGTTTTGAGTTATCAACAAATTACTGTATTTGTTTAAGGAAGGCTAAATCTAAATACTCTTGCATCAAGCCTAGTCTTATAGCTCCGTAAATATGACTTAAAATTTCTTTGAAAATGAGCTAACGTCATGTTTTCACACATTTCTTAGTAATAATATGACTCAAATTATAGGCTTGTTAAGGAAAAGCGCCCTGTTGGAATCTTCCGACATTATTTTGTCGTGAACCCTATTTTGAAATAACGCATAGTATATTTAAATATTGGTTATAGCTGAACATCTGTTGCCAATTTCTCGCTTACTGAGGGGCCTTCTTAAGATCCAAACGCAGTATAGCTCGTGTTTTATGAAAGGTTGGGCAACCCTGGCGGAAAATTTGAACTATAATAAACAATAATGATGATAGGAATCAAATAGCCAAAGCTATTATTTATGCTTTTAGTGAAGATTACTCCATCTATGTAATATCATATTCTGAAAATTGAAAAATGACACCTGGACACGGGAATCGAACCCGGGACCTTTGACCTTTGCTTAGTACGCCAATGCTCTAAACACTGAGCTATCCAGGATTCCCAATTATAATAATCGTACAAATGGCAACAATAAGCCAACTACCGAGTCGAAGATGGCTGCGTTATCTGATAGCTCGTGATATTAATATAATCACACACTTGTAGCCGACGATTTCCGCACGTCCATCATAGGCTCTGCCTTAAATATGAGTGAAGAATGACCCTGGGCACGGGATGAATCCTGGATAGCTCAGTGGTTAGAGCATTGGCGTGCCAAGCCAAAGATCCCGGGTTCGATTCCCGTGTCCAGGTGTCATTTTTCAATTTTCATAAAATAATGATGTTAATTTTTATTAAAAAAAAAGAGGTCTACATGTGTATCAAGTCTATTTTATCATGTTTCCAGAGACAAAATGTGGTTGTTTGAGGCTGTCTTGTTAGAAGGTGGTCCATCAACGAGCCAATTGGAAGCGACGTGTGCTGCGGTGTCTGTTGTCAATACTTGTGACGTGCAGGGCTATCGGAGACCTGTCAGGGGGTCGAACCGCGGAACTCGCTGTCTCATCACCGACCGCAACATGTGGTCAACATGTGACCGACTCGCATCACTGAGTGAATGGTCTATTCTGAAGAGGCGTCACTCTCGCAATAGATTGGACTGCCCGTAACGGGTAGGGAAGAATTCGAATCCCTGGCCAATGTATTGAGAGAGTATTTTACTAAAATTATTTCCCACTCCCCTTCACGCAAAATCATGTAAATTCCCAATAAGTCTACTTTTTTCATCCCTACTCCATTGGCACAATATTAAAATACGTATAGCCCTTGTGGGTAGTAAGACAAGAGGCAAACGAGAGTTGGAAAGTAATCAAAGCACATCTCAGTCGTGGTGCTGTTGAATGGAGAAAAACCTACTTCAGTGTTCACGTAGTATAAGGAGTTTGGCTCGCAATAGACCGGATATCTGGTTATGGAAGGTTGAGTTTCAAATCTTGACTGGATGCACTCTCAATTGCTGGTTTTCTCTTATGTGATTAGCCCCTGTGGTTTTTCCATCCCCCATTCACGCTAATTCGGGTGAATTTGTTCTTTAGTTATCTCCTACCAATCCTTACAACTTAGAATAAGTCTCTAATAACCTTTCTTTGGAATATTATTTTTTTTTAAATAGAAAGAGTGAACGATAATTTAAAATGTCAGAAGAAATCAAATAGCCATCTAACTTGTGTTAGCTTGCTGGTTTAAAACCAGCTCCCGGCTTGTATCCAAACCTTGACCTTCTGTTATCGGTCTCTTGCTGTTATCATATGAAGTAGGCCTATTTATTCGTCACACGACAGTCTACACACGGAATAACAGCACGCAACTTACAACCCAACTTAACCTAGGACAAAACCATTAGCCTATTGCATCGATACTTACTAATTGAATAGTAACACAAACCCGAAAGCCAATAATTAACATTTTTATCAGCACCACCCGGAATCTAACTGGGCCTTTCCTAACTGAGTCATAGTGACAGATTTTAATGAGTTTAATTTACAGTCAACCAGTGCTGTCACCCGTTAGGTGGTCAAGTGGCGTCACTTTGGCAACAGGCTGGATTGCTGATGGTGGGGAGATCGGGATCGAGTCCCGGTCGAATGTACTAAGAGTAGTTTTCCCTAAATAGTTTCCCACTTTTTCTTTACACGAAGATGGGTACACTTCCTCTAAATTATACCTTACTCATCCCCAACTCATTAGTGTGAATAGCCACTTCGGTGGCCTCATGGTCTAAGACGCTACTCTCGCAATTGACTAGACTGTCGATTATGGGGAGAGCGTGGTTCGGTCCCGGTCTGGTGTACTGAGGGTGGATTTTTCTAAATAGTTTCTCTACTATAATCACGCAAATGTGGATACATCTCCTATAAATTCAACCTTTATAATCCATAACTGATTAGCCCCATTAGCGTAACTAATACTTAAGCGTAACAAACACCCGGATCGGTAGTCAGACGTGGTGCGCATAAAAAACTAGTTCTGTTTGTAGTTTGTATAAATAATATTTAACTACTTATGAGAGTATTTTTTTTTTAAATCTAGTTTGTGGTGGTTAAGCGGTTGCTGTCCGGACAGTCTGGTTCACCTGGATGTCTCAATATTTACGAACCTTGAAGGGGGAACGTGAGCACAGTATATCCTGGGACCAATTTGGGGCCCAGTCACCACGCGGGTAGCCTACCCTGCCGGCCCCCCGCCCCACCCCCACTTGCTTGTAACTTTCCCCTGATACACCACAATATTGGCCAGGGAACTTAAAACGCGCTGGCGTTGACCTGGGTAATATGTTCAGGGCCGTATGCAAGAACGTCAGTGAATGCTTAGTGGACCGATAGTGTCGTCTCTAGCACACCGCTCCACCTTTTAACCTATGATGACGCAAACAAACTCCCGCTAGTGTCCACTGAGCATCCACTTAGTCAAGTTCTTGCATACGGCCCTGAGAGTTATTATTTCAGAAATATAATTATAAGATTTAAAAAAAAACTGTACTATACACCGTGCTTTATTTTTCCATTGCATCTTACAACCCGTCCTGATTATCATGTTAACCAGCCTAATTGAGTAGACATTAACACGTTAGAAATTAAGAGGAAATGCTTCCACGTTTGTTTGAAGGGTGAGTGTGAAACTATTAAGTAAATATCACCCTCAATAAACATAGCTGGAATTCTAACCCTGATTTTCTCAGTTAAACGCTTCATATGAAGTGGGTTCAGTAAAAATAGAACTTTTCAGAATATCTAAAAATAAATAAAAGTGGCCAACATTTACAACATTTTATCCTTAAATGTTAAAACCCTCTTTCTAAAGTGCACACATTATATGTTTTAGCGTATGAATGCATGGAAGTATGGCTAGTCACATTTTTAAATGCCAGACAAGGTTTTTACAGTAATGTTCTTACTATATAAAACGTAAAATGAGGTACACTATAATTTTTTTTACTCGTTAGTTTGACACCAACGATGAGGTATACTCATAAAAAAGGTGCCCCCAATAATGGGGAAAACCACAGTGAGAATCACATTTGATAAAAATCAACAAAGGAATTACCTTTCTTCAGGCCCGCATTGGAATAAGTGACAAGCTTAGCTGCTCTAGTTTTCCGGTGAATGGGGAGGTCAGAAACTCAATGTTCGCATCCTTGCTTGATATACTGTTTTGTTTTTTTCCTAAATCGTTTCCCCCTGACCCTCCAAGCGAATGCAGATTTTTTTTTTTAATTCTTCCTTATTCCTCCATAGTCCAGTGTAATTAAAATTGGAAAGCCCAGAAGAAAAGTAAGATATGGTAGGAAAAAATTAAAAACACACTTCCCAGACCAGTAAACAAAAAGTTGATACAGATCATAATAACAATTTATAGCCATAAAAAATGGTAAAAGTTTTATCTTTTATTGTGTGTTTTTGTCCTCTAAACTGAAAATAAATTCAACGCTCAATAGAACAGAAACCTTTTCATTTCCATAATGGAGTGCTACGTCTTTTTTTTTCTCCACATCCTCTGTCCACTTACCAAGTTTGTTGAGACGATTCATCAAAAGAAGAAGAAAAATGAAAGTTCTTGTCTCCAAGTAACTTACAGAATATGTAAGATGTCGTTCGGAATTGGTTCTCTTGACTTGTTTAGTATCCCCGTCTCGTCCTACCGGAGAGCTGAGGCGCGCTGCAGACGTTCAGTAATCCGTTGTTATTTACTAAGTAGTTTGTTATTTCAGAATATGGTTCACGCCAAAATAGAGCTGAACGGTATCAACGTGTGTCTTTGGGGTTAAACACTTTGCATTATAAGTTAAATTATATAAAAATTATAATAAAAATGTCAAATTAGCTCATATTCCCGGGAGCTTCACGCATTATGTCTCAGTTATGAGCATTAAATGGCTGTAAACATTAGATCTAACCTTCTTCAAACACGCACGCATTTAGTCAAATATATTTATAATAATTGACCATACCTTTTATAGTCAGGAAAGATGGATATAAACACATTAAAGGGGACAAATCCAATGTTTATTTTATAGTGAAAAGATAACACAGTTCAAACTTTAGTTCAGGATAGTCTTGTCTTCTTTTTTTTTTTTAGGGTGGGTGGAGCTCAATGTAATAATCTCTGTTGAATGTACAAAGGTTGTACTTTTAAATAGATTTTTTCACGCGACACTCTCAGACCTACCCAAGTGGGTACGCGAGCAAATACGTCAGGATAGTCTTATTTGGGGTTTTTTTCCGTTGGGGAGTTCAATATTGGAATTTCTGCTGAGTGTACAGAGGTTATATTCTGAATATGAAGCGCAGATGGCACTTATTTTATTTAAGTAAGAAGATTATTGAAGTAAGTGTGGAATATATTGGAGTAATGAATTAAAATTTATGTTCAGCTACATCGCATAACAGGATTTAAATAAAGTGTATTATGAACTGACAGGCTGCTGTTATATAGGGCGGCGCACATTGTTCCCGCTCCACGGCACCTGGTGGGAACATGACTGAAGTTTGGGCTCGGTGTAAGCTTTGTTTTTAACATATAGACAATTGGCATGTATGATTTCGATATGGCATCGTAAGCTCTACAACTTTTATTTTAGGTAAAAATTTTATAAGAGCACAAATAACGGGCCAGTTTCATAGTCAAACTTAGCATAACTAAAGTGCTAGTCGATACTAAATACAGGACGACACCTACCTAGACCAAAATGGAATGGGCCAGTTTCGCATATGAAACTGGCCCATTCCATTCAATTACTGGTAGGTGACGTCTTGTATTTAGTATAGCGCCGCACTTGAGGCGTATTAAATCTGACTATGAAACTGGCCCAACGCTGCAAAATAAATTGTATAGTATAAGATATAACAAGTCTCTTTTTTACTTTATATACTATTATTTAGGCTACTTGTAGACCTAAATTAACATTATATTTATTTATATTATAGAGGAATTCAATAGGAATACGTTGACATAAATCAGGCCTCTGTATGACTAATGGGTCTCGAGATATTTAATTTTAAGTGAAACCTTACAATTGCGGGGGTTTTCCAAGATGGCGGATATTAGGGTACGGCCAGACTGAGCGATCGACTAAAAAAATAAACATTGGTTGTAATGAGTGGTGGTCAGACTGGAGCGAGCGAGTGACTAAAATATAAAATAGAACACATTGGTTGTAATGAGAGGTGGCCAGACTGGAGCGAGCGAGTGACTAAAATATAAAATAGAACACATTGGTTGTAATGAGAGGTGGTCAGACTGCAGCGAGCGAGTGACTAAAATATAAAATAGAACACATTGGTTGTAATGAGAGGTGGTCAGACTGGAGCGAGCGAGTGACTAAAATATAAAATAGAACACATTGGTTGTAATGAGAGGTGGCCAGACTGGAGCGAGCGAGCGACTAAAATATAAAATAGAACACATTGGTTGTAATGAGAGGTGGCCAGACTGGAGCGAGCGAGCGAGCGACTAAAATATAAAATAGAACACATTGGTTGTAATGAGAGGTGGCCAGACTGGAGCGAGCGAGTGACTAAAATATAAAATAGAACACATTGGTTGTAATGAGAGGTGGCCAGACTGGAGCGAGCGAGCGACTAAAATATAAAATAGAACACATTGGTTGTAATGAGAGGTGGCCAGACTGGAGCGAGCGAGCGAGCGACTAAAATATAAAATAGAACACATTGGTTGTAATGAGAGGTGGCCAGACTGGAGCGAGCGAGCGCGCTCGACCCGGTACAGTCTAGTTTACAGGCGCTAGGCAATATTATTGTATGTTGGTTCATTGAGTGCTAGAAAAATTTCTTGTTTTGAAATTTTTATTACTATCGATAGGGTTAGCACACTTGCTACTAATGGCCTAATTCAATTGGTAAGATTATAAACCATACCTTCATCTTCTAGCATTTATATTTACGAGAATGGTATTCTTGGTTCATCACATGTGTAAATGTAATACACTATACATTATTTGAGACAGGACTGTGCTACATGAACTAACAAGGGGAGGCCACGACGTTCGGATCACGGATTATCTTCAAACTTTGTACACTTTTAGTAGTCCATTAGGACAACATAATGTGCAAGTAGTAAGGCGTACTAATTAGGCGTTTTCGAGAAAATCGCAAGAGAAGTTTTACGCGTCGAATATGTACTGGTACGTTGCGACTATAAGCACGAGATGTTGGTGGTCGAGTGGTTAGCGTTCCAGCTTCGTAATCACTGGATAACTGGATCGAGTCCCGCTGATTCTTTTTTTTTCAACACTGGTCATATTCTTTCATATATATTACAATTCAAAGGTAATATAATGAAAAAATACGTGTATTTGCATGAACTTTTATTGAATTTCCAATGTTATTTGGCTGTTTACTAATTTTTATTACTACAACAAATATTATATTCATAACTATCGACAAATAAAAGACCAAACGCATAAAGTTTTCCTGAAAATGAATGCCTGTCGTGATTTGCGAAATCCCTCATACCTGAAATCGGGTAAGGTACCCGGAACTGCTTTGCACCTGGACGCTTTGACCTGCAGACACAGGTTTGAAAGGATAAGGGGAGGGCCAGGCTTGGAAAGCCCAAGTCAAACATCGATAAATAAAGGTGTTAATAACTTTATTCAATAATACCATGAGTTACAATATGTCAGAATATATTACCTTTGAATTGTAATATATATGAAAGAATATGACCAGTGTTGAAAAAAAAAAGATGAGTGGGACTCGATCCAGCTATCCAGTGATTACGGAGCTGGAACGCTAACCACTCGACCGTTGCCATCTCGTGCTTATAGTCGCAACGCTCCGGTACATATTCGACGCGTAAAACTTCTCTTGCGATTTTCTCGAAAACGCCTAATTAGTACGCCTTACTACTTGCACATTATGTTGTCCTAATGGACTACTAAAAGTGAACAAAGTTTGAAGATAATCCGTGATCCGAACGTCGTGGCCTCCCCTTGTAAGAGTAAAATAAAAAGGCGTACAGAAAGTCACATTTCCCCATTTGCATCGGTCCACTGTGGGGTGGAAAGTTAACGAAGATGGAATATGTATTACATTTAACTGTACAACTAAATAGTTACATGTGAAAATGTAGGTGCTAAGAAATAAACGTATAACCCAAACGGGTAGTAAGACGCGGTGCGAAATAAATAACAATTTCTTGAAAAAATTACTTAATATTATTACTGACTCTTCAAAACTTAAAAAACTTAAAATTATTTTTATGACCATGTTGGTCACGTGCGATTTAAAAAACAACTTAACATAAAACAACAAATTTAGCATTATATTCCCAAACCCTATCTAGATACCAAAACGAAACTCGTACAACAGTTTGATATTATTTAATGCTCACCATCAGAGATCAAACCAGGATCTGCCAGATTCGTATTAGGTCTCCCTTATCACTGAACCACCAGGATGGAGAACTCATTTTCACTGCCATAAATTATCTCCCTACTATTGTGATAAATAATAATAATAATAATAGCACCGCGTCTTACTACCCGTTCGGGTTATACGCCTAAGTACTAATTACTCTAATGGATTAGGAATTGGGAGGGTTGAATTTAGAGGAAGTGAACCCGCATTTGCGTGGAGGAAGAGTGGAAAAACCATTTAGGAAAAACCACCCCCAGTTCACCCGACCAAGTTTCGAACCTTGATCTCCCCGTCCTCGGCGGTTGAGCTCAACACGACTAGCGCGTTAGCCAACTACGCCACCGAGGCGGGTTATTGTGATAAAGTTAACATAAAAAACGTGGCATGACTTACTGCGATTTATTTAGGTTCGTATAATCACTTTGTTAAAAGATAAACTGTGAGGTAGTAAAATGATAAAAAAAAAAAAAAAAAGCTACAGAAAGATTTATTTGCAACATGAACACAATGTTTTTGTTCAAACATTTTTTTTGTTGTTTTGTTTTCAATTTCGTAACGTCAGCGTTAGAAGCCTATCTTTATATTTCTACTCCCTACATCATTTTACTGCTTGTCATCGAATACACACACACACGTCTCACTCACTCTCACACACCTTTGCACCGAAGGATCCATTTTACAAAAGCGTATAAAGGATGCTGTTTCCCCTACTATCACAGCAAGCGCAATACATATACGTATCTCTTCTGCTAGGGCCCTCGCTAAAAGATGTGCAGGCGGCTTCTTAGTGCTGAGACTATTTCCATAAAGAGAAAAGATGTCTCGGAAACTGAATGTTTCATGCTATTTTCTTTATTTTATTTTATTTTTTTTTTGTCCTTTCAAATAAAACCAGCCGGAGAGATTTCTGTGTCTCAGAACGACATACACACGCACACACACACACACACACGTGCGCGCTGAGAAACTCGAACAGAGAGAAAGAAAGAAATGTCAAGGCGCTTCTCATACCCTATCATAAGACCTGTTTTTTTTTTCTCGCACTTCTTCAAAATTGATGTTTCTTTGTTCAGCAGCCGGGAAGATGATTTGGAAGTTAAAAAAAAAAAGTGGGGGTAGAAAAAATGCCGGAAACAGAAAATAAATTTGCAGTTGTGGCAAACTCCGGAAACAGCTGAATGAGGGGGAAGAGGGGGGGGGGGGTAAATAATATAAAAGTCAGCACTTTATGATAGTTCTTACAACTTTCCACGTGTTTATTTTTTTTCATTTTAACATATATCTATTCTATTTCATACAACTTTCCTTTCACAGATTCACATGGTATCAGTGTCACTTCTCCTCCCCCTCTCCCTCTCTCTCTCCACCCTCTTCCACAATCTTCCAGACCATATATCTTTTGTAATCATGCGAAGAGATGAATTTGTACCACGTGAAGAAGCTGAGTCCTATGAAGAAGAGAAGAGGATGGGAATGTTAGTAAGCCAGTAGTGTCTACATGATGTTACATGGGTGGAGAGGGTGTGTACGTAATAGTTTTATGTAACGCAGTGGCTCTTAACCTTTTATTACTCGCGGCCCTCTATATATCCTAAAATATTTTGTGGCCCCCTAGTTTTTACTATCATATTAATCTTTTTGAAAAAAAAATTGAATTGTTTAGTAAAGAACGTTTAATATTTATAAATAAAATTCTATTTTTAGTAAAATTAGGTTGTACAAGTTGTATTAAATTAACATGAAAGACATAAATGTGTAATATAATATAATATATATATGCACAATATTTGATTTGGTTCAAAATGGGTATCTGTTAAGTAAGTTGCTTTTATCATAAATAATTATATAGATTTATTTTTATAAAAAAAAATCATTCAATAGTATTTAACTTATGAAAGATTTTGGTATAATTTGTTGTTTTTTTATAATGACTATGAAGATTTGGTTCAAAATTGATAACGGGGGTTATTTTACATTAACAATAATAATGTATCTTTATTTATTTAAAATAAATTAATTTAAGGGTAGTTTACTCACGACATATTATAGAAAATGTGAATTATTTGTAAATTGACCTTGAAGATTCAATTCATAGTGGGAAAATGAGAAAAGGTTTTTCATAATAAATGAGAATACTTTTTTTTTACAGATAACAAATAATTTGAGTGTAGCTTACAAATACATTATTTTTGAACATATGAATTTTGCTAAATATATTTGAACAATTTGTCCTAAAACAATATTTATATAATGATTTTTGAGATTAACAAAATTATATGTTTGTTTTTATCAGGAAATCATACTTAAGTGTAGTTTACTCAAAACCTACGTTTTAAAATTATTTTCGAAGCCATAATACACAATATGAGAAAGTTTGTGCTATTTTTTCGTACCATTTATTTTCAACATTTTTTATTACTGGTTCGGTGTATGCGTAGATATCGGTACATAATACGCTAGTGAGCTAAGAATTTAGAAATTAGAAGTTTAAAGAAAATTTATTTGCATTTGCGTTGAGGGAAAGTGAAAAATTATTTAATAAAAATCACCTTCAGTACACCCGATCGGGATTTTAACCTCGAGCTCTCTGTTATCGGCAAACCAGACTAGATGAACTTGACGTCTAGACCACGTGTCCACTGATGCGGTTTTTATAATATTTATTTACCCATGTGAAGTGCCCTCGGTGGTCTTGGGGCAAAGTGCTCATCTCATGACCCGATGTACGTGGGCTCAAACCCAGCCGAGGTCACTGGATTTTTCTTGAGCGATTAAAGTTCGTAGAACAATTTCCTTCAGAGGTAAAATAAAACTATCAGTCTCATGTCAATTGTGGCATTTAAAATATCGCTGAAAGGTATGTGAAAATACCTTTCCGGCAAAATTGGTAGGTCATTCACGCTCGCTCATAAACAAAGAGTGTGGAAGGCAACGTGGAACTACCACACTTCCTAAATTCCACTGTATACACCCAATATCATTGCTGAGGGAACTGCATGTCTTATGAAGAAAAGCTTTATCTTCGCTCTCTCTCGGCTAACTGTTGCCAAATCTCCTCTCTTTCAGTTATGTTGTGAGGTGGTGTGCTGGGGTAAGAAGGGGCTACTGGCAACCTTGACTAACCAGCGTTCCGAAACTCGTATTATATTTTAGGAGAGATTGACCACACATTAACGAGAAAATGACAATGCTGTTTCCCAATAGTAGCCATGCAGTTCCTTCTGCGATGATATACAGTGTACAGTAGCTCCACGACTTATTTGGTGCTGACTGACAGCTCACAGCTGACTTCTGACACTCAACATTTAGGTATATACCTAAATTTTGACTGTCAGAAGTTACAGCTGTTAAACACATGTTTTTTGTAGATCATATGGTTCAACGTAGAGATTAATAATTTGGTCTGGTAACGTTTCAAAGCCGTCAGCTGTCAGCTGTGAACTGTCAGTCAGCACCAAATAAGTCATGCATAGGGTTTAGTACACCTGATTTCTACAAGATGGTGCAGGCAGCACTAACCAGCTGAAAGGTTGAATGCATGCCCAGATCCGGGTGGATAGAAATAATACTAAACCAACTTTCAGTTTGTTTACTCAAGAAGCAGAACAGCCCGATAATCTCTAAGGTTATTAAAGACATTCTCTAGGGGACCAGGTATGTAAATTATAACTTTGGAAAAAGTGTACCCACATTTACGTGGAGAGGAAATGAGAAAATCACCGTTATAAATCAAATATATTAAAACTTATCACCACCAAGTGCACCTAGCCGAGATTCCAATTCCCCACATCATTATTCAATCCAGTCTAATGCAAGACTGCCTCCATAGACCACGTGAGCACCGGTGCGTATATCAGATACTGGAGTGATATGTTTTTACAATAAAACATAATATAGGCCCGATTTTGCTAAATTCGAATTTAAGAACCCCAAATAATAATAGTAATAGTTTTTTTAGCACCGCGTCTTACTACCCATTCAGGCTATATGCTTAATATAAATAGTGAAATAATCAACAACGGTCATCCTCTATTAGAAGCTGCCGTTGGTATGATTCTTCTATTCGAACAGTCATTGAGTGAACTCTTAAGGGGACCGCCTAACGGAGCGCTATAACAGGCTGAAGGCACCCTGAAGTCCCCCATTATTTAAGAGTTTTTTTTTTGTTATTTAAAAATATGGTTCACTCACAATTAGAGGCCAAGGTACCAACATATCAACATGTCCTTGTGGAACTAAAAACATTTTGTTTCAAGTGGAGCCCATTTCCACGAACGTGTGAGGTAGAATTATCAGCGCTGCTGCCGCGCACGATCGCTCGTCCTTACGACTAGCCGCATCGTTTCCTAGCAGCGCTACCAGTGTAGATACATTGAATTAAACTGTCCTGTTTCCACGGGCGGCAGAAATACGCACGACTCTTTCCAAACAGAACCACGTGTTGTGCTAGGCTAACAATTACAGTATTATTTATTACTATAAAATGTCATTCCAACAATCCTTTAAGAGCTCAGATGTGAACATGTTTATTAGTGAGATAGAGATGCTACCAGCCGTTTGGGTTTCAAAGTCATCTGAACAGAGCAATAATCAAGAAAAAACAAGATCATGGGAATTATTGTGCAGAAAGTTTATTCCAAATTCAAGTATTACGTAACCATCTTAGGGGGAAAGGGAGGTCCGAACAATGCTTAGGTAATACAGAGAGAGACAGGAAAGAATGAGAGAGGGTGAATCGCGAGTAAATTAAAAAATATATTATAATGTTATAGATTTCTAAATTTTACCAGTTTAATACAATAAATTTAGATTTTAATGTAAAACAATGTTTATTGTGAATTATTGTGAATTATTTCATATCATTAACTTACAAGTTTCTTTAATAACTATCAGCAATTTATATAATGCATACAATTATTATTATTATTATTATTATTATTATTATTATTATTATTACTATCACCGCGTCTTACTACCCGTTTGGGTTATACGCACTTACGCTTGTGTAATGGTAGGTTGATTGTGAGATGAAATGGAGGACCTACAGTTTAACGTGGGATCCGAACCACGGCGGAGGCCTGGCATTCCACACATTCACAAGTTGTGATTAATACACATCTTGTCAGAGGTTAAGGCAGGGTTTGGCAATCAGACAAATCTGTGTCGGGACCGAGGATTGAACCCCGGATCCCCAGCACAGAAGTCCAACACCTTACCCTTAGACCACAAGGTCACCTTTAACATATCACTTTTATACATTTCTACATATATATATATATATAATATATAAGTATTTTAACATATCAGTTTTAAACATATAAATATTGAAGTATTTTAACGTATATATAGACTATATATATATGTAAAACTGATATGTAAAAATACTTCAATTATAACAAAGTAGGCCTTTACAAATGAGAATCACCATTAGCGTGGAGAGAGGATGAGAAAACCACAACAATAAATCACTTGTTAAAAACTACCCTCAGTTCACTGAGCCAAGATTCGGAGCCTCCTCATCAACAACTAACATAAACCATACCTATATATCTTATTAGTAAATAATCGATAATCGGGATTAATCGGTGTAAATAATCGTAGCATGAACAATTATTTTAAACAATCGGTATCAGTTTTACCGAATCGGTACACCTCTACCATTAAAGTAATTTTTTAACAGTGTCACAAAAGGATTGTTGAGGATTGTTTCAGTTATTTGATGCATCCGAACTACCATCTCCATAAGAAACAGTATGAAGAAGTAGTAGAAGATATTTCCCTATAAGTAGATGTACGGGTGAGTTTGTCCCCCTTTCCCGTGTTTGAAGTGCAACCGAGGGGCTATATCCCCCGGGGACTGGTTGACAAGACTACTCCGTGCACCTTACCCCCTTCTACACGTCACGAGAGGTCGTGTTTAGCCTGAGGGAGGGTCACAGACAGTTCCACTCGACAGTCACCAACTTCATTGCATAGAGACAGACTGCTACAGGAACAAACTTATCAGACACCTTGAAAAGCTACTAACTATTGTTATTGTTGTCTACTTTGTTTTTTAAATATATTCTAAGGCAGGCTTGCAAATAAGCACAGAATATTTAGAGGCCCACCAAAAAATCTACATGCGGTGACAGATGGTCCATTCATACTAGTAGTTATTATATTAATAGTAGAAGAATTCAATTTTAGGTAAAGTTGATAACTATGTCAATCCAGCATAAATAAACATGGATATATGATGCAATATAACAACCGTATAGGCATCAAAATTAAAGTTTATGAAAAAGTTTGGTAATACAATCACAAGTCAATATCATTTGAAGAAATACATAATACAATGACTTAAGCCCTAACCAACATCTAAAAAGTTTTAAACATTTTAAAAAATTATTAAAAATTGTGAACTTTTGAGTTAAATTGCTTTTAGCCAGTAATATGACAAGATAATCCAAACATATATATGTTAATTGTTCCGCGTTGAAATGGGAATAAAACAAAACATCTATAAATAAAAGAATTTTTAACAAAAATGAAAAAAGTTAGTGTAAAATTGAATTCATTCCTTAGCTTGTAATCCCTCCTCGATCAAACCAATAATAATAACTAACTGAACCCTTTAGATTTAAAATTAATTTTTATTTATTCGTGTAAATTTGACTCGTGGATTGTTGAACACGGGTTGTCTTTTACAATCTACAATATACAATCTAGCAAGCATGTGTACTCACACTATTGGTCATGCGGACAAAGGCGTCAATCTTGTATCGTATTGTTTTCCGATTGTGGGTAGTTTAGTATTCAAATACCAAGTGAATGCACCGAGGGTTATTTTTCTCATTTAATGGTTTCCTCCACAAAAATTCAGATACATTTCTTTGAAATATTTTCGTCCTAAACTATAAATGTAGCTATGAGCTCATCCCGGACAGGTAGTAAGCCATAGAGAATGGAGGGAGGGTGATTGGGAGGCAATGATATGGTCACCTGAGATGATTACCTCTGTACATAGTGACATTACCCTATGGTAGCTGTTGCCCCTTATTAGACGTGTGCCCTCACAGTCCTCATTAGAGACCTCAAGGGGCCCTAGCTGATGGAATGTCACCATACAGGTCAACGGGGTTGTACTTTGTAATATACGCCAGTGGTTCTTAACCTTTTATTACTCGTGGCCCCCTAAATATCCTAAAATATTTTCACGGACCCCTAGTTTTTACTATCATACTAATCATTAAGATTTATTCTAAGACAGTGGCTTTATTTACTGGTTATACTAACAAACAAATAAACAAACAGAAATTAACTTACCTAAATGTATTTAATGGGACCTCTGTTGTTGAATACTTTCAACTAAATTGTCTGTTATTGTTTCAATTGTATTACTAAATGCTATTCGCACGCAGGGGTCGATTCGGAGTCGATTTCACTGCTTCGTTTTAGTATTTATCGTTGTGGAAAATTCCTTTTCACATAAATAACTAGAAACAAAGGGCATCAAATTTTGAATGGCGTTAGTAAACAGATGGGGATTATTTGTACTATCCGTGATTTATATTATCCGTGCTTCCCCTCCTCTCCATTACCCCTGAAAATCGAGAGTCTACTGTACTTACATTCTTACGATCATCGAATTCTTTCTTCCAAAACGTAAAATTTAAGATAATTGACTTCAGTAATAAGCCAATAACATTTTAAATGATTTTTTCAAGACTCCAAAAAAACCTTTCGCGGTCCCTTAGAGGGCCGTGCCCCCCCCCCCCCCTTTCCAGGTTAAGAATCGCTTATATATGCTAGAAGGGTGTAAGGCAGGCCGGGGCGACACTTGACAAGGTAGGGGCTTATTGGGGTTTCACCCCCACCCCTCTCCGGCTACACGTGTGTTGTTTGTGTCCTCAACATACCAGTGGGCGTTGTTCAAGAGGGGAGTTGAGGGGAACTCACCAGTCTTGATGGGACAAGGCAGCACGCTCGCTCACTTTATAACACAGGGTGCGCTAGAGAAGGCATATAGTCCTTGGAGCATTTCAAAGGCAACCAAAAAATTATCACTCAAGATTATTTGATTTCCTAACCCCTCCATTCTCTTATTGATAGTTTAAGTTATTAATTTGTAAACCACTTATGTATACTGAATAATTCCATTACTCAATACTTTCAAATTTAATTACAGCTACCCATTTCGTTCCATGGTTTTTATTATTTTTATCCAATGTTATTTATTATTATTTATATCAAATTAAATATTGTATAAATGGTTTTTATAAATGTTTTAAGGATGAAGGTTAATATCTAACTTGATGGTTTTCTCCAAAGAGATTTTAAATTTCAATTTGATATCACATATTTTTTAACATGTACAAGGAGTAGAAGTGTACTATTATATTATAATTGTCATTTTGTCAAATGTTCATGGTTTTTATCTTGCTTTATTATACACCCTACCACACTTTTAATTTTTAGCTTAAAAAAAAAGTGGTCCCTCTGTCTTAACTACGGTTTCAGTTTAGTTTTAATTAAAATTACATCAGAGAAGGGATATGCAGATGGTTGAATGTATTTATCTGGCTCTAGACCAAGAGGATTTGATAATAGATGCTTATTCAGACTTTTGTCTAGGGATAACATAACAATCGTAACCCAGATGGGCAATTTAACCTTTGGTGACAGCGGAAAAGACAAGTTTTCAAAGCGATTTATTGTATCTGTCCGGAAACGAACCTGGGATGCTTAGATCACTAGGCAAGCTCACTACAGATGAAGTTCAGTTGCCGTTGGTGTAACTTTCTAGAATGTTCTTTTTTGTTCAATATTTTAATTCACTTATAGCATTACAAAAAAAAATCGTTATTTAACTCGTCATGAGTCTAGAGTCTGTAGTTGGAGCGCTATAAGAAGAATCTTATCTAACAGAAACAACATACAACAAATTGTTACCTACTTCGGTGTTCACGTGGTCTATGGCGTCACTTTCGCAATAGACTAGACTGCCGATGACTAGGGATATGAAAAAAGTATCGATACTTCACTAATATACATATTTTACTTTCGATACTAGCTATTTTTTTTGCTCGATACTTTTTTCCGATACTTTTACTGATATGAGTACTCACACTCCGGTATCGAAACTGTATTGAAAGAACCAACTTTTCTGTTATCTTCACTCATGTTGAGATCAAATTTTTACTAGAGTGGACTGTGGAAGAAGAACATATGACACTATTTCAATTCTCACTCATTTTCTGCCGCGACCAGGTCGTAGTAGTATATTACATTGATTCTTAGGAGGGCGGCCACGCTTTGCGACCAGCGACAGATGTTAAAACGCTTTCGTGAGCGATACTTACTGTTATCGATACTTTTCTTTCAATACTAGTACGGTATCAATATTTTCTTCCGATACTTTTAATGAGTACAGTATCGATACTTTTCTTTCAATACCATATCCATACCGATGACAGATAGATTTGAGGGTCAAATGAGGTTTTCTTTCTTAAATGGTTTGCCACTCTTACTGCACGCAAATGTGTGTAAACTTAGTCTAAATTCAATCTTCCTCACTCCTAGCACATTAGCGTAATTAGTACATGTGTGTATAACATGAAAAGGTAGTAAGATGTGATGCTAACCAAATTTACTAAATATATATTCATAGATTCATACGCCCAGTCATGTGTTCTGTATCTGTCACTTTTAAGAGGTAGCGTCAATTTGTACATCTCTTATAAAACCTATTAATTACCTTTTGTAAATGTTGGCATTTTACATTTATTTGTATATGCAACAAAAGGGTTGTTTGAGACTAAGAGTGTATGGAGATAGTTGAGATCTGTTGGAATACAGAGATAACATAATATTTTATTAAATAAATGGTACGATACAATCACACATACTTTATCATGTAGTATATAGTTGATATAGTTTGTGATGAAAAAATTAATCACCATCAAACTAACACCAATATTTATTTTTAAAAAGAAACGTACATAGATTCTTACTAATCATGCAAAATCCTACGATTAACTATTTTAAATTAAATCACTAAGGGCAATTTTTCGAAAAATTTAGAATTTTCAAAAATCAGTAATTACTAAGCTACCCTTAAACGAATTTTCCCTATAAAGCAAGTATACTATTTGGTTTGTCATATTATACACATTAAACAAAATTTTAAGAGATAGGCCTACCATCGAGAAATTTCTGATTTAAAAAAAATCACTCATCTTTGAAATACCATTAAATTGAGGATTATAATCAATACCTTGAATTGTGACCATAGAACATATAAATAACAAGTTTGAAAAATATCTATCAAACAATTTTGGATGTAGGTCTAGAAATAGACAAACAAACAAAATGGTAAAAGATCCACTCACCATAGTACGAAAGTTAAAACGACTCACTTAAGTCAAAGTTTACTGAAAAAACATTTTTATTGTTCTCATTGGTGACCATGAAGACTTAAGTGTCAGGCTCATCTAGTTAGATTAGCTGGTTGCGAGTGAGCAGGCTGGGGTTCAAACCTTGGCTGGGTATACTGCGGTGTTTTTCCTAAATGTTTTTAACACTCACTTTCCCCACGAAAATGCTGATACATCTCTAAAATGTTACCTTCAAAATCTACACCCGACTAGCGTAAATAAAATGTGTAAAGCACGTTTTTGGATAAGGAGACGCGGGGGGTTAGGGAGGCTGATTATTTTTATCTCCCTCAAACGAATTTAAAAATAATCCGTTTCCACTCTCTTTTAAGTGGCGCTTTCAGCACTTAATTCAAACTACAGCCTTCTCTCTCAATCAATATAAAATTGTTTGGGCGATATAAATTGAAGGTGGGAGGGTGAGGATAGGCAAATTTCTGAGAAATGGTTGCAGCAAAGTCAATTTGTAAAGATCGCAACCAAATAAGGAATCCGAACTCCCCGCAAAACACTATAACAACAACAAAAGAGCCCTTCCCTTCATCCATTGAAATGTAAAACACTCCTCGGCAGAGAAAAAAATCGAAAAAAGAAAAAATCAACCACCTCTTCCTACAAGTTTTCCTTAAAGAAAATCCTCCACTTCCCCTCTCTTGCACTTCCCATTTTTTTACTCTATTCTATTCCTTTTTTTCTTCCATGAATGAAGAACGAATTTGAATACGAAAGAATAGAGATAATAATCTTGAAGGAGAGGAAGACGACGAAAAAGTAAAACTTTATAAAAAAAAAATAGAAAATAGAAAGAAAAAGAAATAATAGAGAAATGTAGGGGAGGTTGGACCAAGTGCGGATAAGGGAAAATTGGACTTGAAAAGTAGTAATTTTGTGGCTATAAGGGTGGGGGGTTGGGTAAAGGATGTTAAGGGGAGGGTGGGGGTAGTATAAGGACGTAAATCTGATTAGAGCTACCGCTTCTTTCTAGGTTGTTCTTCTTTCCCTTTGTGCGGGGAATTGAGCATAAATAACTTCTGGTGCTCAACACGGTAGGCCGCGCGCATAGAGGAGGGTAGTAAGAGAACATCCCGTAGCAGCGCTGCTAACAAGATTAGTGTCGCCTTGAACCCGCCGACAGTTTACTGGAACGAGAGCGAGTGAAATCTTTATTTTTCTATAGCCCTTTATTTCACAAGTGTTTATTTATGTGATTATTATTTGTAATAAAGGATTACTTTCCAAAACACGGCTATATATTAGGAAACAACTTACAAACTAGTTTAACAATGTTTTGGTTATAAAGTGAGTGCACTATGCTGTCTGCAGCTAAAGCCACATTGTCTTTTTCATTTCCTTCCTCCAACCTCATGTGCCCTGAGCGCTCCCTCGCCTAGCTATAATTGTAATGAGTAGTTCATCCTGCTAGGCTGCTTGTTTACCTCCTTCTAACACTCCCCCTCCTCCAACTATAGTACCCTGAGCGCTCCTTCACCTAGCTATAATTGTAATGAGTAGTTCATCCTGCTAGGCTGCTTGTTTACCTCCTTCTAACACTCCCCCTCCTCCAACTATAGTACCCTGAGCGCTCCTTCACCTAGCTATAATTGTAATGAGTAGTTCATCTTGTTAGGCTGCTTGTTTACCTCCTTCTAACACTCTCCCTCCTCCAACTATAGTACCCTGAGCGCTCCCACGCCTAGCTATAATTGTAATGAGTAGTTCATCCTGCCAGGCTGCTTGTTTACCTTCTTCTAACACTCCCCCTCCCTCCAACTCATGTTCCCTGAGCGCTCCTTCACCTAGCTATAATTGTAATAAGTAGTTCATCCTGCTAGGCTGCTTGTTTACCTCCTTCTAGCACTCCCCCTCCCTCCAACTCATCTGCCCTGAGCGCTCCCACGCCTAGCTATAATTGTAATGAGTAGTTCATCCTGCTAGGCTGCTTGTTTACCTCCTTCTAGCACTCCCCCTCCCTCCAACTCATGTTCCCTGAGCGCTCCTTCACCTAGCTATAATTGTAATAAGTAGTTCATCCTGCTAGGCTGCTTGTTTACCTCCTTCTAACACTCCCCCTCCTCCAACTATAGTACCCTGAGCGCTCCTTCACCTAGCTATAATTGTAATGAGTAGTTCATCTTGTTAGGCTGCTTGTTTACCTCCTTCTAACACTCTCCCTCCTCCAACTATAGTACCCTGAGCGCTCCCACGCCTAGCTATAATTGTAATGAGTAGTTCATCCTGCCAGGCTGCTTGTTTACCTCCTTCTAACACTCCCCCTCCTCCAACTATAGTACCCTGAGCGCTCCTTCACCTAGCTATAATTGTAATGAGTAGTTCATCTTGTTAGGCTGCTTGTTTACCTCCTTCTAACACTCTCCCTCCTCCAACTATAGTACCCTGAGCGCTCCCACGCCTAGCTATAATTGTAATGAGTAGTTCATCCTGCTAGGCTGCTTGTTTACCTCCTTCTAACACACACCCTCCTCCAACTATAGTACCCTGAGCGCTCCCACGCCTAGCTATAATTGTAATGAGTAGTTCATCCTGCTAGGCTGCTTGTTTACCTCCTTCTAACACTCCCCCTCCTCCAACTATAGTACCCTGAGCGCTCCTTCACCTAGCTATAATTGTAATGAGTAGTTCATCCTGCTAGGCTGCTTGTTTACCTCCTTCTAGCACTCCCCCTCCTCCAACTATAGTACCCTGAGCGCTCCTTCACCTAGCTATAATTGTAATGAGTAGTTCATCTTGTTAGGCTGCTTGTTTACCTCCTTCTAACACTCTCCCTCCTCCAACTATAGTACCCTGAGCGCTCCCACGCCTAGCTATAATTGTAATGAGTAGTTCATCCTGCCAGGCTGCTTGTTTACCTCCTTCTAACACTCCCCCTCCTCCAACTATAGTACCCTGAGCGCTCCTTCACCTAGCTATAATTGTAATGAGTAGTTCATCTTGTTAGGCTGCTTGTTTACCTCCTTCTAACACTCTCCCTCCTCCAACTATAGTACCCTGAGCGCTCCCACGCCTAGCTATAATTGTAATGAGTAGTTCATCCTGCTAGGCTGCTTGTTTACCTCCTTCTAGCACTCCCCCTCCCTCCAACTCATCTGCCCTGAGCGCTCCTTCACCTAGCTATAATTGTAATGAGTAGTTCATCCTGCTAGGCTGCTTGTTTACCTCCTTCTAGCACTCCCCCTCCTCCAACTCATCTGCCCTGAGCACTCCTAACCTCATTACATACACCCAGAGTTTACACTCGCATCCAAATCTTGTTTCTACACAACATTGATCTAAAATAAAAAGCATGTACAGAACATGTCTAGTTTCCTATTATTCGTAGACCAAATTAATAGCTTCACCGTATTTCTTATGCCTTTACACTAACATGAAGATCCAAACATTCCCCAAGTAGCACGAGCTGTTAACAATACAAAATATATATTACGGTACATAGCTTAAACATTCTCGCTCATTTACCTAACGATGGAAACTTTTTTTTCTAATCATTAGAAATGTGAAATAAAGTAATATACATTTTTTTAGCTTCACGTTTAACTACCCATTCGAAGTTAGGTACTAATTACGTTAGCGGGTTTGGGATGAGGAAGGTTTAATTTAGAGGAAGTGTACCCATATTTGCGTGGAGAGAGTGTGAAACTATTTAAGAAAAAAATACTCAGTACACCCGACTGGGATCGAACCACGATCTCCCCGTCAACGGCAGTTTAGTCTAGTTTACTGTGAAAGTAGCGTCTTAGGCCATGCGGCCACCAAAGTGGGTAATAGAGATTGTTGCAGAAACTTAATCTCCCAAAACGCATGAGTGAATAGTATACACTGTTACAGAAACCTTTAGAAAAAAGTACCGTCTTTGTCTACCAAAGAGCATAACTATCAACTCCCCATTTCACAGATATTCTTTTAAAAAGATTGTTTGTTTATACCTCAGAAACTCTTGATTTTATAAAAAGTATTCTAATTAAAATTTACTATTTTTAATAATCCCACAGCTTTACAATGATAATTTTATTTCGTATCTCAATGAGTTCTGGAGATATGAATCGAAATTGGAGCTATCCGCTTATGTAAAATAACCTCTAAGTCATTTTGCAGTAAAAATAAGACGTGACATTTTGTCTGTGCCTAGATACGACTTTTAATCAAAATCGTTCTAGACAATTTCGAGAAAATTGTTTTTTTTTCTATTTTCACCCATAAGTGAACTACTTATGATTTTAGGGCTAAATATCTAATTCCAAAATATCCTCTGAGGAATCTTATAAAACCCTAAATACCAAGTTTTAGTCCGATCGGTAAACTAGTTTCAGTTCGACCGAGATACAGACACAGGCAAACAGCATCGCAAAAAGTACTTTTTTGGGTTAAGTGGGTCATGAAACGTTAATATTAATAAAAATCTCAAATTTGAATTTTTTTATGATTACAATACTTTCTCTACCCGAGGGGTCGTAGGAAAATAAATATTTAGAAAATGGAAGCTCGATAAACTTTAAATATGTCTACTCGCATCAAAACCTACATTAAAGATTGATAATGTTCTTTGGTATTTACATCTTGAAGGGGAGAAAACAGTAATAAAAAAATCCAAGGAAAAAAAAGGTATGTTTGTGGACATTACAACTGCGGAGTCATGCCCATAAATTGTCCAATTTACTTTTACTTACGACCCGTAAAATTCACCATGCATTCTTTGTTGCGGGCGCCTGATTTTCTACTGTTTTCCGGTGATTTACGTTTTACCTTGGAAGATACGGACAATATACCCGGGCATTAAGGAACTGCGTAAATCTTTAAGATTTTTTACATTTTTAAATAAAAAAAGTATAAACCTGCGGCTTTTTTTTCTTTTAACCACAAAGAAAAGAATAAAAAAGAGGAATTTGTTTTTTATTTGAAACAAGATTTATTATTTGATTAAATCCTTTCTCGTTCAATAACCGGAGAAAATTAATATATATTATTTTTACTCCTTTTGTTCTTTATTAAGGATGGTTAAAATCTTGTAACAAGCTTAATTTAGGCTAAAGGCTAACACGCTTGGCTCTGAGTCGTGTGAGTTGGGTTTGAATCCCGGTCAATCTCAACGATGATTTTAGATTCCGCATGGAGGTTTCCAAGCTTCTTTCTACAGATGGGTTGACAAGTTAAAGTGGGCCCTTGATGCTCTTTGGTAAAACAAATTAAAGTTTTTTTTAGCACCACGATCTTACTACCCGGTCGGTCTATAGCCCTATGTACTAATCACACTAATATGTTGGGGATTAGAAGGGTTTAATTCAGAGTAAGTACATCCACATATACGTGGAGGGAGAGTGGAAAACAGTTTAGGGGAAACCACCCTCAGTTCACCCGACTGGGATCAAACCCTTGTATCTCCGTATTTGGCAGTCTAGTCCAACATGAGAGTAGCGCGTTAGACCACGTGGACCACCGAAGCTGGTTTTACGTAATTGAAAGGAGTAATTATACTAAACTGAGTACTCTAAAAACCCTGTTCATGGTAGGAAGGAATCTCTTAAAGCTCTTTTTTACTACTAAGATCCTACTATATGGTAGAATTCTGATAGAGAAGAAGGCCTTTCAGACCACTCTTCCTACCATGAATAAGTTTGTTTAGTTGTAGCTATGTGGCTTAAGGTGTTTGTGCTCGAAGTTTACTGAATTCCTGGTAATGGTAAGGCCAAAGTTGGAATTACAACCAGGTGTTTTTCACCAAATGGTTTCTCACTCTCCCTCCACTTAAATGTCGGTAAAATTCCCTTAAATTTTATCTTACTCGTTGCTTACCCATTAATATAATTATTAAAGGTGGATATCCTGGATGACCATTAATATGCGGTGTAAAAATGATCAATAGATGTTTAATTCTTGGATCCATGACTACTGATAGAGTGACAGGAACTTGAGTTGTAGAATGTTTGAATCCTTGACCACGGCTGTCCATGGACACCAAGTGTTAGGACACAAGTGACGAACAGCTATGGCCCACCCCCAGCATTCTCAGCCACGGATCTGAAACGGTTTCCATGTTTTGCCGAAGAGCTGCCCTCAGGCTTACACACGCTCTGTTGACCACAGTCTAGTTGTCCTGGAGGGCAGATGACATTCAACAATGGAGCGTTGACAAGAAATGGGACAAGTTCTGTCTTGTAGACTAAGTGAAGAGATTGATTTTTTTCTAGCAGCGCGTCTTACTACCTAATGGGTTATGGATAAGGAAGGTTGGATTTAGAACAAGTGTACCCGCATTTTCATGGGAGAGAGAGTTGGTAAACCATTTTAGAAAAATCACCCTCAATACACCCGACCAGGATAGAACCACGATTCCCATCATCGGCAGTCTAGTCTATCGCGAGAGTAGCGCCTTAGACCACATGACCATCGAAGCGGGTGGGATTAATTTGAAACGTGGCATGTGGATGAAGAATAATGACACCTGTTACCCGCGACTGGGTAAACTAAGGCTGTTTTTACTCCTGAAGTGTCTCACATTTTACCTTCACGCCAATGCAGGTACATTTCCTCTAAATGTTACCTTATTCATCCTTAACCAATCAGTGTAAATGAACTCTTTCAGTCCGGAAGGATAGTAAGATGCGGTTCAAAAATATCAATAACAACACCTGTTTGCGGGGTTTGCGTATAAAATTATTCAAATACTAGTGGGCCAATACACCGACCTTTATTTTTATGTTAGATCAAAAATAGTTTTAAACTAAAAGCTAGAATATATTTTCTGCATCTTGTCTAACTACCATCAGAAATATCCTCATTTGGTTACTCTATTTAAGTAGGGATAAAAAGCGTAAAATTAGATAGTTTGTAACCACATTTTCATGGAGAGATAGCAATAAATAATTTAAGGGAAACATCTTCAGTACACTTGGCCGGGATTCGAACCCCAAAATATTCGGCTCCACCAAAACGGATCCGATGAGACTGGCACCCTGGTCGACGTGCCCCCAGCACGGTTAAAAACTAAAATCCAAGTGATTAAATGACATGAGTGTGTTTGATATATTTACTAGGTAGACTTGTCCGGTTGCAGAGGATGAAAGCATCCAGACCTGCACGATTTATTATTATTAAATTTGTCCTAAGAACTAAGAATCACCTTAAATTAAATATCCTCACACCGCAGAATTTAGTTATGAGACTATGATGATCTAAAATGATCAAAAAAGACCTATAAAATAACCTAAAAGTCATTTCCGACGCTTCAAAAACTCTAAATATTTCTCAACTAGCTTTAAAAATTGTTGTAGTCCTATTATTTTTAATTTTTCTTTTTCGTTGCAGACCTGTTCGGTCTATACGCATACACATTAATTACGATAACGAGGTGGAAGGTGAAATTAGGAGAAAATGCACCCATGTTTTTGTGCGTGAAGGAAGGGTGGGAAACCAACTAGGAAATACCACTCTTGAGTACCCCTGGTTGGGACTCGAAACCCGACCTCTCAGTCAACGGAAAATCAAACCAAATGAGAATTAAATCAAGACCACGTGCTCACTGACGTGGGTGTGAGATTATTAAAAGTGACCTTATTTGTTAAGTGAAGGCTGTATCTATTTTCTTGTGTGCTTCACCCTATAATATAGAGACTGTTTGTATCTTTCATCTTCATTTGGGGGTAAACCATATTTTGAAATAACAAACCACTATGTATACATGGCAAGACAACTGAACATCTATAGAGTGTTCCAACGCTCCTGAAGGCGTCCCCTTGAGCTTGATTGTAGGGGAAAACACACAAAAAAAGGATGAAAATTAATAACTAAACCCCTTATTGAAAGGGAACGTGTGCTGTAAATATTCCATCCTCCCGCCTGTAACTAAATCTAAGACTCTTAGGCTAATTAGAGCAGGCGTTCTACTGACATATCTAAGGTGCCGGGTCAGTGATCTATAGTAGCCAACCTTCTCTCCAATTAAAACTGGGTAAACTGTAACATTCACCCCTTGATTGACGACGACGCTTCTTCGGCCGCGGCGACTGTCAGTTGTCTCGAGAGGGTTCAACGACCACCCTGCAGAGAGCATGATGATGGTTAGAGGGTAAGGGGGAGGAGGGCTACTCCCAACTCACCTTGTTCCAAACTGGAGAGAGAGGAACAACATCCATGTCAAGAGACGAATCATTTATCACCTCCTGGTTGGGGGGTGGTGGGGGGTAGATGTTCCGGAGGGAGGGTGCAGGTTGTTAACACGGTGCAGCGAAGAGAGGAGGCTGCTAATCCTCCCGAGCTCCACTGACTTACAAACACCCGCAGACCATCAGCAACGAGTTTATATCCATTTTCTTGTAAAGACTTATTGTAATAATGTCCCTTTTAACGACCCTTCTACAATGCTGAAAGCCTTGTTTATGTCGATTATGACTTTGAAAAAGGGAACATTTAGTAACAAAGCAAACAAAAGTTCGCAGCATTATTTTACTGTCTAAAGATGAACACTCCATTTACCGCGAAATATTACAGCCTTACCTTTATGGACTCCATCATGACCCTATCATATAATCCGAACCATAGTGGACATAAGTAAGGTAAGATTGTTATCTTTCAGGGTTAACGTGGTCTACACTTCATTTATCCTGATAGGTAGCAGTCTTCCTCATCAGATTACACTATGGTTCTGTATTATAAGCTTGACCATAGTGGAACCTTGTAAGGTAAAGCTCGCTACCGTTAAGGGTAAACGCGGTGTACATCCAAGGCTGCAAGTATTTTTTTATAGCGACTTCTCTTCCAATATTATTTTCCGCTCTCTTTCTCACCTCTTCCGATCTACCCCTTCTATCGGTCCACATGCGTACCGTAGATCGGGAACTATAAAGAGGATAAGATTTAACCTTCATCTACATACTCAGTATCCATAAGGTCCCGTAGTGCATAAGATTTCACGGTAACAGAATGAACTGTACACAAAGTTCCGTTCCATAAGAGTTGCTAGTTGGCTCAAGTTGGTTCAATCACACAGTACACCCGGAAACACGGCAGGAAGGCGGGTTAGAGAAGTTCTTGAACTATCTTTAAAATAAAACCCTCCAAGGTTCTAGATCTTGTTACCTGTCGACCCTCTCTTCTAATCTTATTGCGTGGGTTTCTACACCCCTCTCCCTTCTCCACCCTCTTGTGGGTTTCGGTTTATTGAATATTTTATCCTCGTGTTTTTCCAAAGCAAGCCAAGGAAGGCTGCCTTCTTTTCTTTATTGATTGGCGCTCTTGTCAAGGCCGGCTCTATCTCTTGAGAATACGAAGGCGACGAGTGACTGAGCAGTAGTTGCAGCGAGTCTCGTCACAACGCTAGCGTCGCGCGCACACGGTTGGTTTGGGCCGATCTTATCAAAATGTGTTTTTATTTCACTGTTGTAATTCTGGTGGCGTGTATAGACACTATGCATAATGACTTGAAATATATAGTCATTTCCACGGGCGAATTCAGGACTTTGAAAAAAAGACGGGCTGGGTATTTATTTAACAACGATGTAGTCTTAAAATAAATATAAGGGAGGGTGGATTATAGTGATAGAAGAATCTAAGGGGTGAGTTCCTGTCCCACCTCCCAAGCGCCGGAAGTATTAGGAGTACTCCAGTTTAGGTTTGAATGTGGTTATTTAAAGGGGGTTTCCATGGTAAAATACAAAAATACCAAATTCAAAATGGCGCTAATAATATTATAGCCAACTTCACCCTTTTCATAAAAGGAGGAAAAGGTAAACAATGGTCATCTGGGGCAAATGATGGAATTTTTAAAACATAATAATATTTTTTTCATATAAAACAAGTATAGCAGGCACGAGTAAATTTAATATAATTTGTATCATAATAATATGGGTATCGAGCCATCCCTCTTCGCTCACACCGTTGAACATGTGGGGAGAATGTAAGGCCCATATGATAAAAGTTAAGGAAGATATACCCCTCACCCCCAGAGTCCATTTCTCTCTACATTCCTGCTATCCTGAATTTTATGATTACGCAAAATAGATAAAATTTATAATGTATTATATATAATACATTGTGCATACATACAATGTAATGTAAGCCAAATAAAATACTATTAATATAATTTATAACTAAATGTATATTTCAAACGATCATTTTATGTGTGCGTAGACTTACTCAAGTCCTAGGTTTGATTCTCGGATTTGTGAAAATACAATCTCACCGTTGCAATTGGGGTTTCCGTGAATTATTGATAGCCGGGAGGCTGGGAATTGTGTGTATGTTCTAGAATTTAGTTAAATCATGTGCTGAGGTGATCATTAGGTTCACTGAATGCACTTTAAATAGGCCTAATATTTTTTTAATGTGTATAATAAAGACCATTTGCTAGTTTAATGGTTTTAGTGTCATTGCTATTAAATTTATTTTTAGAAATTTGTATTTGTATCATGAAGGGAATTATCATTTTGTAAAAGTTTGGAAATGATCGAATCTGAAACTGCCTTTAAAAATATAGGTTCGTTTATTATAAATTAATAACCATTTTAGAGAAACACCATGAATTCAAGTGTTTCTCATTGATTTGTTCTATTTCTTGACCAAACCATGGATACAAAATATCCCTGGCATTTTATTTATAAATTAAAATGAAAGAGTAATGCTGGATTTACAGGAGGTCTCAGGGGGCTATAGCCTAGGGTGCCAAAACCAGAGGGACGGCAAATTTTATGTATAAAAAAAGTATTTATATTGAAAAAGTTAACATTATCTATCTCTTTGTTACCCTACAAACAAAACTTTTTTTTTATAAACGCATATTCCACCTCCCAAGATGGATGTGTAAAACCTTTTGTATAGTAACTATTGGGTGTCCGTGTCCCGTCACGTCAAGGGGATGGATAGACTACATGCAGAGCTATATTATAAGTCCCTTATCACCATCATTCATACACGACCTCTCTGTATGGTGTTTAGTCTATAGCTTACGCAGAACGGGGGGCTGAGGGGTGCGGGGGAAGACCTGAGGGTGGGGTTAAACTAAGGGGTTTCTGGGCTAGTGGGGGATTGGAGGAGGCAAGATCCGTGTAGCCCTTACGCGGCTAAAACATAAATCCGCCACTGGTAAAGAGGGTTGTAGATTAAAAAGATAAGGGGGCTGTAAACATTAGCCGTGGATGGAACGTTTACGTAAACTCAAACCATATAAGCATCACGTTAAATAGTGGCCATGTTTAGTTAAAGTAAACAATACGGTACAACTCAGGGGCGAGGCGTGACATCTTGAAAGTTCTACCAGAAACATACACCGTATGAAAATATATTTCTTCAGTCGAAGAAATAGTTTAATTGATCTAGATAGCTCGGTCATTCATTAAGCCAACACCTGGGTAATTTAGACAAAAACTATATTGGTGACATAGTGCCTTAGTCTCACGATCCTCATTGGACGTTTCCAAGTGTCGCAAATGCGCAGTCCAGAGTTTAAATAAATTTTGTATTCAGTCGCGTTTGTGGAAACGCTAGGCCTGTATTTGAAGATTGACAAGAGTGAGTCTTAACCATAGTACGAATTATCTGTCGTATGCGTTTACTTTCTCTTGACTCCCCGGAGAGAGAAATATTGTGATAGTCAAAAAACTCGAAAGTTTGAAAAGTGTATACGTTTCATGACCCTCCTGAAACATCAAAGTGGTTTTCACGATGCCGTCTATATATCTGTCTTTATGTATGCATCTCGGCCTTTAGCAGAAATAATTTTATTGATCGAGCTAAAATTTGCTACCTAACGTTTTTTCAAGGTCCTCCAAGGATTTTCTTTTAAAATTAGTTATCTAAATCGAAATTAGGGTAGTTTACTGAAGGACAAAATATATAAAATGGATTTTTTTCGTATATAGGCACTCTTTAAAGGAACCCGGAAAGCAATAAAAAAAACCTAAAAAAATATTTTCTTAGCTTATTAAATAGGATGAATTATCCTCTTTAAAATATATATTATTTGTGAAGGTATCTTAACTAAAAGTTATTAAAAAAATAATCATTGATTGCTTTTTAATAGCCTCTATAGCGCGTGTTATTTTATTTATTTTAATTATTTACCATTTATTTAATCAAGCACTACTATATTATTGGCATAGTACTAATAGAATCTAATTTATTACTAGCGCATCATTTGTTTTTTTATTGAACTAATTATTATTGTAGTTTAAAGATT
Organism: Timema podura; assembly: GCA_033556935.1. Classification (NCBI taxonomy): domain Eukaryota; kingdom Metazoa; phylum Arthropoda; class Insecta; order Phasmatodea; family Timematidae; genus Timema; species Timema podura. The sequence continues at coordinate 18,145,119 of JAVRXN010000008.1, forward strand.
TCACAGTTGTCAATCATTGTTGATAAGATTTACATACGATTTTGTTGTTTACCATGGTAACAAGTGATGTTTATTTTAATTGTTCAGATATATTAATGAGTATTACTTATATTTTATGTTTTCATTATTAGTAATGTCTAATAATTCCTAGGTTTTCGGACAGTGTGTTAAAAAAAATATAGGCAAAAAGAAAATAGTGGTTTTGAACAATCAAACAATGTACCTTCATGTAGTTCTAGTATCAACAATATCTGAGTTTGACCGAAAGTCAAGGCAATCAATAAGTGCAAAAAGAAAATTGGAGGACGAGCAGATGATCCAATCTTTGGAGCAGGCATGCACTAGTAAATTGTTATTCTTTTTGATTGAATGTATTATTATTAGCACCGCGTCTTACTACCCGTTCGGGTTATACGCACATACGCTAATGTGCAATGGTAGGGTGATTGTGAGATGAAATGGAGGACCTACAGTTTAACGTGGAATCCGAACCACGGTGGAGGCCTGGCATTCCTCACATTCACAAGTTGTGATTAATACACGTCTTGTCAGAGGTGAAGGAAGGGTTTGGCAATCAGATAAATCTGTGCCGGGACCGAGGATCGAACCCCGGACCCTCAGCACAGAAGTCTGACACCTTACCCCTAGACCACCAGGTCACCCATTGATTGAATGTAAATACTCAATTTCCCAGGTTCACGTTTCCTAACTGTTTTTTATTCAAACGCGATTGTCTAAAAGCTACATTTTCACAACATAAGGAAAAATGTTCTCAGTTTCTATTAGTCCAAATTAGATTATTTTTCTCACATATATTTTCAACGCCATATTAGACACCTTAACGAGATTTTTCAAAGAAATATTAAGAGAGAGAGAGGAAATAAAAAAAAATTGAAGAATTTTTTTTTTTTACATGAAGTGTGAAAAAAATTGTAAATTGAGCAATTTTTTTTAGAAAAATATCCACTCCATAAAGTATGTATAATATATCATTACAGATTCACAAAAAAATCTCTAATAGGAGATGATAAAATGTTCCTTAGAATATGACAATTTAACATGTGTAGGACAGGGCATTTCGGGTCCACTTAACAACAAACAAACTGGAAATTCATATTTTCCAGTGGAAATTACTTCGAGAATACTTTATATAAGCAGATATTTCCAATTTTAATCATATCTCCGCAATTATAAGAGATATGAAATAACGTATCATTATAAAGTTGTAGTAATATTAAAATTAAATACTTTTATTTGAAATATATTAGTAAAAAATAAATAATTTTCAAGATATAAGCATACATATATATATTAATTGAAGTCTTTGAAATGGGGAATTGATTTTATGCTCTTTGGTGGACTTGAATGCTACTCTTCTTTCAATGTTTCTGTAAAAACTTATATTATTTCATGTATACACTTTGGTGGAGTGTGATGCTCTATTTTCCCCACATTGTTTCTGCAACAATGTATATTATTTTGTTTCACAAATCTTACGAGCTTCAAGTCAATATATCTTCATGTTCCGATAGAGAAGATATAAAGTCTGTGAGGTGCGCCATACCATCTATTTATTAAAGTAATATTTACTCTTTAGTTCAAGGTTACCAGCAGTAGCGCTGAATACTGGACACACATGCTTACTGATAGAGCTGAGCGCTTTTATATCCAGTGGCGTCATTAGAATCCGATTATAGAGTGTCTAGTAATGTGGGGCTTTCAAATATATTAAAGTAAAGTTATTATTTTCATCACACCCACAACAATCTTATAACACCCATTATAACTACCTTGGATAGATTAGTATTCGCCCACCCCAAGCCTTCATTAAGGGGGCTTAAATTGATAATACCCTTGTAGGCGAGCATACGGGCTTAGCTTCAAACTCGTCTGGTCCCGTTTGATAGAGAGGTCGGGTTTTGAGTCCCGGCCGGTTACACTAAATAATATCCCACTTACCTTCTACGTCAGTGAGGGTACTTTCCTCTTCCTCATTTCTACCCCTATTAGTGTAATTAATTACTGATAACCTGGTTGGGTAGTAATACACGGTATAAGACTTAGCGACGCCACTTTTAATATTAAAGGGCCTTAAAATCATCCACTTTGATCTGCATCGCTCCGTTCCTCCACCCCAACTCTCACAGACGGGGGATTCCCGCCGTAATCGAGTGCCTTTATACAGACGCCGCGGTAGGATAGAAAACTGCTTACACCGTAGAGTCTCGCGTTATCGTTTTATCCGATTCTGTTTATTCTAACCGCCATCTTTCTGGTTCTATGAATTTCACGCTCGCAGACTTTGGGAAACGAACTTTGCCTATTTAGCTGAGAATCCCTTTCACTAGAATGATGAGAAGGGGGTCATGTAATATCGGAATCTGTTCTGGTTCAGATGGTTTCATCTCAGCGGAGATGTGGGTCTGTGAGCACGAAGTGGGGGGGGGGGGGAGGGATTGTTTTTTGGGGGGAGTGAGAGGGGTAGTTCTGCAGTCTAGCTTCCTTCCTCCACCCAGCCTCCCATATCGTTTCCCTTTTGATATGATTCCTCGAGAAAGCCTCCCTTGTGTTTATATCCACCCCTTGTAAATAACTGGGGATGCAGGTTTGTAAGCACTGTGTTTGTGGTTTAGTTGACGGCAATGTATGTGTATATTCACAAATAATTGCGACGCCTATAGCACGTACAGTTTTGAATGGCGCTCAATGTGTGAGCTCATTATTTTACTTTGACTTGGATTTAAAAGTGCTTCGATGCAAAGGTGGCCAGTAACATCGTAAACACATTTATTAAATTAAGAGTTTTAAATAATTTAAAAAAATATATAATGTATTAGTAAATTAAACATCAAGATTATCTGCTTAATCCAGGGGATAAGAATGAAGAGTGTAGTTTTAGAGTAAGTGCACCAACATTAGCGTGGAGAGGTGATAGTAAAATAAAAGTGATAGACCACATATTAGACCCCATCCCCTGTGTGCCTAGCTGATAATTGATTCTTAAATACCCCCCTCTCTCCCACAATCCAATTAATTACGACCCTTAGGGGTAAGGTGTCAGACTTCTGTGCTGAGGGTCCGGGGTTCAATCCTCTGTCCCGGCACAGATTTATCTGATTACCAAACCCTTCCTTCACCTCTGTCTAAGACATGTATTAATCACAACTTGTGAATGTGAGGAATGCCAGGTCTCTACCGTGGTTCGGATTCCACGTTAAATTGTAGGTCCTCCATTTCATCTCACAATCACCCTACCATTGCACATTAGCGTAAGTGCGTATAACCCGAATGGGTAGTAAGACGCGGTGCTAATAATAATAATAATAATAATAATAATAATAATAATAATAATTTCGAACCTGTCGTCTTAGACCACTTTACCGGTAGTGTGGCCTGGAATCTACAGTAAGCCCAGCATAAAGCTGTTAACATTTGTGAATGTACGACCTATAGTAACAACAGTAGCTGCCCCTCCAACCCCCTTTATCCCTCTAAATCCTTAACGATCCAGAGGCATATTTGAAGTATTTGGGTTTCCCCACTTAAAACAAAAGGGGGAGGTTGAGTTCAATACTAAAAGAGAAAAAGAAGCATCAGCTTTCCTTAAACTAATTCCAGGTATGTTCCAGAATATCCCAGCATTTTTTAAAAATCCTACCTCATGGCAAACTTAAGTAGGTTTACGTGGTTTCATAAAACATCTATTTGGAGGAATATCGCTTTTCTTTACTATGGCCGTTTATTATAATCACTACGAATATTTATTTTCATCGAACCGACTGAGGGAAAAATAGAGATTTTTCATAAAAAGTATTTTTGTTGCGTTTTAAACTTTTTTTTTAGGGGGGGTGAGAAGGGGAAGGGGTGGAGATAGGGTTTAAAAGGCGTGGTAGAGTATAAGCTGTGGGCTGATCTGGTATTTGCGCGATATTATAAAAGGAAAGGAGAAAGAGGACAGACAAGGAAGAAAAGTGTTGGCGATTTAAAAACGATATGCAAATTCTGTAGGGAAAAGAGAGAACAAAATAAAATCCCCCCTATTTTTTTTTTATTCCTCTCTATATAAGAGAGTTTATAGTTGAATGGACCTTTATTATTCTTCCTCCATTTAGGAAGTAAATATAGAGAGGACTTTTCAATAAGAATTTCTTTGTGTGGAAACAAATCCAAAGCCAATTACAGGGAAACTTAAAACGCGTGGAAGTTTTCGTTTTACAATCAATTTGCGAGTTAAAAGAAAATATTCTTAATATCTTAGGTTTCAATAAAGGGGTAAACCAACTGTTTATTTTTAGGTTTTCTTAATATATATTTGAATTTCAAATAAACAAACAAATATATGTCATATTTGGTTATCTTGCTGGTGACCTAGTGATCTAGGGTAAGGTGTCAGACTTCTGTGCTAGGGGTCGGGGTTCAATCTCGTCTGGCACAGATTTATTGATTGCCAAACCTTCCTTCACTCTGACAAGATGTGTATTAAACACAACTTGTGATGTGAGAATGCCAGGCTCTACCGTGGTTCGGATTCACGTTAACTTTAGGTCCTCCATTTCATCTCACAGCACCCTAACATTACACATTAGCGTAAGTGCGTATACCCGAACGGTAGTAAGACGGTGTTAATAATAATAATAATAATAATATAATAAAATAATATGTTATATTGCTCCTAAACACGTAAATAGGAACAAACACAGTCGCTCAGTCGGTAGCGCGTCTCCCCTTCGATCTGTGTGTCTCGATTAATACCTCGACAGGGTGAAAAGCTCTCTTGGTAAATAGGCATGTTTTCAGTACATTGGCAAGTTAAGGCGGTGACTGACTTGAACCGAACTTTGTAATGTAATGCTCGATACACACATTAGATTACAAAGCTCGACTCAAAGTTTCTGATTGGGTGCGGTGAATGTTCGTCTCGACAGTGCTCCGGTTTTTTTCATTTCTAGCTGAAATGTCGGACCCACAAGTCGTGGTTACAGTGTTTCTTTTATTGGGATGTTGATATTTGAAAAAAAAAAAAAATCAGGAAAGACAGACACGGTGGTGGCAGACGAAACTTAGAGCAAGGAGGGCTAATGGTGGGTATTTAATGGGTATTTTGAAAAACCAAGAAATTAGTGGTCACTATAAAAATTTCATGGAATGTCTTATACAGATGTGAAATATTCTGACACCTGCTGCAAAATGGTAACGGCACACAAAATAGGCCTGCGTCTTTACACCGGTATTCACTTTAACGACTTGATCACTGTGCTCGACGCGAACACCTGCACCGGTAATGACTTGTAATGTAACGATCAAAGGGATTCGTGAAAAAAACCGACAGTCGAATGGAGCACGTTTCCATCAAACATCGAGCGACTCCGCTCGTTGCTTCATTACCGTGTTACATTACACTGTTCTGTTACAAGTCAGTCGCCGCCAATTAATGGTCTGGAGCTAGTTGTTGTGTGTACCTGCAACTTTAAGTCGCTAATAACCAACATGGCTATGAAAAGTACAGTCCAAGCACACACTAGGACCAGATTCTTTGTTCTGGATCTCATTGTAATCCAATTGCTCTTTGAAATCGGACTGTACACCCAAGGTGTCTCGTTTTTTATATTACACGCCTTACTGCCCATCCAAGCTATCCAAATATTTACACTAATGAAGTAAAAGACAATAAGGTATAATTTAGAGGGAATAATAAATTTGTAATCACGTGGAAGGAGAGTGAAATCAATTTAGGAAATAATACCTCACTACATCCGGTTATGTTTAGAACCCAGAATTCCCCGTCACGCCAGTTTTCTAGGTGTGTTTCAACTCCCTCCTAGATCTAGTAGATTTTGTAGAATGGGTGGCGCTGATTCATCTCTCTGATATGTCGGCTGCCTGTGTTAGCTACTCAGCCACTTCAACAGCACTCACTTGTTTTAACAAAGCCCTTCCTATAACTACTATAACCAGCCGGATAATTGCCTGCCGAGCCATCGAGATCTCCACTCTGCAAGGTCCTTGCACTCTAAAGTCTGTTCATGATAGGTTTTTACCTGGATGACAGTTCAAAAATCAAATGTTTAGGTTTTGAGTTGCCAACACTTTTAAGAGATCACTGTTTTGTTATAAATGTTAAGTTTTTTAATTACCCGTTATATTTTACATTTAAAATAACGTTAACTTAAGTTTTCTCATACTATTTCATTACTTTAATAATTTCTTTTCATCCAACTCGAAACAATATTTTAAACATAAATAAAAGTAATTATTCTTCGTTTTGGAACGTTATTGACTATGTGTAAAATAGTGCATACTTTAATTTCCTTTTAATACAGGCATCGTATTTACTTGGAAAAGAGAAAATACTTGTCATTTTTTTATATATAATAAATTATTTTATGAATATTTATTGTATTTCGAAATATTTAACTGAATAAAATATCGTTATCCGCTGCGTGGGTGCATCATTATAAAAAAAAATTGTTTCCGTCATGTTCAACCACATGGTTTAAATTCAGTGGTCGCCATTTTGAAGCTATTTTCGTTAGACCTTTTGTGGAAGTGTGTGAATATTAATTTTTTTAAGTGGAATAAAACATAAATAAGCTTTGTGCCTGACCTCAAATAAATATATAAATAATATTGGCCTAAATTACTGTGGTTAACTATCACTTTCATATATTACCATATGTTTTCATTACAGTTATCCAAAGTGATAGATGTCAGCTTTTGGCGTTGGGATATATTAGGGACTATTTCTAGTAACTTTATGAAATGTATAGTAAATGTATATTAAATATTTAGAAATTATTGGAGTATTTGGTGTAATCCCACTAAATTCCTGGCATTTTAAAAATGTTCTATGCATCCTAAAATAATACAGTGGTTTGTGAATGTTGACAACAAACGGAACAAACAACATTTCATTTTTATATAATAGTGTGAGTTAAGCTTTTGGGTCTCTTGGTTTTGTAGTTATAACATCTACACATACATACAAACACATAGACACACTAATACAACAAACCCATTAATTTTATATTATTTATATGATGATTAATTATTGGCTCCCACTGTCAGGCTTCACAAAGTTAATGAGTTAGAACTCTGTACAGGCTAAAAATTAGTGTTTTATAGCCACCACAATTTTTTTTCAAAATGGCTATACTATATAATATAATTATGTCTAGGTAACGTTTAAAAGTTGATCCAATGAAAATCCAATCATCATGAACTGAGAAAAATGCCAAAAAGAAGTATTTTGTAGTCGCCATCTTGAAACAAAATGGCGGACATAATTTGTAATTAGCCTATATGTTAATCGGATTTCCAAGTTATGTCCATGCGAAATTTCAGCATAAGAATTGGTACAGTGGTTTGGACATGATTGAGCAACACAGACACACATTTAATTCTGATTTAGGCCTAATTAGTAGAGTAAAAGTAAAAAAAAAAGCTAAGGTTCACATAGTCTAGTTTCCCTGAATAATAATTCACAACGTTTAAGATTTTCATGGCTCTTCGTCTGGCATCCTCCGCATCAGCATTCATGCCATTTAATACGTCAGGCTCACAAAATGTGTAGCAACAAAAAATAAGGTTTCCAAAAGAAAGTGGTTAGTACCAAGTTTTTCTGTCTTATGTTTCTTTGTTCTTTAGCTAAACGAATAGGTAGTCACAATATCTAAAGTGCTAGGCTCACTATGGATGTAATAAAAGAGACTAAGGTGCACACCCTAAAGATTTCCCTGATTACTTAGTTAAAGTTACAATTGCTGATTAATTGAGTTTGAAGATGCACCTTTGAGTTGACACGTGGTCTAAGGCATTAAGCTCGACATATTTGATTTTTAAAAATACCCCCGAGGTGAACATCTTGGGAGTTTCAATAAGTAGACGTGAAAAGTGCCACCTATCTTTTTTTCTTGTTTGGAACTACACACCAAAGGTCACAGAGTTTCAATAAGTAGACGTGAAAAGTGCCAACTATCTCTTTTTCTTGTGTTTGGAACTACACACCAAAGGTCACAGAGTTTCAATAAGTAGACGTGAAAGTGCCACTATCTTTTTTTCTTGTGTTGGAACTACACACCAAAGGTCACAGAGTTTCAATAAGTAGACGTGAAAGTGCCACCTATCTTTTTTTCTTGTGTTTGGAACTACACACCAAAGGTCACAGAGTTTCAATAAGTAGACGTGAAAAGTGCCACCTATTTTTTTTTCTTGTGTTGGAACTACACACCAAAGGTCACAGAGTTCAATAAGTAGACGTGAAAAGTGCCACCTATCTTTTTTTCTTGTGTTGGAACTACACACCAAAGGTCACAGAGTTTCAATAAGTAGACGTGAAAAGTGCCACCTATCTTTTTTTCTTGTGTTTGGAACTACACACCAAAGGTCACAGAGTTTCAATAAGTAGACGTGAAAAGTGCCACCTATCTCTTTTATTGCGTTGGAACTACACACCAAAGGTCACAGAGTTTCAAGATCACAATATAAAGTCAACTCCGTTTATAGAGAACCACTATGGACCCAGATATTTGGTTCACAGTGTCCAAAGTTCACTAAAACCAAAATGTGCTTCCACTTAACCATATTATGTAGTGTAGGGGCAAACAAAACATCGCAATTATAATAAATATATTGAAATATATTTCTCAACATTGAAAATAGTCGGGGGTTTTTTTTGTTAAAGAATCACGATTTACCTTATTGCTGTGAATATAAAACAGCCAACAGAAAATATAGTTTTTCTTTGAATTTAAGAATGAAATATAATCTGAAATAATTACTCTTTGGATTACAGTTGATTTGTCTATTAAGTAGGACAGAAATAAATTAGTTACACATTAATATAGTGTTGATATTTCTAAATGCCTTGTTGACAAGGAGACTTACAGAGATGGTTTGGACATTAAAAGTGAATATAGTTGAATTCTTACAAATTTAAGGGTTTGCGGTCAAAAAGGTTTGATGTATTTATTCAAAATGTACATGCATATGATATCTCGAGGAAGAATCTTGATTTTAATTTTAGTTTTAAATTAAAAAAAAATTGATTTTGCTCTTAGCGGTTTTGTTGTAGAAAAAAAATATTTTTAGCTACAAATCTTTTTTTATTTGTTCTTTTTTATCAATGGTCTGTTTAGGTTGTTTAAAGCTGGTTTTGCGCACTAAATAATATTGAATATTTTGTTTTCTTGAAAACACAAATTGTTTACTGATGAGTGACTTTTTAACATTTTTAAAAATTACTTGAACAATTTTGTTTAGAGTTTATAATAAAAACGTATTTAATAGGAGTAAAAAAAAATTCTGCTTTTTATTTTTGATAAACCTGTTTAAGTGTTGTTTACTGATAATCGATTTTTGAAAATTATATTCCACAATAATAGACTATTCTAGAAAGTATGTACGATAGCATCGTACCATATTTTTTTAAATGTTGTACAAACTGTACGTAAATTAATAATTTAGGTGGGTCACTTAAATGCAACATACAAAAAAGATTATACCATGTTAAAATACATGTAACATTTTATTTAACTATGAAGATAATCTCTTTTTGATCAAACAGCTTCTAAGAAGAGTATCTTTCTTCAAACTGATGCTGAAATATAATACAAAGAGGAATTTAAAACTATCACAAAAAATAAGGAGAAGAAGGAAATCATGAACAATCAATTAGTCGCAGGAATAAACCACCGTTAACGACTCTAGAAGTCTTTGGCCGTAGTTAATGTATGACCAGTAGGGTTAATATTACTAAAAATCTACCTATATATCTGGTCCTCTACGCTAATATCACTCTAATACGAAGCAATATTTTTTTTCTAATACAGGGGAGGGAAAGTTATTGCAACAAAGTGTAATTAAATCTTTATACCTCAGTTTTAGCTTCCGTGGTGCTGACTGACAGCTCACAGCTGACTTCTGACGGCTTTGAAAAGCTACCAGACCAAATTATGTATCCCTACGCCGAACCATATGATCTGCAAAAAACAAGTCTTTAGCAGTTGTCACTTCTGACAGTCAAAATTTAGGTATATACATAACTTTTGACTGTCAGAAGTCAGCTGTGAGCTGTCAGTCAGCACCACAGAAGCTAAAACTGAGGTATACCTTGATGAAGACATGCTTAGTCTAGGCAGTCCCGCAAGACACTCGTGCTAAGAGTAGCGACTAACATGCAAGGCGTCTAATATATCCTATTAAATTACATTCTTGGAGAGAATGGTTGGTTGATTAAAATCTTAATAATTACGTTTTTAAGTTAACGTGTACTTCAAAACCCAAGGTTGTCAGCACACGATTACAAACTAAAGATTCTAACACTAAGCAATCATAAAAAATACGTGTATCAAGACAGATCCATATCTAAGTGATAAATTGGGTTTAGGGATTGGCCATTGATAGTAATATGGTAATTTGGACTTCCAATAATGTTCCTCAACCAATCATCCAATAACACATATAAAAAACTAATTTATGCATAATATTGATTACTCCATTTTGACTAACTATAAATGTCACCATTTTATTTTGGTTCTTGTATTTACATAGTTTAATACAAACTCCCGACACCTTAAATCAGTCAAAAGCGTGTATTCTAATAAGCTAAAGGTCCCGGGTTAGATTCCTGGCATGGCTGAAATATTTATCATCGGTGAAATGAGGGTTTACCCTTTCACAGTGTTTGAATTAACTGCTGGGGGCTGGATGTTGTGTTTGTTCTAGATTTAAGTTAGTTTATAAGTCATGTACTGATATAATCAGTCGGTTCAAAAAGAGCATGTTAAATACCTCAAATAAATAGAAAATGAAGTACACAATCTCTCTTGTCCTCCAGCATACTATTTTATGACTTATGTATGATTGTATAGGCTCTACTCTAAGTACCCAATGCCCCAAACCAGCAGCTTTGCCTACATAGTAGTCTGCAAGCCACGACTGTTGAAAATTTACTTTTTTTTGTATCTGTATTTTTGTTGGCCGAGAACGGGGAGCTCGGGATTCGAATCTTCCCCTGATCTACTGAGGGTAGTTTTCTGTCAACGGTTTCCCACTCTTCCACCACGAAAATGTGTATATATTTCCCCTAGAATATTTATTTCCAATTCCTACTTAATCACTGTAACAAAACGGGCATTAAAACACGACGCGAGAAAAATATACTATACAGTGTGACGAAAAATTATGTACTAAAAAAAATTATAGGAAGTTTAAGTTAGCATAGTGGTTTTTAAAGCCCTCAATGCAAAAATACACTAAATGTTTACAGTTTGGTTGATCAACAAACAGAGGGGGTATGGTCATCAAATAAACTGGTTATTATGAGTAGGTAGTTAACGTTTACCTTTGGCGTGAAGTGTGCATACAGATAAGTGAAATCTCTTCCAAAGCAGGCAATTGCTCAAACCTGTGTAGGAAGAACAGTACATACTTGAAACATTCCTAACAATACGAGCTAGTATAGCTAGATATAGGTGTGGCCGACGAGTACCATCAGATATATGCTTGTTTTGATAGAAAGTGTTGTGGCTGACACCAAGATGATCGTGACCTAGGTATAGAGACTTTAAGGTTAACACATGCATTGGGTGGTCGTGAACTTAGGTCTACAGACAATAGGGTTGATACATATAGTAGGCAGTCATGAACCTAGGTCTAGAGACAATTAGGTTGAGACATGTAGTGGGCAGTCATGAACTAGGTCTACATACATTAAGGTTGAGACATGTAGTAGGCAGTCATGAACCTAGGTCTACATACATTAAGGTTGATACATGTAGTGGGCAGTCATGAACCTAGGTCTAGAGACAATTAGGTTGAGACATGTAGTAGGCAGTCATGAACCTAGGTCTACATACATTAAGGTTGATACATGTAGTGGGCAGTCATGAACCTAGGTCTAGAGACAATTAGGTTGAGACATGTAGTGGGCAGTCATGAACCTAGGTCTACATACATTAAGGTTGAACATGTAGTGGGCAGTCATGAACCTAGGTCTACATACATTAAGGTTGATACATGTAGTGGGCAATCATGAACCTAGGTCTAGAGACAATTAGGTTGAGACATGTAGTAGGCAGTTGTGCCATGGTCTAGACCCCACTCTTTTGAGTCACTACGTAGACAGCTATGAACCCTTATATAAAGACCATACAATTGATTTGTTACATAGATAACTACGAAGCAAGGACTAGAGACCATACTCGTGAATCATTAGGTTGACAGCTACGATACTATGTCTAGAATATAGAAAGTTGAATTTATTTAAGTAAAGAAAGCGAAGGTTTGAGATTCTGATGAGTAGGTGATATAAAACTATGAATCTAAGTGAGAGATAAATATGTTTCTTTAAATTTTCACTCTGAAAATATTAGATTAAAGGGGAAGAAGACATATTATTACTATTATTATTATTAGCACTACGTCTTACTACCCGTCCGGGTTATACGCACTTACGCTAATGTGTAATGGTAGGGTGATTGTGAGATGAAATGGAGGACCTACAGTTTAACGTGGGATCCGAACCACGGTGGAGGCCTGGCATTCCACAAATTCGCAAGATGTGATTGATACACGTCTTGTCAGAGGTGAAGGAGGGGTTTGGCAAATCAGATATATCTGTGCCGGGACCGGGGATTGAATCCCGGACCCAGAAAGGAGATTTATTCGTAAAGTTCTTGATTAAAGTATTAACGTATCTGGTGTACAGAAATGTTATATTTCATAAGCTAGGTACGGATATTAAATGGTCGAGTCGTGTTACGGATAGTTGCGAGACAAAGTAGGTCTATAGAGGATGTAATGTTGATTCATGCCATAAACAATCGCGAGGTAATATGGGGGGACAAAAAGGTGGACTCTTACCTAAAGAAATATCCAGCTGAGGTATATGGAATACAAGGTTGAGTCATGTATGTCATTGTGGGTGTGAGGCCCCCCTATATTAGAAGTCTCTAAGCCTTTGCTGCAGCAGCTGGTAAAAAGACTACCACAGTGACAGTCACTGTAATGGCGTGGGAGGTGCCCGGGTATTGTGATGGTAATACTGCGGGTAACCAACCACCCAGACTTTGTTCGGGTCAGAAGTCAGCTGACGTGCGAGCTAGGGACCCTCCCGTCATTGTGACCCCCATCACGACGAGCAACTTATACTTGTCCATACTTACCACGTTTGGTAGGTGAGTGGTCAGAGAGTCCAACCACAAGTCATAATGGCGTTAGTTTCCTAATATAGCCAGCCGTATGCTCTCGTCCTGTTAGCCAAATATTTAAGTTTCTGTTAGCCACGGTTGTGTGTTTATTTAGATGTTAAATGCTTCTGTTCTAGGCTAAAATAGTTTAGAAGTCGTGTGATGAATCAACCCCATGTTTAAATAGATTAACACCAAAACAGGGTCTGGGGTTCAATCCCTGTCCCGGCACAGATTTATCTGATTGCCAAACCCTTCCTTCACCTCTGACAAGACGTGTATTAATCACAACTTGTAAATGTGTGGAATGCCAGGCCTCCACCGTGGTTCGGATTCCCACGTTAAACTATAGGTCCTCCATTTCATCTCACAATCACCCTACCATTACACATTAGCGTAAGTGCGTACAACCCAAACGGGAAGTTAGACACAGTTCTAATAATAATATAATTAATAATAATAATAATAATAATATAATAATAATACCAAAACATATAAAATTAAATTCTACTTTTTTACTTCACGCATTCTTGGAGTAGTGCAGTCAAGCAAAAGAATTAAATTAAATGTTGATATTTTAAATTTAAATATGCCTATATTTTACCCACCTCAGTGGCCATATGGTCTAAGGCGTCACTCTAGCAGTAGACTAGAATACCAATGACAGGAAGAACAAGGTTCGAATCTCGGTCAGGTGTATTGAGGGTGGTTTTCTTAAATTGTTTTTCATTTTCCTTCCATGCGAATGTGGGTACACTTTCTCTGAATACCCGAATTGGGTAGTAAGACGTGGTGCTAAAATAATTTCTATATAATCTCATCACAGCGTGGATTGAATAATTGATTGATATTGTTCTAATGATTGTAATAAACTCTGATTAAATTTTTTTTAAGTATGTCTAGACTCAAGAACATTAATTGGTTCACCAAGGGAAAAACCCGTTCAAAAAATTACCAGACCTACTTTAATACATTCATTCGTCAATTCCAAGTTCTAGTCAATTGTCATACATGGCGTAATTTTTCCGACAGACTTTAGATAAATGTAGTTAGTGAGCTTCTGTCAATGTTGGCATTTATAATTAATATTTTCTAAAAATAAATGTTTATATAACATTCTTACTATAAGATTACTAAATTTATTGGTTTGATTTTGAAACTAATATTTCAGAACGATTGGTAAAATAGATTTTTTGACAGATCTTATGATTGTAAAGTTATTTAAAAATTAACTGCATGGTGACAATAATTATACCCTCACCCCTTTACTCTTTATCATCACAATCTCAAATCACCAAAGGTTTTGTCCTCCATCTTTTCCCCCCTACGCCTTTCAAACCTCTTGTCAACACTCGAATGTGTGCCTCCTCACATATGCTCGATTCTCTCTCGGTGGAGGACATATCGTCCATTTACACTCGGACATGTGTGCAAATATAGCACTGGGTGAGACGGGGGAGGGGGGAGAGTGACAGATCGTGATTCGAACATTATCATTCCCCCTTCGTACCCTGATCCTACATTCGATTGTTTGCTCAGCTTTAAGAGATGCAACACTACATAGTATATATACCCTTATCTCTCTACTCGTCAAACAGACATTTCCATTCAACCATGATGTTCAGCCCCCCCCCTCTCTCTATCTCTCTCTCTCCACCGTCTGCCTCCCATCCCCACCAATAACCCTCTCAAGCGAATGTACTTAACCATTTATACTACGCACTTGAGATGGCAGATACTGCGAGGCTACACCGTTAACGTTATTTTTGGTGGTAAAACGTCCCAACGTTCAGAATGAAAAGTTATTATGGTTTGTTACTTTAGTAAAAATTTTAACCCTAGTTACTAATACTTACCGCCCGTGCGTAGTTGGCTAAAGCGCTAGTCCTGTGAGCCCACCGCGAGGACGGGGAGATCGAGGTTCGATCTCGGTCGGTGAACTGGGTGGTTCCCTGAATTTTTTCCACTCTCCTCCACGCAAATGGGGTTCACTCCATAAATTCAACCTTCCAATTCCACTCCTTAGCGTAATTAGTACTTAAGCGTATACCCGAACGGTAGTAAGACGCGTGCTATATTATATATATACTAATTACTAGCAGAAGTACCCGTTTTGTCTGGGGTAAACCACTCAATTTGTTACGTGGTTACCCCCCTGGTAACCCTTTTCTTTGCTTAAACAGAAAAAAAACTCTTCGTTTTATTTCTTCTGACACAGTCTTTAATTAATTAAAAAAACAAATTAAAATTTTAAAATTCCGGCCTTAAAGTGCACATGTTCGTGCTCTGGGGCTACTAATTTTTAAATTTTAAACCTCTGCGTGCGATAGATATCCCACAACACTCATGACAGTCAGATACACAAACGCTTCATTTTATTAATATATATTTAGTTTAAAGGACATGGTTCAGAATGTTCTGAATGAATGCATCCGCATAAGCGAGAACTAAAGATTGTATAATCGGATGGGGGAAATCACCACACCCAGTGTACTTAGCCGGGATTTTAACCCCGAGCTCTCAGTCAACGGTGACCAAGTGCGATGCGAGGTAAGAGCCCTAAACCTCTTGAAAGGCAACGGGGAACCACCACAATAATTATTGAATTCCCAAAGTACGTGGGATTTATACCAGATGGTGTAGGTGACACTAACCAGCCTAAGGCTTTGTGCATGTCCAGCTCCGGATAAATCAAATCAAACCAACTTTCGGGTTGTTGACTATATATAAAATAATCACCTTATAGCTTACTCCCCCAAGATGCAAAAATATTTCTTATTTGTGTATTTGACTTTCTGGACACAAATTATCTAATTACACGACTTACAAACTGACTTAGCTTATGAAAATTTATAATATTACAATCCCAGCCTTAGAACTAAGATATTTACTATTGGATAGCAAGATTTAAAAACTAACCTAACCTGAGACAGAATCTCTAATACTGCATATCTAACCCTAGCACATATATATATTTACTAATTTGACAGCAAGACTTACCAACTAGGACAATGCATCTAATATTTTAAACCCTGCCCAAGCACCTAGCTATTTACTAATTGGGTGTTAGGACTTACAAACACTTAGGCCAGTTCATATCAATTTAGTACGCCTAAAGTGCGAGTCAATACTAAATCAGGACGAAACCTACCTAGACCAAAATGGAAAGGACAGTTCGCATATGAAGTGCCATTCATTCAATTTCAGGTAGTGACGCTGTATTACTTGCGCCGCACTTGAAGGACTAAATCTGACTATAACTGCCATTATCTAGGACTAGGTATAATACTACACCACCAACCTTAGTGCCTAGAATGTTTAACAAGAAGATAAAAGGAGTAACCAGTTCACTGGTATAGTAAAGTAATTTCGTGAGTAAACCCCCCCTCCCTCCCAGGGCTTTGAACCATTGTACCGTATATTGATGATAAACCAGCTTAACCACATAGCCAAGGAGGATAGCTAAATCTATTTATAGCACACAGCACATCAAAATAAATATAATTCAACAAAATATACAATATTATTTTGTTCTGACGAAATGAACATGGCTCGTTTTACCATGGTTACGTTTCGTACGGGGTTTTAAGCGCTTGTTTCCAAATCGTCTCCGACTCGCATTTTAAACAAAACTCCTGTTGAAATTCTCACGATCCCTGTGTTTTCCCTTTCAACCCCTAAATCTCTTTATAGACACCCCATTCCCTTTTATTTTTTAACCCCTCAGCCACCAACATTATGTGTATAGGCGGCTACATTGTATATGCATCACACCTTTGATTTGGGGTTGGGGAGGAGGGGGGGGGGCCTCGTTAATTTGCTTGGAAACTAGAATTATTTTTAAACCAATAGTAGGGTTTATTATTTTTTACTGTGGCTTCTAAAACAACGTTTTGTTTATATTATCAACTGTATGAAATTATTGAACGTTGAAACAAATTGATATCCTCTATGGTTGTGTAGCTAGATTAGTTTACACAAATGTTTAAGAGACCTTGGTTCAATTCGGGGTGGAAGTAACCAATGTATTTTCTATTTGTAAACAGGTTTGTCATTTTTATAACCTCGTCTTACTACTGGTTCAGGTTATACGCATGTTTGATACATAGTCTAATGGGTAGGGATGAGGAAGGAAGCATTTTAGTGGTAGTCTACCCACATTATGTGGAAGGAGAGTGGGAAACCATTTAGGAGAAAACCCTCAGTAGACCCGACCGGGATTCGAGCCCCGATCTACACGTCATAAGCAGGCCAGACAAACCCGAGAGTGACGCCATAGACCGTTCGACCACTGAAGTGGGTTTTACAGGTTTGTTCTTATACCCAATTACACATTGTTGCTAAGGATAGATGTGTAGTATCAAACGTGCTGTTCAAGTTTAAGATAGTTTGTAAGTCCTGGTATCAAATTCGTAAATATATTGGTGCTAGTGTGTGTAGTATCAGATGTGCTGTCTTAGGTTGAATATATATATATATAAGTTCTGCTATCCAATTAATTACTAAATTGGAGATAAGAATGTATTTAGAAAGTACAGGATAACTATTCCAAACTAAAATAGACCTACCAAAATGAAAGCTGTGTTTTTTATGATGGAGTATGTGAGATGTTATCCATGCACAGGAGTTTAAAATATTAACAAATTGTGATCGTGTATAGTGATTTCAAGGCCACACAATTGACTAAACGGGCGAAAGGGTATTGGGGGAAGGTTAAATGAATATTTCAAAAGAGAGGCTTAACAGGGGAAGGTTGTAGGATTATGTTATTTGACCAAGGGTGGTTTAGTACGTGGAATGGAAGAATGCAGCTTGCTGCCTTGGATAAACGATATGTCGCTAATGGTATTATTAGTTAAAAAACA
Source organism: Timema podura (assembly GCA_033556935.1). Taxonomy (NCBI): domain Eukaryota; kingdom Metazoa; phylum Arthropoda; class Insecta; order Phasmatodea; family Timematidae; genus Timema; species Timema podura. The sequence continues at coordinate 18,163,171 of JAVRXN010000008.1, forward strand.
AATATTCCGCCTCGTAAAGTAACGCTTTCATATTTCAAAGTACACAGCTAAATCTAGTTTTAGAAAACCAATTTAAAGCTTATATAATTTTGTGTTTGTTTAGAGGGAGGGGGGGTTATTTAACTGGTGTAAATGTAAATACTAACGAAGAGTATTAGATATTTTACTAAAAGAAACTTCAAGCTAAGAAATAAACCCAATAAAAATTAAAATATTTTCATGTGCTCCATGTTTTACCACCGTACCGGCCTATCCACATTATTTACATTGATAGTATGATGAGGATAGTGTATTTTGAAAGAAATGCAATCTCATTTGCATGAGCTTTTACTGAGTGTTAAAAATGTGTCCCAATATGTAAATACCCACATTGCTGGACACATGTACTAAACATTGGGTCCACTAGATTGGTATTTTCACCACATGGTGGTCGGGGGTCTGGATCCCAGTGATGTGTACTAAGAGCTGTTTTTACTCAATAGTTCCCACTTTCCCACCCGCAAAATCATTTGCACTTCCTCTAAAGTTCTCTATTTCTCACCCCTACACCATTAGCATGATTAAATTCAGATAGCCCGAATGGTACCAAGTGAGGTGGGAATAAAAAAATACATGAAAATATTTGTTAGTGAATCCTCCATTCGAATATTATTCAAACAATACGATGCCTTTCTAGAAACTATTTACCTGTTGAGGGTCACCGAAATAACGGGCCGGGGTGTTCTAACCCAATCAATCCGTTCATACTAATGTAAGATAGAAAGACCAACGTGCGCTGGTGGTATTTACAGGAGGATCATTAGAACAGTATCCTTTCAAGATTTGGGCATAATCAGGGTTTCTATTGTTCTGATTAGATCTAAATCACTCCCCTCACTAATGTGTGCTAAATATGGCTTAGATTATTTTTGAAGACCCCCATTCCTCTCATCCTAATTTTTAGCCGCATTACATGACTTTACCCACTCCCGAGTCCAACAAATCATTCTGAATAGCTACGATTCACGGCTGTTCGATGCAAATAATGTGTCCCACCAAAAGTTGGCGAAACAACTATGTGAACGTTGATTGATTCTAATAGTCAATCGGTGTGGTGCAGAGCAAAGATAAAACTATATCGACTCTCAATGACCGAACATAAAGAATCTTGCAGATATATTATTTATATTAATATTTAGCACCGCGTCTTACTACCCGTTCGGGCTATACGCTTAAGTACTAATTACGCTAATGGATTGGGAATTAGGAGGGTTTAATTCAGAGGAATTGAACCCGCATTTGCGTGGAGGGAGAGGGGAAAACCATTTAGGAAAAACCACCCCCAGTTCACCCGACCGAGATTCGAACCTGGATCTCCCCGTCCTCGGTGGTCGAGCTCAGCACGACTAGCGCGTTAGCCAACTACGCCACCGAGGCGGGTTGCAGAGATATTGTGATTGGTCTAGAACTCATCCCTTGACCACATTTCTGGTCTGTTTTAATTTGTTGGTCTGTGAATCCATGGGGACTGTAGCCTTTTATGACAGTTGCCAAGTTATTAAAAATAATTGTGTAGGCTACTTCACTTTTACGTTAATAATGGTTGAAAAGTCGAATATTTTATTGGTAGAGCATTGCTGCGATACGCCATAAAGTTATTGCGTTCGATTCTCGTGTTAAGGTGTTATTTCTCATTTTTATTTAATATAGTTGAAAAATCTCCTGCTAAGCTACTGTATACTGTTATAAATGGTTATTCCAAACAATAATTGTATCTTAGCTATGTCGGATTTGATCAAACATGTTTGTGAAATTGATGAATACGAAATATTGTCTTTACTAACTCTTCAACTGTTGAAAAAGATCAAAGCTACTGCGAATGTGTTTACTTCAGCATATGTACCAAGATAAAGTTGTTTTGGAAATAGAAAATACTTTATCTAGCAGTCCACAAAGTTCCGATCGATATGCATTCATACACCAAGCTAAATGTAATCCATCTATTACTGTTAATGGTGGATGTTCATTTTGGTCTATGTTGGATATACTTGACATTTTATTTTGTAATCCTCTAAAAGGTTGTTCCTATTGTGCTTTGATTATAGGAGTACTGTTAATACTGTTAAGACGCTTATATCCAGCAACTGCACTTTCATTCCTCCTAATACTGTTCCCTTAGAGCAGATGAGTTGTCAACAGCCAGAACAACGTCCCTCTCTTAACATTAAAACTCACAAGTTTGAATACTAGCCACAGATCCCTCTTGTTCCGATAGCAGCGTCGTGCTGCGTCTGAGTTACCATGGCAACCGGAAGCGTTTGTAGTCGACTCGGATGACAGCGGGTCCACAATGGCGTCTTGTTAATTGCTGACTGGTATCACAGTGGCACTGTTAACAACATAAAGGCGGTAGTTTCGTTTGAATAACATCCCCCCCTTTAAATTCCCTCCCCTAACATGCCAAACATTCTGTTAATAAGATTAGCACACACGGCATCTTTGAATAATACATGTCACATTACGACTACTCGCAGCCTGGCGTCTGTTTGTGAAACTAATTATGTAGAGCTTTTCATATGCTACAGTGACGTATTATATGTCCTTATACGATTAATACTCCGAAAACGTTGAATGCGCATGCGTCAGAAACAGACCAGGACGAGGACCATGTGATATTACTGGTTGTTCCAAGGGTAGATTAAGCTGTCCCTCAACGAATTAATATTGCATGGAATGATTGTTATCACCGTAAATGAACTGGTTGGTTAGGCTTTACCACCAAGCTTATTGTATTACGTGGAATTATTAGCATCACTAGTAGGTGCAGGTGTAGTTTAAGATATCCCGAGAAGCATCATTGTTGAATGGGATTATTAATATCACAAGTAGATTAAGGAACAGGGTAGGCTTTCACACGTAACATTCATATTGCATGGAATTGATAAAATATAATTATTGAATTAAGGGGTAGGTTAATGTGGGGTGGAAGGAAATGTATTTTTAGTTCAGCGCTTTTATGGTTAAATAACAACGCATTTTTTTGACAAAATAAATAAAATATTACTTCTATGGATACATTTGGTTAAATTTGGTTCATTTACTAATTAATCTCAATAGTTCTTGAATATTGGTGAAGAGTATTTTTAAACAAAGTTTCTAAATAAAGAGGAAAAATCCTGGTTAAACTCCGCGATGTCCATGATAAATATTCAAGAACGTTTGATATTAATATATGTTGAATATTATTTTATTTATGTTTTCCAAAAGAGGGTTTATGTTATAAAAGTTACTAAAAATAATATGGGACCTTTATTTGCATCCCCTTACACTTAACCTTAAGTTGTCCCGCAGGGGGAATCAGCGTTACATGGACTGAGTGAACGAATTCAATTAAATTACTATAAGCAGAACTCTGAATCAAATCTGGGTCTTCCACACCTATATTTGGCCCCACCACTGGTACTAGTCTGAGTTCTTATTCAACCGGAAGAAAAACTATTTGACAACGGGGCAAATATTTGTGTTACTTTTGATAGCTCAATAGGTGACCTGGTGGTCTAGGGATAAGGTGTCAGACTTTTGTGCTGGTGGTCCGGGGTTCGATCCTCGGTTCCGGCACAGATTTATCTGATTGCCAAACCCTTCCTTCACCTCTGACAATACGTGTATTAATCACAACTTGTGAATGTGAGGAATGCCAGGCCTCCACCGTGGTTCGGATTCCATGTTAAACTGTAGGTCCTCCATTTCATCTCACAATCACCCTACCATTACACATTAGCGTAAGTGAGTATAACCCGAACGGGTAGTAAGACGCGGTGCTAATAATAATAATATCTCAACGTCGTAAAACATGGTCTAAAGCGTCATTGTCGCAGGGTTAGACTGCCTTTGACAGGGAGATCGGGACTTAAATACCAGTCGGGTGAACTGTGGTAGTTTTTTCCTAAATGGTTTACCACTCTCCCTCCACACAAATGTGGGTACACTTTATTAAATTAAACCATCATCACTAACTTATTAGCTTAATTAGTACATATGCGTACAACCTGAACAGGTAGTAAGATGTTATGTTTTTTTTTAAATTGGTAGAATTGGTTCAATGCCATCAAGTTCGACTGATGAGCTCAGCTCTGACTCTGAATTTTGGGGTTAGGTTCATATATCCAAGTGCACACTGGAGGTGTAGGCCCGAGATACTGGTGAACTTTAAAATACATATTCCTCATCCTGTGTTCTCAAAAATCCCGAACAGACCATAAACGCCTAGCAATAATAATAATAATAATATAATAATAATAAACCCACCTCGGTGGCGTAGTTGGCTAACGTGCCAGTCGTGTTGAGCCAGACCACCAAGGACGGGGAGATCGAGGTTCGAATCTCGGTCGGGTTAACTGGGGGTGGTTTTTCCTAAATGGTTTTCCACTCTCCCTCCACGCAAATGCGGTTCACTACCTCTAAATTCAACCTTCCCATTTCCTAATCCATTAGTGTAATTAGTACTTAAGCGTATAACCCGAACGGGTAGTAAGACGCGATGCTAAAAAAAAAACATGATGAAAGTGCTTAGGATTGTTAGTATTGGTACGGAACGGTCACCCCAAACCTAAATGCTAAAGAAACTGGAATGAACGACCGAACGTACATTGGAGTCTCGATAATCCGGAATAATTTAAGGATGGGGTTGAACGGCTATTCTGATAACACGGATAATACAATTCAATGGTAATTATATTCTACCATCAAACCACAAATTAACGTTTCATGTTTCCATATTAGTTAAGCTTGAACTGCGATTGTTTATTTAACTAAGGTTATCAGGCTCGATTCCCAGCATGGCCGAAAAACCTATCAATGGCTAAATTGGGGTTTCTTTTTTCCACAATGATGAATTGACGACCGTTGCCTAGATGCAATGTCTTTTATTAGAGTTATGTTAGTTTTTAAGTCGTGTTCTAATATAATCAATCGGTTCATAACGTACACGTTAAATCTCCGAATTTAACTAAACAAATAATTCCTTTAGGGAGCCGCTTCGGTAAACAATAAATCTCTACGCAGACGTTCTACTCTAACGCAATATATAATTCTGCAATGCATTATTTCAAAATATGGTTCAGTCCAAAATAATGTCGAAAGATTCCCACAGGCCATTTTCCCTTAACAACCCTATATTTTTAATTTTATTAATATAAACAAATGTGTGAAAACGTGACATTAGCTCCTTTTCAACGACTTTTTATGAATATTTGGGGAGCTATGAGACTAGGCTTGATGAAAATGGGCTCTAGATTTAGCCTTACTCTAACAAATTCAATACTTTTTGATAGGCTCACAACGTAAAATGTTATAATATTTGAGAACTAGCAGTGAGCTTTCCTCTTTACCTTGAGACAAGTTTCGTATTTTTCTTTCCCTTCTTTCTTAGTGACATCACAAAGGGTGGTTTTAGCTGAAGGCGAAAGGGAGTATAACGCTAGACAGAATAGAGAAGAAGTTCCAGGAAATGACACATATTATTGTATTTTAAGCCATGAGACCTGACAGCGATTGATTCTTTCTCGCTGACCGAGGTGGCCGCCTTAATGGACAGATATATGTATTCATACAAATAGTTCGTGACGCTTGTCTACAACTACAAAGTTAACAATGATCCTTAGGGACCCTACAATTTGTTCAGAAGCCTAGTTTTCACTAGTGGAGAAAATTAAAAGTTAAAAGAAAGAAAAAATCTAAAAGAAAGGTAGCAAACCGGATAGCCCGCTCACGATTAATCGGGAGTTTACTACTAGTAAACCTCTGTCCTTTAGAAAGGCCGCTACCCGCAGCTCAGCGCTGCTAAGCCGGTTAGCCTATCCAGCCAGGCGCGGGACAACGTGTTTAACTGAGAATAATAACACCGGATTGGATTATGGTGGATAGGGCTTGGGGAGGGTACCCCGTTACCCCTCTTATTCCACCCTCACCCCATGAATATCTGTATCCGCCTGTTTAGTCTCGTTTGACTAATCTGGTTCGTTTGAGTCTTTGTGAAACCCGCGTCGATTGAAAATATTCTTTGAACCGTGTGTACGGGGATTTGTTGCCCCCTCCTCCCCCTTTCTCACCACGTCCCTTTTCATGGCTTCCTAAAGTGGAACAACTGTTTTGGTCAGCACGTGGCAATGTACCCTTTCGTTAGGGGTGGTCCTGGGTTTGTTATTTTGTGTCACGATTAAATTTAATTGTCTTTACTTTGTCCGTTGACACGGCGTGACTACGGCTATTTTAGCAGAGCGACTGATGCATATCTGAGTAACCTTGGTTCCATTCTAAGCCGACGTCCAAATATTTACTATTTATTATGTGTCTGCATAGCTATAAGCTCTTCCGAATTTCCGTAAAAATATATGTAACTATAAGCTATATAAGAATCAAATAGCCAAAGCTATTATATTTGATTAGTGAGTATTTTTACTCGCATCTAGATATAATATTCTGAAAATTAAAACCTGAACAGGAATCGAACCTGACCTTGCTAGTAGCCAAGTTCAGCCACACTGGCTAGACCATCTACCATTGGCTTAGTAAGCCAATGTTCTAACCACTGAGCTATCCAGCAATCGTCCTGTGCCTAGGATCATTCTTCACTCATATTTTAAGGCACGTGCCGTGGTTAGAGCATTGGCATACTAAGCTAAAGGTCCCGGGTTCGATTCACGTGTCCAGGTGTCATTTTTCAATTTTTAGAATGCAACTTTATAACATATATAAATACATATAACGATTTTTGATTACTTTGTAATTTTAATTTTTTAGTTTATTTTTCAACATTAATAATTGAAAGTTTGTTTTTACTCTTACCCTTAATACTATGCAAGGTGGCAGTCATACTTTATAATGGGGGCTGAGTTCATGTGAAAATTAAAATGTTTCTTGGTTATAATATTTTCAATATTTTTTATACAAATAAATAAAACATATTTTAAATAAATTGACTTGTATTGTTTTATACCTTATCTATTAAAATTGAACGGATTTTGAAATTTGTCCTGTGTTTACTATTTATTTTGACCATATTGGCAGCTACAGTATGGGCCAGTTTCATAGTCAGACTTAGTGAGCCTAAAGTGCGAGTCGATACTAAATACAGGACGGCACCTACCTAGACCAAATGGAATGGGCCAGTTTCGCATATGAAACTGGCCCATTCCATTCAATTTCAGGTAGGTGACGTCTTGTATTTAGTTTAGCGCCGCACTTGAGGCGTACTAAATCTGACTATGAAACTGGCCCTATGTGTCTGTCGTGTTGTCCATGGACTACAACTATACGCAGAAGGTATCTAGATAATTAATCTGGAAAATTTTCCTTAAATTTATTCCAGTTTTTTTTTTTTACTTTTGAAAAGAAACGAATGGAAGAGCAATACCTCAATATTTAAAGTCTCCAATTCAGTTTTATTAATCCTGAGGGCCTAAGAAGGCTTACCAGTAACATAAAACGAGTGAAACAGCTATAACAGTTCTCTTCAAACACGTATCGACCACAGCGCCTGGTTATTAAATGTGTCACAAATGACGGATCTTCTGTAGACCAGAGAGGTTAATACTTTAATCATACAATCAAAGCCTTTACGAATGCACCCCCCCCTCCTTCCCTGATAGTCAATTATTTGAAATTTAGCGATTTAAAATTTACCAGAAAGCTTTCATTTCTAGTGTTTGTTTGCAAATCGTGTTACTACCTATTTGAGTATACGCATTTTATTTACACAAATGAGGTAGGGATGAGGGAGGTAGAATTAAAAGTTGCGTCACAGCATTTACAAAGAGAGAGAGAGCGAGAAACCATTAAAAAAAACACCCTCGGTATATTTGGGTGGGGTTCAGTCCTATACCTCTCCTTCACTGGTAAACAGGCTAGATGAGCCTGACATTTAGTCCGCGTGCCCATCTATTCAAGCTTGTTTTAACCAAAGGAATTCGAATTTCTACAAGGGATATTTGTCTTTGTCAAGGCTCGAATACCGACAGAGTGTAGTGAGATTGTTTTTTTCCCTAAATGTTTTTCCAAGCCTTTCATTCAAACGCAGGTGCTCTGCATTTCCTCAAACTTCTACCTTCCATATACTTACCGATTAATGTAATTAAATTCGGATAGCCCGAACGGGCAGTAAGACGCGATACACCAAACATTTTTTTATCTGATATTTTACCTTAATAAAATCCAAAACCTAAAAATACAATCGAATTAAATCCTTTGAAATTTTAACAAGCTTAAGGGACACTGGTTCGGTTCTGGGTTGTGCTGATAAAGATATATAGCCTACTATTTGTATACGTGCCAGTTTTGCTGTCCAATAATTCTAAGAGCTTAAACTTTACTTCAAGTACTAGCTGAGGTGGACCGATTTTATTTACTAAATTAAAATAAAGCAAATAATCCAATTATAAATTATTGATTTAATTAAACTTTAGTCAAATTTCCAGTTTGAGTTTGGCCAAAATACATAATTTGTGAAGATATACGATGGCATTATATGTTAAACCAACCCTTTTGTTTCTTGTTGTTAAAGAATTTTCTGTATCACATCTCTAATTGTACTAGGTTAAGTTAGTTTGTAAATCGTGTGTTGATTTAAAATGTTTGTCTATAAGGTTAATCTCAAAAGCCCAATTTTAAGTATTAAGTTCTAGTTTATAATAACTAGGGTCAGTGACCTTGACACACCGTGCAGTGAATGGTAATAAGGTCATTGATCGACCTCTGACTGTTCCCACACAATAAACCGCTGGCATTTGACAAAACTATGTCCTGCAGGACTTCGCTATAACCTCTCTGTGGATTGAGGGAACGGGACAGGCAGACCTCAAAAGTGGTTTAAGCTGCAAGTTTTAAGAGAGGTTAGATTGTTTTCTATTGTTAATCTGAAGAAGTGGTTCTCAAAGGGGTGCTCTGCAGATATGGATGCATTAATTTATTATTAAGTCTACGACTATTGCACTGAAAACATAGTAAATATTAATTTAGTGTTTCTACGGTAACCCAAAAATAGACAAATGGTAATTTAATTTTAAATACGTCCTTTAATAAGGGTTTTTTTGGACGCTTTGGCATAAGGACGTTTTATTCTAGAGCTCCGTGAAAAATAAGGAATAGAGGGGATGCACCTCCTTGATAATAGTTTAATAAACACTGGTTTATGGTGTTTTATAGACTCTAATCTTTTTTTATCACCGCGTCTTACCTTTACAGGCTATACGCATGTGTAGTCTACTAATTACGCTAATGAGGCAGATTGAATGCAGAGGAAGTGCACCCACATTTCGTGAGAGGAAGTGATTTTTTTTTTGTCGAAACAACCATAAATATACCTGACTGGGATTCAAACCTCTATTTCCCTGTCATCGACTGTCTGGTTATTTCAAGAGTGATACCTTATACCATGTGGCCCCGGAAGAATATGGCTGTAAAACCAAGTTAGAATTATCTTAGTATAGTCTAATTGCCGAGAAGGTATTTTAACGACTTAATCTGATGGATGGAGGTGAGCGGAGTAGCTCATATTTAATACACACATATAGCATTAGTACAGGATGGTAAATTATAGCATAGATTGAATGTGCAACACAAGCTACCAGTGCTCCTGACCGAATCCGAACCTTGACCGCCCACCGTCAGTGGTAATCTTGTTTATTGCGAGTTTAACGCCTTAGAGCTTAAGACTATCTGATCGCCTCTCTGTAGGGACGGGACCAAATGTCAAACTCATTTTGTCACGTTTAACGGTAACTGTCAGGTCGAGTTTGAATTCCAGCCGATAGGACTAAGGGTGTATTTTCTTAAATATTATACCACCGGCATATTCCTTCTAAAATATACTTTCCTAGTATTAGCGTAAATAATATATATAGGCCTATATATATTATATTATAATATCACCGTATATACGTTGTTATAGTTATACAATTATATGGTTGGCTTGAATATTAAGAAAACGTTATTACCAGGCCACCCATACTGGATAACAGTTTTAATAAGCGTAATTATGCTACAAAAAAAACTCACAAAAAGTAGATTAACTAAATAGTATTATATAACTATGAATACAACCCAAACGGGTGCGCTGCGATAACAATGTGTATAGCCAGAATGGTTAGTAAGGCGTGGAAAAAAATCGGTTGTTAGATCTCTTTTACACTACTGACTTTTAAAAAATTCCAAATTTACGTTAATAATCTTAGTATGTTTTTAAAATTAGGCTAAGTTGTTTTGCATAGAAAACTCTTCTTTTCTTCAAAACTTGACCCTAGGTGTAAGCTTAATCCTGTACATCGATTATGAATCTAAACCACTTTTCCACTGCGACCCTTTTATGTCCCATAAAATATATTAAATGGCTGTGCGTTACCGCAGCAGTAAATCATAACTTTTTTTTCAACTTCGCCTTGTCCTCCATAAATTCCAACGAAACTCTCCTATAAACGACGCTCTAGTAGAAAACGTACTTATAAGATGGAACTTCACTGATGCCGCTAAACACAAATTTACGATAAATATGTTATATATGTTTGCTAGCAATTGAAATGTTTCAGTCGGTTGGTTTTGTGCGTTGGTCTCAGATATGGTCATGATCCGATCCTGAGATAATTTGTGCTTACAGTATGAGGAGAGGAACTTTTAAGAAGTGCCCTTAAATTTCTATTAAAAAAGGATATAAGACCAATGAAATCAAAAGGGTGTGCAAGTATGAGATTGACCTTCCACTCTGCCGATTCTGGGTCAGGCATGCTATACCTCAGAATATACATTTTGTCTTAACTGACATCAAAACTTCAGGGGAAAAGACCAGAATTTGATGCAACCCAACACATATTCTACTGCAAAAACAATAAAACGGGTTGTCCTTGCGCAGTCGAGGGGATGGAGGTTACTTGACTGTCAGCTGTCTTGTGAAAACAATTAAGAAAGGAGATGTTTGTAATACATCAAAAATATATTAGTTATTACTAAATGGTCACTTATCAACAAGACAATGTGACACAAAAATGTCTGTTAACTACCATCTTATTGGTTTGTCTCCCCAGCCTGAGTTATAGACAAATTAAGTATTAAATTTTATGCTCTTGTTTAAAGAAGACATTTCTATTCAACTTATTGAAAACCTAAACACTTCTTTAAATCGGAAGGAGAAAGTGGTGTGAGCTAGGCGTCGACCCCTGCTGTCATCTAGTGGGTACTCCGTGACTAATAACTTTCTTTCTTACACACCTTCTCTCTCCACGCCTTTAAGAAACTGTGATGTCGTCGGTTGGCGGGCGTGTGCATGATTAGGATCCCTTGCGTCTTTGGGGGCGTCGCGACGTCTTCGGGGTGGTTTATTTCAGGACTGCAACAAACCATCAGTTTTCTCTCACGTCTCACTTGTTTGATTGTTGAGACGCCGACGTAACAAAAAAAATAAAACTGGCGGTTGTGTGAGCACGGCGCTCAATGCAAAGCAGTATTGGAATCCTTGTTCTGGAACAATGTTATAAAGGATCCACCTTTCAGAGTGCTGGGATTCGTTGCAAATTTCCATAAATTCCGCGTTATTTATTATTTCAAAATAGGGTTAGTCCAAAAGAAGGTGACGAGTATACATGTCACTCTACTGTAGGATTAAAAACCTACAATTTAAGTTAAATCATTTCAATCAGGAAAAATGTAAATTAGCTTATTTTCAGAGACTCTTACGTTAAATGTTTCAGTTCTGATATCAAAGTAAAATATTAGAAACACATACATTCCATTAAGATAATTGAGGATTGTTCGAGTGAGGGTTGAATCCAAAGAACTGGCATTCTCATAAGAAATAATGCAGGTGAGTTGCCCCAAAAATAAACGGTACCCTAAGCTACATTATTTATAAATCATATAAACACCTCCTTAAAAAAAATGAAGCAGGGAAAAAAATATAGCATTATTAAATAAAATTGAAACATCTGGTTCTATATAATATATTTTACTGTGGTTAATATTTAATACTTAGCGGTGCGAAGGTAAATAACTAAATTATCTTAAGATTGTCTTAGTAAATAACTTGATAGTATCATGTAAAAAGCATACTGTCGTAAGATAAATTGTACTGTACATGACTGGCAAAACTTGGGAGATCGAAATAATCTTTAGTAAATATACACCCGCATCAAGTAACATATTCGTGAATTTTGAAAAATTACACCTGAACACGGGAATTTTGAACTCGAGATTCTTGGCTTACCCCGCCATTGCTCTACCTCTGAGCTACCCAAGATTTGTCACGTATTCGGGTAATTCATTTTTCACTCACAGTTTAAGGCAGGACGGCAGCGTAAAGCCACTTCCTAGTCTACGTCGGCTGTGGTATCATTGATATACCCTGATTTTGGTTGGAAGACAGTAGAGAAAATCCAAACATATTTCTTTGCGGCCCAACATTGACAACATTCTTTATACTACTTGTGTTATTTTATAGGAATTAATAATATCTATCAAAAGTGACAGCTGCAGTAACATGACTTGTATGAATATATTAAAATGGTTTCAGTAACTCTGGTAACTAACTTCTACTGTTCTTCCTACCAAAATCATACTATAGCGCAACATGTAACTGATGATTTACACACGTCAATCACAAACTCTGCCTTAAACTATGATTGAAATATGACACGGAACGCGGGTGAATCCTGAATAGCACGCTAAGCCAACAGTCCCGGTTCTGATTCCCGTGCCCAGAGTGTATTTTTTCAAAATTTACGAATTCAATACTATCTAAAAGGTTTGTGGAATACCAACATTTCCTATGACACTGGAAATTTTGACACTACAAATCTTACATCAAAAAGTTGAAAACGTTTCAATTGATTTCAGGAAGAGAGATTCCTTGGTGAAGAAGAACATTTATAATTATTTGATTAAGGTGGTAATATTGCTTAAAATAACTAAACACTTAAAATTACCCGTTTTTGTTCACTTCTCGTCTCACTACCGTCGGCTATACCCTTTTCTTGACCTTTTTTTAGCATCGGTCTTATACCCGTTCGGTTTATACGCTTGGCACTAATTAAGTAAGGATGAGAACGGTAGAATTTAAAGAAAATTCACCCATATTTGCGTAGAGTAAGAGTGGGAAACCATTTATAAAAATTACTCTCTAGGATTCAAACCCTGAATTTCCCCTCACCAGCAAACTAGAGTATATTATATAATATATATATAAACAACACAAAATCTTATACATATTTATCTAATTTATTTATGTGTGTGTGTTGTGTGTGTGTGTGTGTGTGTGCCCAGCATTGCCTAGATTTTTATTTTCATTACCAAAATTCAAATACCGGTCAGTCCAGTTCAAAATCGGGCAACTTTTAGCCCCACAGAGCCGTGTTATAAAGTCCACTCACATCCCTCCCTCCCCCTCCTTCAAGACGTTTGAGAAATTAAATTACTTTAGTGTGCCTGTTCACAAAAAATGAGAAGGCGAGAGGGAAGAGGTGGGGCTTCTGTATGCAGAACTCTAGGCATCGTTCAAACTGACAGCCATAAATAAACTCGGTCTCTTCTTCATGTAAGCACAAACAAACAAACAAACAAACAAACCAAAATCCCTGGTGTTCCCTTCAATCAATTTAAAATACTTTGAGACCTTGAAGAGAGAGAGAGAAGAGAGAGAGAGAGAGAGGTTAGATTTTAGACCCCGCTTTGGTGTCTTATATTCTTGCTGGTAGGATTAGTCAAACGGTTAGTGTACCTGACTCATGACTCTGTAGCTAAGCTTGGGCTCACTCCCAATCACAAGCAGGTAGGAAGATTTATTCCTTAACGTCGTATTTTATTCTCTCTTGGCGAGTACCTCTCGAGTTCTTCTTGCTCACCAACTAAGTCAAATTTACTTTATGGCGTATCCACATACATCTTTGCTTTCAATAAGATACTTAATTTCATTTCAACCTCTTCTTCATCCTGTGTGTGCGGTAGGTAGTTAAGGGGGGGATCGAAGACATGAGGGACCAGTCGGTGTCCGATACAAGGGCAGCATCGCCATTGAAGAGGTAGTTAAATGGTTTTCTACGATATAATATTCTGAGGTAGGTACTGTTCGTACGGAGATCAACCCATCGATTCAAAGACTAAAGGTGCCCACTCACTTGCTGATATTGAAGAAGCCATCGTCATACGTTGCCTTGGACTGAAGCTAATAATTACCATTCACTCACAATTTAAAAAAGATAATTTTTTCCCCGACATGCCACACGTTGTTGGCGCCACTGTAGTAATATATATATTATATATATATATATATATAATATTATATATATAAAAAAATAAAGTGTATTGTCTTTTATAGAAAAGAGGGTGAAAATATAAAAAAGACATAATCTATTTATTAATTTTAAGTCCAATGACGTAGTTAAAGAAGTATGAAATAAAATAGCTTATGAAAGAATAGTGAGCTAGCTCAGATTTAAGATGAATACAATACTTTGGGTTCAAAACCAACATTTACATTTAACATTAACAAAAATTACTATCTTGGGGTAGAACTTAAAATAAAAATGCATAAAATCAAACACAATACTCTCTCAAGGGACTTCTGGCTCATGTTAGAAAAAAATTTACCTTTACTGTACCTAGTCAACAATGGTCTCACCTTGCGTACAACAATACCGGCCTCCAAGGTCAGCATCTTGGGAACTGCTTGCAGGTGTAGACATCCTAAATATGTGGTTTTTTATAGTGATATTAACAAGGTGGATAACATTGAATAGTGGTGATAGTAATATAAATAAAATACTTAAACGGATTTGACTTAAACAAAATAAGTTTACTTTTTTGTTTAATAATTGTCAATCTAAAATTTTACCCTGCCTAACAGACGTCAGCTAAATTATAAAGCTAAATTACAATTCAAAATTCAAATAAAATAGTAATTTGAGGTATTAATATAAAAAAATCTTAAGTCCAGTCTTTTTGGATAGGTATTATTGAAATAATAATAATATTATAATTTATTGAAACACTTATTGATAGGTTTCCTTTATGAAGTTACTAGCTAACATAAATAAATAATAGAACCTAAGACATTGCATTTGTGTCGAAAGAATTACTCTGGCCAAAAGATTCTTTCCAAAGTCGTTGTTAAAAAAAAGTTACTTGAGAAAAAAAATATATATATAGCTTTGGAAGAAAATAACACGAAGTCTTGAAATTGTAAAAGAAAAGGTTCATAAAAATATAGCGTCTGCGTAGTGAGGTCGAAGCTGTGTCGAGATTAACAATTAGAAAACAAAAATTGTTAATATCACCCCTAAAGATGTTCTGGAAGGTCATCGTTGAAACTGTGCAACTGTCCAAAACTCACTAAAAGTCCAAGAATCGTCATTGCAGAGGTCTATCAATGGTATAAATTTGTCGTTGCGTCTTTGGTGGTCATTTTGATGAATACTTGAAAGCTCATAAAAAAAGCTGTTAAAACTTCAATTTTTGTTGCACTGAAAATAATGTGTGTCATCTTCTCTTTATCTACAAGACGCCAGTCCCGCTTTTTTCTTTCAATTCCCACCTCTCGGCATTTCTCGTCAAGGCCCCAAAAATATCGCGGATTTAAGATCTAATTTTGAAATATTTATCTGGAAATATGTGAAATTAAAGTATAAAGAGAGAATATCTTGGGGGGGGGGGGGGGGGGGAGAATAATAACTAATAAGCTTGATAAAATTTGAATATACAAATGAATAGATGCAGAATTTGATATCTGACAGTTTGACATATGATCATTGTTTCTAAACAAACTCAATTTCTTCTTGTTTTCCTCGCGGGCCTTTTAAAATTAAAATTTACTAGATTGGATGACGTATCTGTGCCATCACATCCCCCGCCTTCCCCCTGTGCTACATATCTCGTAAAAGACGTTAAAAATATAATTACACCTGATCAGTATTGTTTTAAAATCTGGACAGAATATTTGGACAAAAACCCGGTAAATAAGTATATTTCTTGTTCTGATAAAAGTATTGATATAATTACATGGTGTTTCCTTCGACGCAATGCTATGTCGCTTAAAAACAATAAGTTTAAAAATGAATATAGCTAGAATTAATTAAAAGTTGTTTGGTATAAATAAACACTTAAGAATAAATTAAAACTAAATAAAATATAAATAGACAAAATTAAAATTCTTACAGTTTCGATCACTACCTTCAGTCCTGCTGCACACAACTTCCTCCCCAATATCAGCAAAGAGTGGGCACCTTAAGTAATAAGTAGTTCAATGAGGGCTGACTTAACCGTCACAACTATATATTTTAATAGTGTCTTTATTTTCTGTCCATGATTCAGTGTTAAGCGTAATTTACAACATGCTAACGGGATTTGTGACTTGGAAATTCTCTTAAAACATCTGGTTTGTCGATGCGGGGGAGGTTGTAGTTTGAAAATCGTTTGGTTGTACTTAAAGTATTTTTTTTCCCCTAAATGGTTTCCCACTCTCCCTCCACGTAGACTCGGGTACTCTTCCTCATCCTGATCCAATTAGTGTAATTAAAATGCGTCTAGTCTCTACGGGTAGTAAGATGTGGTAGAAAAAAAATTGTATTTGTTGCCTAACATGTTTATATCTCAGCAACGGCGTTTTGTTTATTTGACTTTTATTTTTCACATACATTTAATGGTACAGCCTGAGATCTATTTAGGGTTGTTCGACATTATTATTTGACATCAATTATTTCCGAAAGATCGGCGCACACTTTGCGGGATCGGCTAGTTATGGGTGGATATAATTGTTCAAAGCTCTAAAAGATTATTTATTAAGGAACATATATTGTTTGAACTTAAAAAAAAAAATCCTTAAAAAACCCTCAACAATTTAGGTTATCGCAGAACTCTCCTACCTACTTTTTTTTTTAATGAAAATTGTTGGAAAAGCCAAATCGGGGACATTTTCCAAGCCAATGTGATACGGTTAATTGTGTGCGTACTCTAATATAACACGATCGTCTCGCGGGAAGAACTCTCTCTTTCCAAGAGGATCTGTGCCAAAACGCAGCAGACACGTAGATGGGGATTCCCCGCAGCAATATATATATCGAGATTTATTCGCTTTTAAATATACACACTTCCGCGGATTCGCGCAACTGTCGTTCTGGGAAGGGCCATTATTTCACCGTTGCCAACCGAACTGCGAATAAAACAAAGTATACCATTCGTTGATTGGGAAAGAGAAGACGGATACGACTATTTTTCCCACGCCATACTTATTATTAAACTCTCAAAACGACAGGGGGGAAATCTCTCGCGAACTTTGATATTGAATTATTGATATTATTAAAATTGATTTCAGATGTGGCTAAAAGGTCGGCAGTATTAGATTCAGTTTGTACTTGATCGCTAATAACTTTGGGGGACCACGCTCGAATCCCTGGTGGGGAAAATGAGATAATTTTCCACGTGTGAGCTACATCTGATTTTCTCATTCACTCGCCCCACTAATGCGGATACATTACCCTTAAGTTAGCTCCTTCGTCTCTAAACTTAGAATAAGTCGTTAATAAATGTTGTGTTGAAAGTACTTTATTTTATTTTATTTTTTTAGCACCATGTCTTACTATCAGAATTGTTTAGGTTATATGCATATGTAGGTATACTAGTTACGTCAATGAGTTAGGAATTAGGAAGGTTGAATTTATAGGAAGTGTACCCGCATTTGTGGAGGGAGAGTGGAAAACATTTTGGAAAAAACACTCCCAGTACACCCGACCGGAAATCGAGCCCCGATCTCCCTGTCATCGGCAGACTAGTCTATTGCAAGAGTGTTGACAGTACTAAACGTATATGTACAACATACACAGGTGTATATATAAACTATACTATATTAACAATATGTATAGTTAATATATGGTGTTTACCAGAACCTATACTAAATATACATAATAGGATATTTTCAGGTATAACTTACACCGAATAAAATTGAAGTTTTTTTTATTTTGCTCTATTATTTTCGTTTAGAATATCCGCATATTTACACTAAAGGGCTAGGAATGAAGAAAGTAGAATTTGAAAGAAAAGGTACCTGCATTTTCGTGTATGGAGAGTGGTAAATGATAATACAAACCATGCTCAGGACACCCGGCCGTGATTAGAACCCCTGCCTCCACGTCACCAGCAAATCAAACTAAACGATCACGTGCTACCGACGCGGTTATAATAATAGTAATATTAGTACTTGCAATGAGTAACAAATTACCTTTAATTATTTTAAAAAGGAGAAAACCTAAAACATAGTTGATAAAATAAACCACATGAATAGGCACTCGGGATAACCTGGTTCTCTGGATCATAGTTCGTCGTGCTACTCATTCACTCATTTTAGCCAGCTGCCCCCTCACCCTCCACCACCAAAACATCAATGAAATATGCGCCAAATTATTTAACAGTATTTTATCGTCACGACTAATTTCGCTAATTGGTAATTAGCTGATTGAGACAGCCAAACTTAAATAAGAGTTTGAATGATTTACGACTGAGTGAAATCCGATCCCCGTCGATTGAAGGGTTGGGGGGAGGGGGGGTAGTAATAATAATATGGCGTGTGATGGATCATCCTACAGTTTCGTTCTTGTCGGTAGCTAGTCGAGTTAGCTTTCTTTTTATTTTTTTTATTTAGGTCCTCTTCTCATGAAAATTAGTTCTTAAAATAGCCGCAAGGAGGTGGTGAGGATTGCCGGTTAATTAACTTAAGCATGCGGCTTTACCCAGGAGTAAGTCGGCTGATATAGTGCATCCACGCTAAGCTAAATATTATTTTTAACTTAAAAGAGTTCTAAAAAAAAAAAAAAGAAGAAACTTAACTAATTTCTTTCTCATCCACTGCAGCAGTCAGAGTAGCTTATAACAGATTGAGACTGCGACGTTTGTAGTTACACGCTTGAATTTACCACGATAAGGATCGCCATTTTGTTTAGTTAGGGATATATATTAATTTCTTACAAATAAAGATGATTTTTATTATTAATATATTGAGTTTGGTTTGCCTGTGACGAGGAGATCAAAGGTTATGGCTCAAATTATAGGTGTGTACTGAAGGAGTTTTTTTATAAGTAGTTTCCCATTCTCCCTCCATGTAAATGCGAGGAACACTTTCTCTAAATTATTCTACCTTCCACCTTCACACCTCTGTAGTGTACATTGGCTGCTAGTCCGAACGGGTAGTAAGACGTGGATCACAGGAAAACCAAGTGTACTCTAGGTATTGTATTTAATATGCTCCTTATTTATATACAAACTATGTCAGCACATGACCTACAGTCTAACTCAATTTCAGAACAGATACAACACTCATTTCTCAGGCCGTTATTCCATCACTGTGAAAGGGGAAGCCCCTATTTAATCAATGATATACAATATTTAGAGAATGCCGAATTCGTATCCGGGACGCTTACCTCGGCGCTGACCAACTAAGGCTAAGTGTCAGGCTAGGGTACGCGAGTGTATTTTATTCACACTGTGATTTCCCGTAATCTCCAAGTGAACTCTGATGCATTTCCTTGACCTTCACTCTTCATAGCTTACCTTTTCGATTATATAGAACTCGCCTCGGTGGCCCCGTGGTCTAACGCGCTAACCTCGTTTTGGACAAGACTGCCGAAGACGGAGAGGTCGGGGTTTGATCCCGGTCGGGTGCACTGAGGGTGTTTTATCCTAAATGGCTTTCCACTCTCCCTCCACGCAAATGCGGGCGAACTTCCTCTAACCCATTAGTGTAATGAGTACATAGGCGTATAACCTGAACAGTTAGTAAGACGCGGTGCTTAAAAAATATAAATAGACTGTCTCATTGTCCACTGATAGCCAGTACTGACACTATTCACTATCCTCATATTGTTACTTTAGTTTATTTAATTTAAGTAACTTTTTTAGCACCCTGTCTTACCACACGATCGGGTTATACGCTTATGTACTAATCACGTTAATGGTTTTAGGGATTGGGAAGGTTATATTTATGGGAAGTGTACATGCATTTGCGTGGAGATAGAGTGTAAAACCATTTTGGAAAAACCACTCTCAGTACAGCTGACCGAGAATCGGACCTCGATCTCCCCGTCATAGGCAGTCTAGTCCACCGTGAGACTAGCGCCTTAGACCATGAGACCACCTAAACGGGTTTTAAATAACTAAAACACGCCACTTCACAACTATGGTATGCTCACCCTAACTTTGTCCTTTTCTGACAGTTGGAAAATTACTAAATGTGGTCACGTATTTATCCCCCTGGAAAATATGTTGTCACTTTGACAGGTTGTGTAAGGTGACTTCATCTGCCAAAGAGGCATCACATAGTTGTGAGGCAGGTGAGTATTAATTTGCAATTTCAGTAACCTATCAACTGTCAGAAAAGGTAAAAATTACCTTTAATAAATTATACCATTATTTATCAAACTATGGTCCGCATAATATATGGTCAAATAACAATTATTATCTCTTTTACTACCGTACTAGATCAGCACGTACTGTACACGTATAGAATTTACGGCTCAAATACCTATGTATATTAAAGTAGGTGATCCGAATATGCATCGAATGCTTGTATAATGGTCAAATACTAGAGACATTTTGAAAAATATTGACCTATATCAATAAAGGAGTTCATTTTTTTTATCCTTCCATAGTAAACATAACAATCGTAAAATTAAATATATTAAAGCCTGATGTCATAGCTTTCGATCATAGCAGAGCTACATTATTTATTAAATATTCTCGAGAACTTTTGTTTTTTCTTGAGTAAACTGTATAATTAAAGAAAATATATAGCCCCCTCCTTTCTTGCAAAGTTTGAACTTACCATGAATAAAGTATAGATATCACGGTGCCTGTCCCAGAATAAGGCAGCTGCTAGTATAAATTAGCGTTTGGAGGGAGTGAGGTGGAGGTGCCCCCACTCCCTCCCCCTTTTCACACTTTATGGTAGAAAGGTTGGGGCCATAGACATAGTTTCACTTTTGATGATATATAAATATTCCCTTTGACGTCTCTCTTAATTACTGTTTTGATGACTCTGTCAGGAGCGTGGCTAGGTATCTCTTGTAACTGAACTCTTTGAATACATCTCTTGCGTGTAAGGTCGGAATCTCTTCAGATGACTTCATTTAAAAACACTGACAAATACTATGTCCTCATTTATTACAAGCATAATACGTTTTATTTTATTACTTCAGGGAAATGGAGTCTAAAGAATCTTAAACATGTCCCGGCTTTTTTTTCTCAGCTTTCTTTAAAACAAATCTTTCTTGGTTGTTTTTTTTAACGTATATCTAAGAGATATTTAAAGGGGTCAGTATTTAATCAGATCTTTATGGCCTACTGGGATATTACAAAGGTTTTCTTAGAGGAAGGGCTAAAGGTCCAGTCTATTTGCTGAGATCTAGATGAACTAGCCTTGTCAATATTATCAGCAATTTTCTTTTATCTTTCAATTTCTTTCGTTAGTCTTTTTTTTTTAATAGTCCGTACTTGTGGGTACTCATACAAAATGTCAGTATCGTCTTATTTGGTTTAACAATGATAGTAAGGTTGTGGTTTTAATCCCAGCTGTGTGTACGGAGCCTTTCTGAATAATTGATATCAAGAGAGATAGTTCTAGTACTCGCTAGTAGCGTCGAAACACTCTTATTCAATAGAAAACGTATTTTTTCGTCAACTCTTGAGATTTACACTTTCAGCCGAAGTCGTATGACTTAACGTATTCATTCTTGGAATCAAATTTAACGATTTCTAAAGAAATGCCCATAAATTGGTAGATTAACGCAGGCCTCTATGATGTCTTTTTATTTAGGATGGCCACAATATCTAAGTCAGAAAACTTTAATTTTCCTGCGAGGATGTACTTGGTTGAAACCCAGAGTGGAGATTATAAATAAGGACGGTAAACAAAAAGCAAAATAGTTCAGCTGTTATAAATTATTATATTTCGAAACGTACACTCTCCCCCTCTCCCAAAATAAAAATAGCTGTGATTAGAAATATTGTTCGAATAAGAACCGATAAAGACATTTTTCGTCCCTAGGCCATTTTACCCAATAAATTACAAAAGTCCCTGAAATGTCTCTGTCATTTTAAGGCTTTCCTGACTGGTCACACTTATTTTGTTGGTTGCTCAAATCTCCTTCCTCAGATTCGTGATGGTTAAATATATTTGTAAATAGTTTTCACTAATTTATCGTATTGTTTAACTTATCACTCCAGTCAGTCGATTTGTTGAAAAAATTTCTAAACTCTCAAGCTCAAAATAAATGTGTATACATTAATCTCCATGCTGGACTTTGGATTAGATTAAATATATTTTACTTGTGGTTAACATTCCGTAACATTCTTATCTTGGCTGATTACACTATAGCCCTAACTTATAATTTACGACATAGTGGAATGAAATTAGATAAAAGGAGGGTAAATTGATTGTAAAGGAACTGCCCCACTAGTTTTATAAATCAAACTCCAAATTGATTGAGTGTATCATGTAATGTATAGGCTACTGATTTATGTATTAAAAATGTTTAATATCAAAAGTCTCTTGGCCTATGTTTACCCTTATATAATTTAATAAGCCCTTTTCCGGTAGTAGAAATTACGAGGAAATGACTGAACATATTTTGACAAACGATCACTCATTTTAATGGTTAGGAGTCCAGGGTGTCGGGAAAAATAGTAGTTTTCCCCGAAAACCCGATTTTCACAGGGGATTTTCAGGTCACCATGGAAACCGTTATTTGCTGCATGGCTGTAAATCTCTAAATAAAATATATCTCTTTAGATAGAAAATAATAACTCAATCTTTATTTGTTGGTCCGATCACATAACAATTTTCTCTTTGGATGAATATTTCTCTTTGGATGCTGGTCATAACACAACTAAATTGAGATTCCTAAACTGGGGAAACATTTTTTATTGAAAATTTGTTATCGTTAATTCGCATTTAAATCAATAATATTGAACATAATTCAAAAGTTATAAAGTTAAGTTGTTAAATTCATGAAAATATTGTCTAAGTTTTGTTTCGCGCATGATAAAACGATGTTTGAATATGTTGCGGTATGTATTACAAGCTCAAAAACAATAAAATTATCTTGAATAATAAAAATTAGCCATTTTAACTATCTAAGTATGAGTTTTAGTGTTCATTTTTTTCATATAAAGGGTTTTGATGTTCTTTTTATTCAAATAATGGGGTTGGATTCATTTTAGCAAATAGTAACACAGTAAAAATACATAAGTTAAGGTATATTTTCATGTTACCGCTTGATTTTGAGGAAATGATATTTAAAAGTAATGTTTTGTGTTCCCCATCTATCTTTTCACATTCCTGTAAATACAGTAAGTTTAGTTCATGTTGATAATTTTGAGGGAATGATATTTAAAAGTACCGTAATATTTTAGTACTACATCTATAGTTTCACTTTCTCTTTTAGACTCTCACGCTCTCACAAACTCTCTAACACTCTCACTCTCACCTCACATAAACACGTGCGCGTGCGCGCGCGCACACACACACACACCACACCTCTATAAAACACTCTCTCTAGTATAATATTTTCTCTTTCTCTCTCACACACTCTCTACCCTCATATACACTCTTTATCACACAATTTATCTCACATTATTATCTTTACTATACTCTCTTTCTTAAGCTCTGTCTAAAACGCTCTCTCTCTCTCAACCGCTCTCTCTTTTTCAAACGCTCTTTTATCTCTAAAACGCTCTCTCTCTTTCAAATGCTCTCTTTTCGAACGTCCTATTGCTTGAACGCTTTCTCACAAAAGCTCTCTCTCTCAAACGCTCGCTCCCTCTCAAGTTCCCTCTATCTCAAACTCTCTGACTCAAAACTCTGACTCGAACTCTTTCCATCTCAATCTCAGTAGCTATAACTCTCTCTTTCTCTCAATTTCACTATCTCAAACTCTCTCTCTCAAGCCCACTATCTCAAAATCTCTCTCAATCTCACTTTCTCACTCCTTTATTCTCACTCTCTATATATCAGACTCTATCTCATACTTACTCTCTCTTAAACCCACTGTCTCTCAAACCCACTCTCATCCTTCTCAAACCCACTCTCTCTCTCTCACTCAAATTTGCTTTCTCAAGTTCTCTCTCTTTTTCTCTCAAACACACACTCTCTCTTGAACTCTCTCTAAACTAATCTTTCCCTTTCTAACTCTCTCTCCAAATTCTCTCTAACACGCCCTCACATTTTATTTCTCTTTCACACAAGATCTCTCTCAAAATTTTACACTCTCTCTTTTTCACACACACTCTCTCACACAATCTTTTTCTCACACACATTATATCTCCTCACACACACTCTATCTCCTCACACACACATACACACACACACTCTTTTTCTCTCCTCCCAGTATTTCTCTCTCTAACACATACTCTCAGTATAAATCGCTCACACTCACTCGATCTCTCTCAATTGCTCATTCTCAGTCTCTTACGCTCACTTTCTCACACCTCACAATTACTTTCACACTCACCCAGACACTTACACAATCACACACTCAAACAGTTACACTCTCATTTTAACTATCACTTTAATCACTCTCTCTATTTTTATATCTCAGATATAATCTGATAAGCCCGTTTCCAGTAATAGAAGCTACGAGGAATTGACTGAACAGATTTTGACGAACGAACAATAATTCTAAAGATTATGGAATCAGGATGCCGGTAAAAATAGTGGCCTAAAACTAAAACCCAATTTTTCTAGCGAATTTTCCATATTTTCCTTTGTGTTTGTAGTGGTTCATCTGTACAATCATTCTTTGCTTACATCACCATTGAAACCATGATTTGTATATAGCTATATATTGGTAAATAAAATATCTGTCTTTGTTTAAAAATAATATCAGTTCAATTGTCACTTGGGCCTCTGGGAGAGGGGATATTTTAAAAGTTCTCATCTGGGCATGAAGGGGAAAAAAAATACGTTTTAATTCAAATTACACACTGAAAACTATATATTAAATAAAAGTTGATAGCCTTTGACGAGTAATCTTTAACTAAAAAGTGAATGAAGACTTATTATATGAATCCTTTCCCAATGCAATGTTTAAATCACGTTTTATTGCAATAATATTTAATTAAAGTAATAAAATGCTAACACCACCTTTTGCTATAAATATATCCTTTGATGTATTTTGTATACTAAAAGGATATTACTCTACTTCTTTAATTCAATTGCTTAATTTATATCTAAAAGAATACCAGAAAAGTGAAAACTTTGATTCGTGGCCACCTGTTTTTGTTAAAAATAAAATTTTGTTTATTCGTTTGATAAATTATATTCCACGAGAATTCCAAAACAAAGAAGCAGGAGTATAAAGAGGAAATATTCCTGACGTCTTGTAACCCCTGAACTAAAAACCTTTGCTAACTCTCAACTCCATTAAAAACTGTCAAGTCCCTTAACATTCTCATTCAGTTATTCGCCTTTTTCAACTTTAAATTTATAATGACGCTCTCACTTGGATGAGCTTTGATTTACAACAAGGAAACGGAATATCTTTGTAATTTCAAAGTAAAACGTTAGCACTATGTTTTTTAAACAATTTTTATTTCTCGCTCTTTCTAAAACTTTCCCCTTTCTATGTAACTGGTGAGGTTCATTTTCTGTTCGTAAATTGCTTACCAGAGCCACAAGAAAATGTTGGCTTGGAACAAATGGAAATGGATGTTGTTATTCCAACCTCCAAGGAATGGCTTAATCATTCTGTCAGTGTGTCATGTGCTACAAATATACTTTACCCCTTTCACTTAAAAACTACTACACGACTAAGGTGAAATTTTACTTGGGAATAACTCAGACTTTTGGTTGACATATATGATAATTAAATTACTTATACTGCTTAATCTTAAACACCAACCCCAGCCTCTCTCCCCCAAACACCCCATACGAATCTCCAGAACCGCTGGGGCTAGGAAATAACTCTTCGGGTGGGAGGTACCCACAGGCGCTACACTTTGAATACCCCTGCCCTCAACCCCCTCCTGGCCCCGGAACCACTTGAGAAAGGGGGTCACCTAAATTTAACAATATACTTTAATATTCAACTACCTAAGTAATTCGTATCCATTTGTACATCAAGTAACTGATACATAATAATTACTGACACACAACACATCAGGCCGCTTTAGTAGTATACAATATTTTTTATATACCATCCACCGGGATCTCCACGCCTTTACACCAATGGGGTAAGTAGGAGGAAGGTAAAGTTTATAGGAAATGTGTCTGCATTTGTGGTGAGGGATAGTGGAAAACTATTTAGGAGAAGTCGTCCTCAGCACACCCAGCCGGAGTTCAAGCCCTGATCTTCCCATCCAGTTTTTTTTTTGAAAGAGATGACTTAGAGTAGACCATTCAACCACTGATGCGGGTATGATGTAGCCTACTACTTAAAGAATCACACTTGTGTGTGTGGAAATAGAAGATTCCATCTTAAAACTAAACAAACTACCCATATAAAAACAAAACTAACTTTAATAAATAATCTGTTATGCGGCGGAAAAATTTGGAGAAATGATTTTTCGCTTTTGAAATTAAAAAAAAAAGTTCACATATGTAACAAAATCAATAGGTCCACAGCATCATAGACAAAAATTGTTATTTAGTTGGTACTAAAAAATCAAACGTACATCTTAAAATAAAGCTGGTAGAGTATTTTTAACATAGATAAAATTTTATCCACATTATTATATAGCATATTTTTATAAGGTTCAGAATTTTAGTTGTGTTTAGTATTCGATAGCAAGCGGTATTTATATTTCTTTATTATATCTCGTTGCATTACAGCATAGTTTGAG
Source organism: Timema podura (assembly GCA_033556935.1). Taxonomy (NCBI): domain Eukaryota; kingdom Metazoa; phylum Arthropoda; class Insecta; order Phasmatodea; family Timematidae; genus Timema; species Timema podura. The sequence continues at coordinate 18,190,006 of JAVRXN010000008.1, forward strand.
CCGCATCAAGCAATGATGAAGAATATGTTTTAAAATGATAAAAACATTCGAAATATTAAATACAATAATATTGTACATTATTGTACATTAAATACAATAATCTTGTAGATTATTTTAAAGCAATTAGAGCTTACAATGAGACAGAACAAGATTGAAATGAACTTAAAAAATGAAGTAATTGAAGAATTTAAAATTACATTGAATATTATTATTATTATTATATTATTATTATTATTATTATTAGCACCGCGTCTTACTGCCCGTTGGGGTTATACGCACTTACGCTAATGTGTGATGGTAGGGTGGTTGTGAGATGAAATGGAGGACCTACAGTTTAACGTGGGATCCGAACCACGGTGGAGGCCTGGCATTCCACACATTCACACAAGTTGTGATTAATACACGTCTTGTTAGAGGTGAAGGAAGGGTTTGGCAATCAGATAAATCTGTGCAGAGACTACATTGAAATAGAGAACACTAATATAATTTGTGTCAACAATAATGTAATTTATAATTGTTCGGCCACATTAATTTGTAAGTTTCATTTCATTTTATACAAATATTGCTTCCTCCTATTGTAAGTGTACCGCCCCAAACCCCCCGCCCATCGCCTCTCTCTTATTATTAAAAGTTACTGAAATTATTTAAATATAGACTTAGGTTACACAAACAAAACAAAAAAAGCGTGCACCAATATATTAGACAGAAAAAACAGGAAAATATAGATTATGTAAAAAGGGAAAGGTTCTTCACATTATAAAATCTTAGAAAGACGTTGGGAGGGAGGGGAAATGGGGAGGGGGGGGGTTGTACGGAAACTCAGGTTACCCAACACTTCTTTTAGACTGCTAGCAGTCATCATGGGTATTAGGAGTTGAAAGCATTATATAAATATTAACTAGGATAAATAATTAAAGAGAAAAATTTATTTAAATAATTAAAACCAAAACAAAGAATACAAAACATAATAAATAATTTGTATGAGGCAGAATAATATTATAAACCTAGTTAGTCTACTAGTTAACAACCAGTCCCTAGATACACACAAAGTTAAATAAATAAATAAAATTGTGTATATGAAACCCAAATTATATATAAAAGTACACATAATTTTTTATCAAGTAGGATTCAACTTTCCTTACCAAAATCTTTTTAAAAAAATTAAATTATTTATGAAATATTGACGCACTAAATAAAAATGTGATTTTTTTTTTTTTAACGAAATGTAATAATTTTCTTGCCCTCAACACGTGACTACGAATAATGATCAAGTTAAAAGAGTTTCTAGTTGCAGTACACGTTGTTCTTCTCTTCCTTGTTCCGGGGAGTTAGCGTGTGTTTCTCTGTGGCTGTGGCAAGGTTGGTAGTAGTGTGCCGTGCTGCGCTAGGTTTGGGTCCGCCACACACACAACATCAAACGCTAGCTCTCTGCCGACGCCCGGGCGTTAATTCACGGCGTCATTGCCGCGACGCCGCCTGCTAGGGCAACAGTGGCGTAAATACATATTCTTCTCCTCTATCTCATCATAAGCAATAACGAGATCTCGTTTTGAGCTCCATCGCCTATCCACTATGAAGCTGCGGGTCAAGAGATCATCGAGTCAGTGGTGAGAGAGGGAGAATCTAGAATCTCCCGAAATGTAAGATTAAAACGTACCTATTCAAGACTTTAAATGAAAATAAAGTTATACTTTTCTTGTGTCCAACATATCTTACTACTCCACTGACCTATATGTATATTTACTCTAATGAGGTAAAATAAGGTAGGTGGAATTTAAAATAAATATGCTCAGTTTTGTGCAACTAAGAGTGAGAAAACACAAAAAAGTTACCCTGAATATTATCGGCCAGGATTCAAACCATGACTTCTCCAGAACTGGTTAGCCTACTTTATTGCAAGGATGATGGTGCCTTTGATCTTACAACTACTGATGCGTATGTATTATTATTGGGCATTAAATATATTATATTTAGCACCACGTCTTACTACCCATTCGGGTTATACGCTTAATTACTAATTGCACTAATGGATTAGGAATTGGGAGGGTTGAATTTAGAGGAAGTGAACCCGCATTTGCATGGAGGGAGATGAAAACCATTTAGGAAAAACCAACCCCAGTTCACCCGACCGAGATTCGAACCTCGATCTCCCCGTCCTCGGTGGTCGAGCTCAACACGACTAGCGCGTTAGCCAACTACGCCACCGAGGCGGGTTATTGGGCATTAAAGAACTTATTGTCTTCCTAATATAATGATTGTGACTTAATACTGATTATGCTCGATATTCTCGGTGAACGTATGAATAAACTTCACCCTCAAATGATCTAATCAACTTAGCTCCTTAAATTCCAGACACCTTTAGGTTCCCCATTAGCTACAAGAACGTACTGGATCGATCTTTATGTTTTTTAAGGGGCAGCCTGCCGGAACGTTGAGATGCGTTGCAAATGTCAAAAATCCCGTGCTATTTATTATTTTAAAATATAGTTTATGTCAATGGTTCTCAAACTTCTTAGTCACGTGGACCCTCTAATAAAGGAACAGCTGATTCACGGACCCCTATAGTAGGAAAAAATTATTTTAAGAAAATGCATTGTAAATTATAGGAATAGATTAGTCATAATAACTTTTTTAATGTAAGAATATTTACGATATGGATTTAAGTAAAATAAATGCACACTTCTAGACATAATAAATATTTTAAATAAACGTAAAAGGAATTACAATAAGAATAAAGAGTGTGTATTATAGTTGTACATTTAAAATCACTGATAATTTATGTGAGGAATAGAAATTAAGTTTGATTCAAACTTAAAGAGACAAGACAATTTCGTTTCACATTTTTACACTACAAAGAGCTGAAAAGGCTTACTCGCCTAAATAAGTTGTTGGAAAAAGGTATCAAATGTTTCAGTGTTTTTTTCTGAAAGTTCTTTGTGCTGGTTGATGAGAAAATTAAAAGTGAATACCTAAATGCCCCCCTCAAAACTGTAGACACAAGTGTTTAGTTTAGTGTTGTGTTTAGTAGACACAAGTGGTCACATTTTTATACACATGTATAAGATTATATCTCGCGGCCCCCACTTTGAGTATCTCTGGTTTATGCTATAATGGTGGTAAAAGTTCCTTTATGATTGAACAAACTTAGATTTTTAATTTTTATAATATTAAAAAACAATATGAAACTAACCCATTTTCAACGACGTTTCATTCAAATATTGTAGTTCTTAGATCAAAGCTCATGGTTAGAAACATATAAATATAACTAACTAACCTCTAAACAAACAATTAATTCAAAATCACGTCAGTACGTTCTTTTTATTTTAATGTTCATTCTGAGATATTACTTTGGCTTATCACTGTGTTGCATTGAGCGTGTGTACACAAAGAAGAGAAAGGAAGGAGTAAAGCAAGGTTCAAAGAGCAGCCCCCTACCAGGAGACCATAGCACTAGAGGAGGTGGCGCATGTCAAACCAGGGATAGAAGGAGACTAGCTGATGACTTCCTCACACCTTATACCTTATGGTCCCTTTGCATTCCTAAATAAGAATTAAGATACTGGTCAGCCCTCTCTAATCAAAGTAAGGAGTATCACATAATAAAAGATTGTGATAGAATCGTTCTGTTTATTTAAAATTGTTTAGCAAATGAAAATCAATTTTTATCATTTAGGGACGTTACAACTGTACCATTTTGATAAATAATACTAATTAATGTACCCACAAGTGTAATTCATCACTTCGCTCAAGAACATAATCAAAATGTTAATTCTGATAAACAATTACTATATTTACTTCATTCAACTTGGATTATATATTTTATTTATCAGCTTGCTAATTATTTATATGTATGGTTAAATAAATAATTGCTTGGATAAGATTAATTTGGATGTAAAAACTAATCTTGAAAAATAGATTTTTAATTCCCTAGTTAATATTTTTTTTATTAAATTTAAAAAATATATATATACGTCGCATTGTCCGTGATCTTTGGTAGAATATCATCGATTGGTTTCTCACACTTTAATATATTTAGATCAGGTTTAATTGGTTTACTGACTCTGGTCAGTGCAACTTCACGCTTACATTACTCTTTTATCCCCAAAAATGACAACTCATTTTTTTTTTAAATATTTGATGATTATTTCCTAAAAAATAGTGGGCCGTGGAAATGACCAAAATCATTCATGTTTTTGTCCTGTTGGATTCTTATGTTTGTCCCAATTTTTGTTGAAAGCCATCCATTTGTTCAGGCATTAAATGGAAGGAAGGGTTGTATTAGGCACATGCATCGTTATTTTAGGACTCTTTTATATTACATAAACAAGGTGGCTAAAAACGAGCTATTTTGTTGCACAATTATTGTTTGGCGTTTGTGTATTTTCACACTAATGGTAGGTTGAGGCAAACTCAAAACGGAGGCTACAGTTCGATTGCAGCCGGCTGGTGATATTAACGAATGCTAAAGAGGGTAATTAATTCGTCCTTTCAACTTCTTCTCCGTGGATTGTATGGATTGTAAAGTTGATCTTAGTTTGCTACTAGATAAACCGATCTAGTATGTATATTGGATGACATAAAGCATCGTTTTGACATTTTAAAACGTTAAAACTATGTTCAGTTGAAACATTAAAAAAATGTGGCTGATTTCAAACGTTAAAGAAACTTCTGCTTTTATTTACTTCTTTCCTTTTTTAAATATTTCGTGTGCTTTAATATAATAATATTATTGGTATCTTACATGTTCGAGTCACCCAAGATGTTGGGAAGATCCTTGGCCTATTTTCACACTTGGGAGATCTTTAGACATAAAATTATTGTTTTGGTTTTTTTGCAACACGTCTTACTTCCTATCTGGGTTATTATAATCTAACTGCACCGGGGCAGGGTGAAGAAAAGTAGAATTTAAATAAAATGTATCCGTATTTATAGGAAAAAAAACACTCTCTGCATATCCGACTGAAATTCGTACCTCGATCATCCCGTCACCGCTAGTCAAGTCTATATCGAGAATGACGCCTTAGACCATGCGACCACCCAAGTTGGTCGTCGTCCTTCTTTCACGTAATATTGAACGTATGGAGATGGTGGTATTCTCTAACGCCAGCAACACACTGTACTGAGTGATGGAGTAGCAGAAGTTGGAGGAGGTATGTGACCAGTCTAGCGTGTGACAGGCGGGACTGATGGATGATTCCATATCGAAAACACAATATTCGGAACCACCCGAATCACTGTATAACACAAAATGGACTCACCGTTGTTATACACTATTCTTACCACTCATAGACCGCACATACCTGTGCAGTGCGCCTGCGCTGGTCGTGACCAACTGAGCTGTGATGTGGTCACTCCAGAACATTGCTACAGGTTGCTGTGTGTATTGGTCCTATTGGCTTTAGGCAACACAATTCAGTGTTGCCAACCTTGTCACTTCATTCAACTCCGCTTCCATCTCTTAAAATCCTTACACTAAAGCATTTATTAGCAAAGTAACTTAATACAACTTTGTCAAGCTTAGATAAACATTTTCCTCTCACCACGTCTTCTCTTCGTTCGGACTATTTGCCTATAGACGCTAATAACTAAGATTGTTTTTAAAAAACACTTTCCCTCTTCCCTCCAAGCAAATTTAGTTTCATTTCCTCTTGAGTCTACCTTCTTTATCCTTACCCCATTGGTGTAGATATAAGGATATCTAGGACGATTAGTAAGACGTGGAACACAACACACAAAAAATGTTATAAGTTGTGTTTATAATGCCATTGGCCGCTTTTGTCAACGCGTATATACACTAATAATAATAATAATAATATAATAATAATAATAAGTTTTAGAAGGCACGACCTGTACTCGAACCAGAGTCCTTTATAAAGGCAGTAGAGCTCTCTCACCCTTCATCAAACGGGGCAGAGTGGTTTAACATGTTGCAGACTCTCGGGGTAATTCCAGAAGCCCTGTAGCGTATGCGGAATGCAGGGTGTACTGTGTGTTGTGTGGATTCAAACAGTCGCAGTCGCAGCCAGAGGCCATGCAACATTACCATGTGGCACAGGTGCGCGCGCATCCTGGTGGTCACGTGTTGCGCCGCGGGGCGATCACAGCAATGAATGGATGGATGGATACTGTTTAACATAATTAGCGACATTAGCCAGGCTGGCCTTGTTAGTTAGAGTGTCACACTGATAGACCCTAACCGAGAATTATTGTTCTCCGGGTTTTTTTTTATTAATAGTCCGTCATTATATAGAGAAAGCATTGAAATCATTAAATTTTTCTACTTAGCGATGCTGATGGTTCTTAACCTTTAAATTGACCTTGAACTAAAAAATATCTTAAAATTATGTCTGTCTAAGGCTACAGCCGAAACGATTTAATGGATTTCATCCAAACTAGATACTTAGATAGAGGCCAAATTGGAATTTTGATTCTTTCTCTAAAATTAAGATTAATTTACTGATAACTGATTTTTGAAAATTGAAATTTTTTGAAAATGGCTCCAACAATTTGGTTCTAAACTAATTATGTTGAATGATATACATGATAAATATCGCTGTGTAGGCTACTTGTTTTGTTTTAGAGAAATATTTAATTGACAATAACTTAGACCTAGGCCTACTTATGACTAGTTTTTGAGAGTTGAAAATTATTCACAAATGTCTGTAAAAATTGTATTCAAACTGAAATTTGCTGATTAGCTTATATAATAAATAAAAAAATATGTTCTTTTAAAAAAATACCTATTTGAGGCTAATTTAATAAAGATAAGTTCAAGTTAATTCAAAAATTCAACAATCTTGCTCAAAATGTATGCCTAAGAGTACTTCATAAGGTTTAAAATTCCGTCTGGTGTACGGGCGGTAGTTTTTACTTTGTGATGTCCTCATTATTTACACCAATGCATGTTTATTTCCTCTAAATTCTACCTTCCTCATTCTTACACCATTAGTGCCATGAAATGTATATAACCTGGACTGGACTGGTATTTACATGGAGAGGGCGAGTTGGAAACAATTTATTAAAAAAAACAGCTCATTAGTATACAGGGTGGGATTCAGCAATTGTGTTTCTTTTATATATTTATTATTTTAACCCTGGGTCTAGCTAGTGAGTATTATCATTACCAAGGGGTAGTTAAGAGTAAGAATGTATGAAGGAATTTCACCCTCATTTTTTGTGGAATGGGGATTTGAAAATCACACTCCTATAACATTCAAATGAATTTGTGTAATTCGGGCATAGGCAATCTGTATATTGAGATCCTGCCTCGTCACACCACGGGATTGCTGTTACTGGTGAAGGTGCGTCCACACACCAACATGTATCAACACGTTTTCAACAAAAACGAAAAAAGCAGTTCTAAATATTGAAAATTCATGTTGGGAATGTTGGCAACATGTTGACAGTTTCCCGTTAGTTATCGGTAAACATCAAAGCATTGTTGTTGAGGCGCATCTACACCATAGCAATATTGTTGTCAACATAGTAATCAGCATTTAGTTTGCTTGGAGGTTCCATCTGAAAAGGTTGTGTTCGTTCGCGTTTATTGAATTTAATATTGTATACTCCATTTTTGAATACTAAATTATTTTCATTGTGGAATGAAATCGAAAAAACATAAGTACTTTTATAGAAATATACAGAGCTCGGCTGGTTTATGGACAACTGTGTGGATAGAATAACATACCATGCAGATTTCAACGTCAGTACCGAAAGAGTTGGAGTAGAAAAAAAATATGAAGAGTTTAACAGGACACTAAAAATTACTACATCTTGCCGCAGCTGCAAGCAGCAGATCTCCCTTTCTCAGCTCCTGTACTCAACCATGTCCTGACAGCTATATTGATTTGTTCTGGACACCTTGTTGAAGAAAAATATTGTCAACAACAATGTTGTGGACGCACTGTGGGAGCTCTTAATAAGGCTAATTAAGTTTCTTTTTAGTTACATGCTATAGTATAATAATTGTCAGTATTTAAGTAATAATTATATATAATATATATATTATTATATATATTATATATATATATATATATTATATATATATAATATATATATATATATTATTATATATAATATAATAATATATTATATACTAATAATTATTACTATACTTATATAGATGAACAGATATGTAAAACGCGGTGAACAAAAAAAGTTTTAAAATGGATAAGCCAATTACGAGCGTTCATCTGTTTCAACTCATGAAATGAAATTATTATATATATTATATCTAGTAAGTGTAATCAATTTTCAAAAGGTAGAATAAAGACCCACTTATATTTTTCATTTTTATAGCATAATTTTGAGATTATTTGCTCACTTATAACCTACTATATACACACTTTGATATATTCGTGCTTATATTCAGCTCATTAGTTAGAATCAAAGTTTCTTTCAAAACAAGAGTTAGACGTATAATTTTCATCATCGCTTCAATTTTTTTTCCTTTCGCCTCTCATTTCTTCCCTTTGCAATGTTTCAGTCACTTTGAGAAAGTTTTATCAAAGATTTGACGCTACACTTGAATTATGGAAATAAAAATGTACAGTCTGTATAAGAAGACTTAAACTGCGTTGTAAGCAAACAAATATTATGATATTTAAAAATCTGAGGGAGGACAAAATTATACACTTTTATATAATAATTATTATTTTTCCAAATTCCGTTAAAGTTTGATAAAAGGGATGCGAGTTAACATCAGTATTTTTGCAGCTTTTATAAGAAAAAAATTGTTGGGTCAAAATAAATAAAATATTGATTCAGTAAATACGTTTAGTCTAATTGTCTACTTAAAATCTACACAGTTATTGAATATTTTCTAAGTGTGTAGTAGCATTTAAACATAAACTTTAAAAATCGTAAAATATTCAAAACTCTTCTGAATACCATGTGTAGAAAATTAATCTGAATGTATCTAATAGCATATTTTGGATTATTTAGGTCAAAAAATTTAAGTTTAAAAAACTTAAAAAAACTGATCTTAGCTTACTTCCCTTCCACTTCACCTTAAGGACATCATCTATTTGAAGGGAAATATCCTCACTGCTGTATTTCTCATGTAAGGGCAGTTCTGAAGCGTCAAACGCACTCATACAAACCTCAATTATTTTAAAATCCTCTCTGTTGATTCTTTGATAAAATAGCATTTTTTACTTTTTCATATATGAAAGAGAAAGTATCTGTCGTGAACATTTTCGGCCTCGAGATTATGATTAATCTTTATGTTTTTGTGTGTTCAAACCCCCCAAAAATTGATATTATAATTCTGTTTGTCTGTCGAACTTTCGTCCTGGTCACAGATCTGAAACGTTGATGGATTTTCAACTTGATATTTAGATGCTAAAGCAATACCTCAGGACTATTTTTTTAAAATTTTGATCTTAACCTTAAAGTTAAGGGTTTGTTAAATAGTGAATGGTTTTCTAAAATCAACTCTAAAACTTTATTTAGCTGGGGAAAGTTTGATATGACCAAAATAACATATTTGTTTATTTGGTGAAAATACATTTAAGGGTTGTTTAGTGATCACTGAGTTAAAAAAAAAACTTAATGAGAAATAGCTATAGCGATTTTGTTCATGTATTTTTTTAAATTTTAAATAGTATTAAGTTAAATGTTTATTTTTAAGGAATTAATAGTATTTTACTGATGACTGATTTTTTTAAAAATCGAGGTATTTGAAAATAGCTATAAAGATTTTGTTCACATTTGTTATTTAATAACGATTTTACATGATAATAAATAATTTTTGTTTGGCTTTCTAAAATAAATTAATTTATATATTTTACTTTAAAAGCTTAGGAAATTAGAAATATTTTGAAAATTGGCTTTTAAATTTTGATTTAAAATGGGTATCTGAAAAGTGTTTCATGACAAATAAGAATTTATTTTTATTTTTACAAATATAAATATTTTGAAGGTAGTTAACAAATTGCTTCTTTTTTAAAGAAAACCCCAAGCATTAGTACACAATATGAGAAAGTTCGTGAGATTGTGTCGTACCATTTATTTGTTTGAGGAAGGCGACATCTATGTTTCTAACCATTTACTTTTTGATCTCAGAACCGACATTTTACGCGAAACGTCTTTGAAAATAAGCTAATTTCTCCTGTTCATGATTTTTTTATAACTATAAAACAAGAAATGTTAAGTTTTTCATTCATTTAGTGAAACGTTGATATATTTTGCCTCTATTATGGCGTTAACTATGTTTTGAAAAACAAACCCCTTCTGAAATAACGCGGGATTTCTAGACGTCTGTAACGCGTCTCAGCGTTTCTTTAGGTAGCAGCCTTAATTTCTAGTTTAAATTCGTTTTTTATTTAAGTTTTTTTAAAATTGGTATGTTTATCACTTTTTTGGGGATTTTAATGAAAATAGCTTTTATTTAATCTTACTGAGAGCATTTAATTATTATTTTTAAATCGTCATATCACACAAGAGCGGTGGACTCCAAAGGTAACTGTGGTGTGTATGTAGAATCGGAAGAAGAAAAGTAAGAGAAGGTAAAATAAAGTAGCCTATCAGCGTAAACTACTCCTTGCTGAGCCTTCAAAGTGAAGGAAGGGAGCTCTGAGATCCAAACAGTTGAAGGAAGGGTTGGAATCCTTGGGATTAAAATCATGCTACTCGTGTAGTAGAGTAGGGATTATTAAGATTTCACTTTGGGTGCACCCACAGGCTAGCACATGTAACGGTGGCCCTATGGTTCAGGGCATTAATATTCACTATGCCTTAGGGTCACCGTGTACGTGGAAGCCATACGGTACAATTCCAGTCAAGTGCACTATAAAGGATTTCTCTCCTTCTCTCTTCTTTAATGCGTGTTTATTTACTCTTAACCTATTCGTCTCCATCCTGTATAGTCATATTAATAATAGCCATTTTACTAACGTACAACTAAATAATAACGACTTGTTTCTAGATAACTCCTTTTTTTTTTCTTAGCCAGATTGTACTCCCTATTCGGTGTTTGGGGGAGGGGAGGGGGGGTAACAGCCTGTGAATCCTGTTTTCCCCATCTTGCTTCCAAGTTTCCACACAGTCCCTGACCCGTGTTACCCGGCTCTTTTCAGAGCAGTAATAACAGTCGTCACTGTGTCCTTAGAGAAGTGTAACTGTTCGTGCTCCATTGCCTTCCCCCCCCCCCCCACCTCCTCCCTTTGTTATCATGAGCCTGAACAACTTCTCAGACAGTTACTGGTCGTTTCTTAGATAACAACTTGGTCTTGGCTCTCCAGGACTCTTCCAGCGCTGCCTCCAGGGCACTTTTCATTTGTTAGAAGTATATAGCGTGCACTTAACAATCCAACTGATTATATCATCACACAACTTACACACTAACTTAACTTTATAATAGACATTACACCCACTAAACATGAACTAAATGTCGGGTTCATCTATTTTGGTTTGCTGTCGGCGGAGAAGTCGGTGCCTAAGACTCGGCTGTCAGTACAGAGGGTGATTGTTCCTTAATGCTATCATACTTACCCTCCACACAAATACGGGTACATTTCCAAGGCACTCTCGCCAATAAATCCTATTTTCTTCATCCCTTCCTCAATTGATAATTTAAATTCATATAACTGAACGGGTAGTAAGCTGTGATGAAAAAAAAAATACTGAAACCCAGGCCGTCAATCCATACCGGTGTCCAAACAATCAATGATAAATATTTGACCTTACCTGGTATCGAACCCAGCACAGTAAGCCGACGAGTGTGCTAAGGTTTAAAACTTTGTAGTTTATAGGTACCCTTTAGTTTTTCTAGTAAAACTTATACTAATTTAAAGACACAGGATGAAGAAGGTGTATTTTAAGAAACCCCACTGACGCTATCTTGGAGAGAGGATGAGAGAACCACATTGAAAAATAGCAACGTTAGAAAACATGACAAGTGTATTTATATGGTGATTGTAACCCGACATCATGATCTGAACATATGACCAATGAGCCAGTAATGTAATTTAATATTTAAATTGAGCTCCACGTCTTGCCACCCATCAGGGCTATCCGCATTTTTACACAAATGGGGATAAGGTCGGTAGAATTTTGGGTAAGCGTACCCTTTTTCGTAAAGGATAGTGAAATACTATTTAAGTAATAGGCCTATTACTCTTAATAAACCGAGCCAGGATTCAAACTTAAATTTCCCCCGTTACCGGTAAAAACTACAAAAGACTATAATTGCGCCTTTGTCCATGTCGATCGACACAGGTTTCTGAAAATGTAGTTAGTGCTTCTAACTATGATTTTCCCCACTTTCTCCCAACGCGTATGCTGCTGCATATCCTCTCAGCTACCCTCCTGATCCCTAACACTTGACACTCTTGTAAGAAAATCCATCTTAATCTTGTTTGTAACGCTTGCACAGTAACTTTGTTACATTAAGGTGATATGTAAGAGAACGCCAGTAAAGGGTAGAGTTTTTGCGGTTTTCTTAGCAAAACTTTTTTTTAGCTGAAATAAATAAAATATTTCTTCAGTACAAACCTAGAGTTTAATTTTCTTCACGTGATGATATCAACAGTTGTTGAATATCTGTCATAAGCATAGCGGCATTAGATGACAAAATAAACGAAGGAAAAAAAAAATTAAATTCCAGGTCACCCTTGACGGAGATTCAAGAACTGTTGAGGCCACTCACCATGTGAAGAAAATTAAACTCTATGTTGTATTAAAGCAATATTTGATTTATTTCAACAACAAAAAAAGATTTAAAAAAATTCAAACACACCAACTTATTCTCATGTTTCCTATAGCACCACCTTGGTAGTAATAACTGTTCAAATATTGTGTATAGGCGAGGCCACTTATTTATCACCCCCAGGTTGTAGACTACTGTGTGTTGAGGGAACAAGCCCTCAAAACCGGACCTGAGATAATGTCTGCTCTAATAAATGTGTGATCCGAGGCCCCTCCCTTCCCCTTGGCGTGTTTATGCTCCCCTTTCCTTTCTTATCGGGCTACCGTAAGGTAATAAACTCATTTAGAACCTGACTAGGGAACTGCTGCTAATTGTTGATTCTCATGGTTTCTACATACGATGGTTTGCTGTGTTTTCTCAATCTCTCTCTACGCTACTATGGGTGCACATAGTCTAAAGAACCTTTAAAATCCTGACCCCTTAAACTCTAGCCATTAATATAATAATACAGCCCCTGTATTACTATATTAACATATTATATATACTATATCTATATTACCATATTATATATACTATATCTATTATATTATAAATACTATCTATATATATAGAGAGAGATAATATATATTTATATAATATGTAATATTATATTATATTAGATATATACAAAATATATATAGAGAGGGAGATATTATATATAACATGTATATATATTATATATACTATCTCTTTCTATATGTATATAGAGAGTGTTATTATATATATAACATATATAATGTGTATAGAAAGTATATATTTACACAAACACCTTTTATACAGGGGCTGTATTACTATATTAATGGCTTAGTTTAAGGGGTCGGAATATATATATATATATATATATATATATAATATAAATAAACTCACTCCCTTCCTCTCTCTCACTTAAGTCATTTTACTTTCTATCACTCGCTCTCTCTCTATATATATTTAATAAATATGTACATATATACATGTAAATAATACAAATATTTATGTATAAATATATATATTTGCATATTATATTTATATACATATACATTTATATACATGTATTAATTATATATATTTGTATACCTCTATCTATATAATGAGATATAAGTATTTATTTATATAGGTCTACATGTAAATATATATTTACATATATATTTAAATACATTTACATATATAATATATATAGAGAGAGAGAGTAAGAGAAGGTGAGTGCTCTTTTTATAAGTGTGAGAGAGTGGACGAGAGTAAGTTTATAAATATCTAGATACATATATATAGATATATATATATTTATATATAAGCTATAAATATATTTACATATAGAGAGTAAGAGAAAGGGAGTGATGTGTTTATACTGTAAGTGTAAGAAAGTGAGAAGAGAGTGAATGTGGTGTGTGTAAGTGTAAGAAAGTGTGATATAGTTGACCTAAGTCTAATAAAGTGTGAGAGAGTATGTGTAGGTGTAAGGAAGTGTGAGAATGTTAGTCTAAGTAAAAGAAATGGTGAGAGAGTTTGTGAATAAGGGAAAGAGAGAATGTTAAAAGTGTATCCATACTCTACATTTTATCATTGTTGACAGTAATTATTCTCAATGTTCTAAACTTACTCACCTGTCTTACTTACTTGTTCTAAACTCCACCTTTCCACGACTTCACTATTTGTACCCAATTTAAAGACTTGTAGATATTTTCAAGTAGCTGATTATTTTGATATGTACTGTACGTCTTGAGGTTAAATGTTAGTAAGGGCGAGGCACATGTAAATTCAAGATATAAGATAATGGCTGAAAGCACTAAGGGTGAAGTGGAGATAAATGGTCCATTCCTTTTAAACGGACACCTACAAGGCCATACGAATTACTTTAAGGGCCTTTATAGATATCTGATTGCGCAGTGCGATGGAAACGTTATGTTCAAACTCAGCCAAGCTTAAACCAACTGTTTCTATCATATTTATGATGACTGTAATCAGGGATATAATATTTCCAAATTTTTTTCGTGCTTACAGGTAGTTTGTTACGCAAGCCATTTTTTTAAAAAATGCAATGCTCAGAAAGGTTAAACATTTTCAGACTTAATAACGGATCGAATAGATTAGCTTAGTGCTAATCCAAATAAATAATAGTCCTAGCCCCTTGATATACCTACATAAAAAAATTGTTGTCCAGAGAATTTAATTTTGTATTTGGGTTTTTGGATCATTGGAGAAGTAATTTAGCTTGGGTAGACATTGCTGATCGGGGCAGAATTTTTCTGGACGTTTTTAAAAATGATAGTGATAATGTAATATTTCAGGAACCGTGAGACCTACATACTTCATTTAGGTGTCAAAACATTGGTTTTGGGGGTCAAGTAGTCTTATAGAGACAGAAAATAATTCCTCAGTGCAAACCCTTCCACTATTTTCCAAAATGTCAGCTTTAATAGAGGAAGAAAGACATATATAGATATGAAACAAATAATAATGGTTTTTAATCCTTTCGTGTATACACCAAACAATGTTTATGATCTGAATATGAGAAAAAAATAAGGTTTATATTCCTGTTTTAAACCCATTTATATAGTTCATTTTATTTATTTGTTTGGTAATCGCTCGTGGTCCATTTGCAGAATGTTGAATATTTAAGAAGAGCATATTGTCAGGGACATCTTTTTGGAGCACAGGTTTTGCAAATACATGTACGTGTAAGTTCTGTGCGTAGAGGCTTTAGAAATCTCGTAGGTTTTAGCTCTCCATCAACATCTTCCCAATCAAATACACACGGATCTTTCTCTACATAACTATGATCCAAAAAATATCTTCTGGTCAAGTAGAACGCTATTTTGATTGTGTCCACGCACATAATATAATGTCGGTGTAAGGTTAGTTAGTGGGACTGATCTCTTGAAATCACTATACCTAAGATCTTAAAATGTGTCACTGTCAGAACTCGTTTTCCACACATGCACAAGGTATTTTTCTACTTCTTTAAAATAACATTCTTCTTCTGTCCCAGCAAATTATTTTATAAACTCACAGGTTCAGCAATTAAAGCTCCAAGCTTTGTTCCAATTTTTGCTCATAGTGTCATCACCCGTAAGAATATATGTCTTGATAAGAGCAGTGGACATTTTTGGGTCAAGTTTCTTGTACATAGTATAACACGAGATTAAGTGTAATTTTTCGTCTGTTCCATAACCTATCCATAACTTATCAATAACTCTGACATTCTTGACTTATGAATATTGAAACAAATCTAAGCATCACAATAATAAATCTGTGTCATTTGACAATACAATGACTCGATTGGAACTCTTTATAACAGCCCACTCAACATGAGGCGCAATATGATGGTCAGCTTCCTCCAAGTTTGACTGTTTAATTCTTGAACAATATGGCCCGTACCTTTTGAATACATCCCTGCAGGACAACTCCTCATTGGCAATCATTCCACTTGAAACAATGGGAAATTCAGTGTTCACTGAAGCATCAGCAATGTTTTGTTGGGTTGAGCTAACATCTCCAAGTACATCTTGTTCGATGTTATTGACCAGAATTTATCAAATTGCACGGGTATAGGTGTCGAATTTTTGATGAAGGCAATGTCACTTGTTCCACTTGTAGATATTCGTCTGATTCTCCCACATTATTTGACAGATAGTTCAAGATAGCTGTCAAAGACAACGTACAGTTCTTACAAGGTGCATACTGACTTTGAAATATGTAGAACAGTCTGAACGACTTCTCCAAATTCTTGCTTGTATGAAATCTTGACCATTCGCAATTGTGACAGTGTAGTCCACACCAACAAAATTGTTAATTGAGGAAACCTTTTCGAATTGAAATTCTTCAGGTGAAAGTTTTTTTCTCGAGCTTTAGTACGAGTTTGTGTTTCACTGGTTTGTTTGCAACATCTCCATCAAATAATGCTTTGTTAGAATAAGATCATGTGACAGAATGTCCTTGATAAATTCACATATTTCTTTTGTTAAATCCATCCCTCTATGTGCTTGCGAAAGTTATTTTTTTTGTAACCTGTTTTGTAGTAGCTGGTTGGACGAAATTATTACTATGGCAATTAAAGCGTATTTTGTTTTTAATTATCACCACGTCTTACTACCTGTTCAGATAATGCGCATATATGATGATCACGGATGAGGAAGGAAGCAATTTATAGATAGTCTACTCACATTTGCGTTCAAGGAGAGTGGAATATAATTTAGGACAAACAACCCTCAGTATACCCAACCGGGACTCTAACCCCGATCTCGCCGTCTTCAGCAGGCCAGTCAAACAAGATAGTGACACCTTTTAGACCATTCGGCCACTGAGGCGGGTATGCCTATGGTCATCAGTAGCATGATAGAATATTCATGAGGCTCCCTTTAGAAGGGGTCTTGACCCAATGTCCCTGCGCATGCGCTGTGTAACACTTAGTTGAACTCCAATACCGTCGGGGATACCCGTACTTATAATTCTAGAAGTACGGCTAGTAATTAGTAGTAGTTATTAACGGCTTTATTTAAGGGCAATGAGTGGGGAAGGGTGATTTTTAGAGAACGTGTACCTGTATTACGTGAAAAAGTGATGGGAAGACCAACCCCAGTTGAGATTCAAACCTTAACCTCCCTGTCATGGGAAATATGCAGTGAACCTGACTTTATATTCTGCGTGATCGCCGGTGCAGGTCTAGTTCAACACACAATCACATCCATTAGGACAACTATAAGACCGTACTAGTGTCTTTATAAACTAATCTTAAAGTAGCCTACGTTGCCGAAAGGTCAGTGTCTAATTTTTAAAGCTGTCAAATCGACACCATCTGTAAAGATGGCAGATAAATAATACCTATCTTGGCGTATGAACATATGAAAATATTTTAGTAACTTTTTTAATGTTTGTTTATGTAAAGCTTCCTCCCTTATGACTAAAGGAAACTTTTTACTGTACATACTTTTTTTTACGTTAAAGGTTTTTAACTTTATCCAAAAAAGTAATGCCTGGATAAGCCATTATCGGCCTCTTATATATAAATTCAACGGTATACAAAACAACATCAAATAGTATCAAACACTAATATAATAACTAATAAATATGTAGAAAATACTTCATTCCACACCTACAAGAAGAGAGTCAGAAATTTGACAAGTTTCAACACTTTACAATGTCTCATCTAATTGAAAAATCTTGTGTGGCACTATTTATTTTACTGCATGTGTTTATCTACATCAAATGAGACTAAAAAAATTGGAATATTAAATAAATGATTATAATAATAAAAACGCTATTCATAACCAAACTGTCAGGAAAGTACAATTTCTAAGAATCGTGACTTAGGAGCATGACTTTATGATTACGTCTTGGTTGCCGTCTCTCTCTCTCTCTCCAAGTCGTGACTCTCCTTTATTTTTTTTCTCTTGATAACTTTTTAAACCCAAAGCACTTGAACCTTGTCTCCTAACTTGTTTAATTTGTCACCTAATATTTCACTGAACAACTATTTGTCTCCCAACTCTGCTCTCTTCTCTCATGTCTTCTAAAAGTCACCGCTATTTTCTTCACTATCTTTCTTTATTCCTTCTTTAACTTCTCTGGCTTGCTTTCATCTATTTGATGCAAAAAGGGACCTAGTACTATGTTGTATTCGCTTTGGTTTTAGTATTTTTTTTCGAATATAAACGGAATATTTTGTTTATCCTTTAGGTTTGTGCCACCTTATTAAAGTCATTCGACCATCAAATTTTATTGCATTATTTTAATAAGTATATAATTGATTCTAAGCTATAAATAGTGATTTAATTATTTCAAATAATCATATCTCACAGGTTATAGGTTGTCAAACTTGCTATTTGGTGCTTTTTGCATACCATTGTTAAGCCAAAGTATACCTCAGTTTTAGCTTCTGTGGTGCTGACTGACAGTTCACAGCTGACTTCTGACGGCTTTGAAAAGCTACCAGACCAAATTATGTATCCCTACGCCGAACCATATGATCTGCAAAAAACATGTCTTTAGCAGTTGTCACTTCTGACAGTCAAAATTTAGGTATATACCTAAATATTGATTGTCAGAAGTCAGCTGTGAACTGTCAGTCAGCACCACAGAAGCTAAAATTGAGGTATAGTTAATGTATAGGACTTAAATCTAGTATAGCCAGACATTCATACGAGGTTTACACAATGAAATATTTATATTATGTTAAATACAAATAATTTGTAATGTACAAGCAATTTAAAAGTGGTAAAATTAAATCATTATTAATCGCATACAAAAACTGTTCTTTTTATACTCCGATAATTTGTTTTGATCTTATTTTGTAGTAAGCAATGTCGTTATTAAGAATTAACTTGGCTTTTTTTTAGTCTGACTGTACTCGTTCATTTTATTAATGGGGACAAATTGATCATTGCACAGTTATAGATGAAATGTATATTTTATGAAATAATTTATTTTGACTGTACCGATTGCAGAAACAACACCGAGTATCCGAACACATAATGACCGCCCGACAAAGACAGTGTCGGATTATCAAACTAATGACTCTCACAAGTAAACCGCAAGGTGAATAGTACCGAGTGAGTGACATTGATCCCTTCTATCTTGTCCAATATTTTTCACCTTTCTTTTTTTTTTCCCTTCCGATATTAATTTGGTAAGAAAATAAACTACTGTATCACCTTTGTATTTGATTTTTTACTTATTTTTTATCTGAATATTAGAGTTTACTTCATTAATGTATAAGTTTCACTTGTTTTAATGGCTTTAAATAAAGTATTAAAAAGTATATAAACAACGCAACAATGCTTAAAATATAATATTATAAGATATTATCTTATTTCATATGAGTAGGCCTACTGCAATTTTTTCTAACATAGAACTTTTCTAAAGAATGTATTAATTTTGTGGGTTTATTGAACATGGTTAGGTTAAACGCTAAAAAGCAACGCGAAATGAAACCAATGGGTGAAATCGTGTCAAAATCAGTATCAAATTAAAATGATGAAAGATTTAATTATTTATCAAGCCTAGTCTCTATAAAATTTCTTAATTTGTGCCTGTGTGTGTGTGTGTGTGTTTGTGTGTGTTTGTGTGTGTCCCCTTCCACACGCTCCAGAATTCCCTAGATGACCTAGTAAGAAGAGTTTCCAAAAATCAAAGTTAAAAAAATCACAAATACCAGAACACCTAGTTTGCTGAAATTGTTCACTCATGTATCCCCTAATACAAATAAATATATATAATATTCTAATGTAAATGTGTCACTCCACGCCACCAAGCAGTCCCTAGAGGTCTCAGAATGCTGAAACGTTACACACTTGTAGTATAGACAAGAGTATAGTACCTAACGAAATAGGATTTTCGATTATTTTTTACTGTCTAGATTTTTTTAAAAGCCTTTCATGAATTAAAAGGACAGAATGAGGGGTTTCGTTTTTCAGCCTATACTAAAAATATAAGTCGTATCCTAATTATTCGAGTTTAGTTGGCTGCTTCCGACAGCCTTATATACCAGTAAGTAATTAACTCATAACAAACGTTTATTTGTAACGTATGCAATTATTGATTATTATTTATTAAACACATAGTAACACCACAGCTGTTAGAGTCCGTTGAGGACCAAATCATACATTCAGCTACACCACATAGAGTTTTAATTTGAATTGCGGCTTCCACAAATAATTACAAATTAAATTTCAAGTGAGCAGGCTACTAGTGGCTCATAATTTACTAATGTTTGATGTTCCAGGGCCAAGCTACTAGTGGTTCATAATTTACTAATTTTTTATGCTTCAGGGCCAAGCAATTAGTGGTTCATAGTTTTAAGCTACTAATGGTTCATAATTAATCATAAATAGGAACGTCACCTCAGTATATTCAGCTATGTTACAATTTTTCTAACCTGTAAACCAGATAAGAGAGACTGATGCCTTTATCCATGGGACCACTGGTGTGACTGTTAAATATTGTAATAAAAATAAAAAGTTGGTCTGGAAAATTTTTCAACTTTTCACCTTTAAGTATTTCCCACTTAAACTATTATAATTAAAGTGCTTAGTTATTCAAATATATTTGAGTCCAAACACATAGTTTATAATTCAAGTTCTCAATACAATAAATATATTTCGACACGCTTCATATGTTGATTATTTTTGAATATGAAATCCTTTGTGTTTTGGCGAACTATAGTCCCAATCCCTGAGACAGAGTCAGGTTAAAGTTAAAACACTCCGTTGCAAACATTACAAAGAGAAAAGTTAAAAGTAGAACATTGTAATCATACTTAGCACCACGTCTTACTACCCGTTTGGGTTATACGCTTAAGTACTAATTACGCTAATGGATTAGGAATTGGGAATTTGAATTTAGAGAAGTGAACTCGCATTTACCATTTTCCATTCAGCAAAAATCACCCCAGTTCACCCACCGAGATTCAAACCTCGATCTCCCCGTCCTCGGCAGTCTAGCTCAACATGAAACTAACGCGTTAGCTAACTACGCCACCGAGGGTAATTTTACTATATTATTATTATATTATTATTATTATTATTATTATTATTATTATTATTATTATTATTATTAATATTATTATTATTATTATTATTATTATTACTGTATATTCTATCGAAAGGACAGCTATAGATCATATTACTTAAATTATGAATATATTAACATTGTTTATCTTATGTAACTATTCAAAAAGTTTCTTCATATCTGAATTGGACTGTACTACTTAGGCCTACTGGCTTTATTAGAAGGAAGTAAGGGAAGGTAAGGACCCTATTACACGGGGCAACTTTATGCGTGCAACTAGTTGACACCCAGTTGACTGGTGCTTGCAGCTGTACACATTTTTAGGCCCGGTGCCCACCAGCGACGTACGTCATCATTGCAGTCGCGTCCGGTGACGCTGCGTCACTGCTAAAAGCAGTTCACACAAGCGACCTGCGTCTGGTGACGCTAAGTCGACGCCACGTCACAGCACCCGGAGCAGTCTGGCGACCTGCGTCTATTTGAACGCAACTCTCGGCCTCAGTCGGTTTGAAGCTTCTTAACATTTTCGTCAACTAGTTGCACGCAAAAAGTCGCCCCGTGTAACAGGACCCTAAGGCTTTATCGCGCTTGATAGTATGTATATACATCTTTCTTGGCTTGCGTCTTCTCTTTTATATAAGCAAGCCAAGAAGAAATAGTTCCTCATTCTTCGACGCCATTTTCTCAATATGATGCTCACTAACGGTGGCAGAAACTAGTTGCACGTAACAATTTGTGCAGCTGCAAGCACTGGTCAACTTGGTTTCAACTAGTTGCACGTAACAATTTGTCCAACTACAAGCACCGGTCAACTGGGTGTCATCTAGTTGCACGCAACAAGTTGCCCCGTGTAATAGGACCCTTGGACTTTATTGTAAGTAAGTCTGGTAGTTTTGTTAAATAAAACTCTTCCTGTGGAAACTTAACTATTATTGTGCTCCCAATCGCCGATTACCCATTTTATATTATTATATTTTTTTGCACCGCGTCTTACTACCCGTTCGGGTTATACGCTTAAGTACTAATTACGCTAATGGATTAGGAATTGGGAGGGTTTAATTTAGAGGAAGTGAACCCGCATTTGCGTGGAGGGAGAGTGGAAAACCATTTAGGGAAAACCACCCCCAGTTCACCCGACCGAGATTCGAACCTTGATCTCCCCGTCCTCGGCGGTCGAGCTCAACCAACACGACTAGCGCGTTAGCCAACTACGCCACCGAGGCGGGTCATTTTATATTAATCCCCCCTTAAAATACAATCAATAACACTTAACAAAACAACCAAGAAATCTATTTTATTTGATTTCTCCCCCTCCTTGTTTCGTGTCTTACCACCAGTCTGTAATATCTACATACAGTAGCCCCATGGCTTCTTTGGTGCTGACTGACAGTTCACAGCTGACTTCTGACAGTCAACATTTAGGTATATACCTAAATTTTGACTGTTAGAAGTGACAGCTGCTAAAGACATGTTTTTTTACAGATCATATGGTTCAGCGTAGGGATACATAATTTGGTCTGGTAGCTTTTCAAAGCCATCAGCTGTCAGCTTTGAACTGTCAGTCAGCACCAAAGAAGCCATGGGGCTACTGTAGTTATACTAAATAATAATGAGGAAGCTATAATTCGGAGTAGTGAGTGTCCTGCATTTGCGTGAGAGGGGTGGTTGGGAGTTATTGAGGAAAAAAACCCTCACTACACCCTACTGGAATTCTAGACCCGGAAAACCAGACTATGCGAGACTGACGCCTTTTTCTGCGTGGCTACCGGTGTGAGTCCTTAAAATTTCAATTATTAGAATAAACCGGAAAAAAAAGCAGTGGCATGACTTTATGGATATGAAAAAAATGTTTGAAAAAAATCTTTGTTCATTGTAGTCTTTGGAAGATATTTTGCGCGCACCAGTTGGCATCTCTAGGCATACATGTTGATAAGGGATGGGGGGTAGGGGGAGATCCTTTGTTGTTATTTAGATCCCGTTGTCGTCGAAGGCAGCCCCAACGCCCTAGGGTGCCCTTAGATATATATAAAAAAAGTCTCATTAGCGACGATGATAGGGGCTGTTAAACATAGCGGTGAAGGGAGAGGTTAGCCCTCTCAAAGGGCTGCTTGAATAAAGGGCGTCTTAAAGACGTGTACTCTGTTCTTATTAATCTAGACCCACATTACGTGGCGTTAAAATCGCGTGTGACAGACATATTTTTTAATAACTGTCAGGTTTGATTGCAATAGAAAGTGGACATTATTCCGAATAGGAACGCCTGGATTTGATCCTAGAGGGAAAAACAGATTTTAGTATTTCCAACAGTGTTGTTTTTCAATATTATATACATATAGGCCTATAAAATATACATATTATTTTTCACTGCGTCTTATTACAAGTTTGAGATGTACACATTTAATTACATTAACTGGTTAAGGGATCAGGATGATATACTTTAGAGGGGGTAGCGTATTAGCAGTAAGCAACGGAAATAACATTAAAATAAATCCTCAGTAAACCCGGCCGGGATTTAGGCCCTGGTCTCTGCTTCGCCCAGGAAAAAATTTAGACTCACGCCTATTTCTACGTGACTACTGGTGCGGATCATAGGTTACTCTCTGTAGCGATCATACTTTATAATTACGCCGTGTATCTCGGACATCGGAGACGGTGTAGGTCTATTGTTTATTTGAGCAGAGCATACAAAGACTAAGATGCTAGAAAGGAAGTGGTAGGGATGTAAGATCAAACAGCCTAGGTAATGACGCTCCTTTGGTCCCAGTCGCCCGGTACCCAAGTTAGAGTTCAATTACAGTACTCCATCTAGAAATAGTTGACGTCAGGCCTTTCTCCGCCTGCCTTGTTAAGAAGTTCACGCTTCATCGCACGATTCAAAATGAGCCGAGCGGCGCTGTCACGTTGGTAACACGTAGGCCTACTCGAAATATGGGACGCGGAATTGCCGTCTACTGGGGATGTGTCAGCCTAGGTAGTAAAACTTATGAACTTTTAGCTAATGTCTTTCCTAACTTCACCATTGTGTTAGGAATGAGGCTATGCTGAATTTAGAGGATGTTTACCCGCATTAGCATGGAGGGAGAGTGGAAAACCAACTGGAATTAAAACCCAGATCTTTCCCTCATCGGCAGTCTAGTCTATTGTGAGAGTGACGCCTTAGAACACGTGGCCACCAAAGCGGGTGCTAGTGTTATTCAACCCTATCTTTGACGATCAGTGATCTTATCTTTTTATCTTTCTCTCCCCTCCCAATTAACTGGTGACACTAAAGGAAAGGATGAATAGAAGATATTCTCCCCCCTCCTTTTTTAGGTTGTGTTCATATTCGTGCTTAAAGAACAACTAATAGGGAATAGTGAATAACACAAGAAGTTGAATTATATTCATTTTCAAGGATAGCGTTTATAAAATAATCGATACACAGTGAATATTGCACCATGCATAAAGTTTATCTATCTTTAACTTGCTATGCGTTACACATGGATATGAACATAAACAAACCTTGGACTGGAGACGTATCAGACACGTCCGTGAAGTTTACCCCCTCCCTCCCTCACCCACTTTTAAAAATTCATGATTGCAATAGTTTGTTCTTCGTTTGTTCTGGATTGTTCCGCAAAAAGTTTCTTTTGCTCCGTATTTGTTCTTACACAACTGGGACGTGAACTTGTGAAATTTTGTTTACGCGTGAGGGGCCAACTTAAAGGTGCCCCCCCCCCCCCACGCACTTTTAAAAATCCTTATTTTTATGATCGCAAACGTTTGTTCTTCGTTTGTTCCGAAAAAAATAGTTTTTCCGTTTTGATAGGCCCACAAATAATATGTTTACATTGGGGGGGGGGGGGCAACTTTACGGTAGCCCCCCCTCCCACTTTGTAGAATTGACATTTTTATAGTTGCGATCGTTTGTTCCTCGTTTGTTCAGGATTGTTTCGCAAAACGTTTCGTTTGTTCCACATTTGTTCTTGCACAAATGGGACGTGAATTTGTGACACTTTGATCACTCATGAGGGGCCAACTTCACGGAAGCCTCCCCCCGTCCCAATTTGAAAAATTCACGTTTTTATGATTGTAATCGTGGAATTAACACATAGTTTGGCTGGACACCATGCTTAAATACCTTATCTAATAGAGCAGGGGCTATAAACCAATATCTATAAATAAAAAACATATATTTATGTAAGACTTTCATCATTACGTTTCTTTATAGACCTTTGTATTTATACTAAGAATTGTGTAGTGTACACTATGTAGCTACTATTTACTACTAGCGATGCGTCATACATGAATATTTAAAACCCAGCCTTACTTGTCAGTCTAGTGCTTTCTAGTGTTGAGAATTGGGACTAATTTTTAAATTTCAGCATGTGTCTATTTTTTTTCCTTCTGTCCATGTGACGGCGTTTTCTTTGGTGTAAAAAAATATATATATACATCCATTGGTTGTAAAAAACTTTTTGCTGCAACTTTAAGCTTTTTTAGACTATTTGAGAATTTTTTTGGCATTTATGTTTGTTTGATATGTCTATTTTTTAATACTGTTAATATTTTTTATAAGTGCATAAATACGTAAACATATGTTTTCAAAAACCACTTGTCAAAATAAGAAGATCATAAAATAGGCAATGAACTTTGTATCCTCTTTGCTGTATGATTGTAAAATAGACATTCCCGCTGAGACACTGCAACTAAATTGGGAAGTGGTAGTTATTATTTCTGAAGTAGATATTTTTAAATCTCAATATTATAATAACATAATTCAATAGTTTAGTTGTTTATTAGTTTCATTGAATGTATATTTTTTCGTTTAAATTTTGTAAAGTGCATGTTTGATTTATTCGTGTGCATTCATCAAGAGATTTGTGCATATTTTTAGAGATTGATTTTTTTCTAAATTTCAAGAAACTTTTTAAAATATTGATCATTTTTACGTCATCGTCTAGGCTCTGATTACTAGTGTTAATCTGTCAGTATTTATATTATCTATCATGAATAATCACTGCAGATCAGATGGCTTGATGAATGAATACTTGCAAGTATATCTAGTAGGTAGTTTTTATTTCAGATAAAAAAGACTCTTTCCATTAAAATTTAACTGTAGTTTGTCAGTTATTTCCAGTATTGTCACTATTCACCCTTCTAACACTGCTTTTATTCCACCGCATCTTTATAACTGTTTGGGCTATGTTGGGGTAAAAGCGAAGAAGGTAAAATTTAGAGGAAATGTACCTGTAATGCCATGAATAAAAACCATTCAGGAAAAGGTATCCTTAGTACGCCGGCCGAGATTCGAACCCCAACCTTCCCCGGCACCGACAAGCCAGGCTTGACGAGCGTAACAATTAGACCACGTGACCATCGATGAGGTTCTAACTTAGTTCCCGTAGGTTATTCTGTCTCTTCAATCAGTTCTTGCGCAAGACTATAAGACCAGGGAAGAGTCGAATCAACCCTCCCCTCCCGCCTATTCACTCTCCTTGTCCAAGTCACAACTAAACGATGCCTTAAGACCCCATAAAAGCAAGTTCGGCCCTAAGCGCGGGGCGGTTCCTCCCACCAATTAGGAGGTTAAATGTGGCCGCTGTCCAACCGTTATAACCTGACTTCAATTTGGTACAAAGAGACAAAATAATAATAATAATAATA
Organism: Timema podura; assembly: GCA_033556935.1. Taxonomy (NCBI): domain Eukaryota; kingdom Metazoa; phylum Arthropoda; class Insecta; order Phasmatodea; family Timematidae; genus Timema; species Timema podura. Next base: position 18,216,824 of record JAVRXN010000008.1, read on the forward strand.
ATATAATAAAATAATAATAATAATAATAATATTAAAAACCTCTCTCTCTACATTCTTCTTAAGGGGGGCATCTATTTGATGGTAAAACATCCTCACACTGCAGTATTTCTTATGGAAATGACAACTCTGAAGTTTCATAATCCCTTTAACAATCCTTATTATCCCTAGAATGTTTTGTTGTGACCCTTTTAAAAATCGACTTTATTTGTTTGAACAAGGCTGGATATATTTCTAACCATTTAATTTGATCTCTAAAATGCTACATTTTGCGTGAAACGTCGTTGAAAATTATATAATTTCACCTTTTCGCGAATTTCTTTGAAATAATATAACTTGAAATGAAAAGGTCATTTCTTAAATAACACGTGATACACCTGCATCGATACCTGCATCGATGCCTGCATCGTCTAAGGCGTCACTCTCGCAATATACTAGAATGCCGACGACAAAGAGATCGGGGTTTGAATCCCGGTCAAGTGTTCTGAAGGTAATTTTCCCTAAGTGGTTTTTATACTTGCCTTCCAAGCAAATAAAGGTACACTTCTTTTAAATTCAACCTTCTTCATCCCTAACTCATTAGCATAATTAGTACAAATGCTTAGGCCTATAACTTAAACAGTTGGTAAGACGTGGTGCTAAAAAAAAAAATACACTGAAAAAGTCTGCAATGCGTTTCAACGTTCTGGTAGGTGGCCCCCTTAAAAGCATTCACAGTTTAACAAGTAAAATACACGTTCTCTGCCCCCTATAATCCCCCCGTCCACCTCTCGAAACACACAGTCAATTGTTTTTAATGGGTGGTTCATAGAGAGCGCTGTTATTGATGGTAATACATGCAAACAAAACATAAATTGTTCCCGGGCTGTCCAATTAATGAAAGAGTCTTCCTCTACTTTTTTTTTTTCTAAACGTAATAACTACAATTATTTTGTGGTTTTTATTTGCGCTGTGATGTTACCTTTAAGGGCTCCACTCCCATTCCCCCCCTAATCCCCGCTAAACGAGTCTCGCAGGGGTTTGTTATTTATTTCGATGGGGAAATTTTGAAGGGACGCTTCTTTTTTAAGGAGTATGGTCGTACGCAGAATGTTGTTTGGTCAGTAGTGTTCAAGTGATAAATTAACACGATTGATTCTCGCATGAGAGGCCTTGGTATAATTTCACAAGTATGAACTGAAAAATGAGGGGGAGGCTACGTATGGTTGAGAACTAGAAAATAGCATAAGCTATGTTGCCTTTGGTAGGATTATAATAGAAAGAAACTTTTAAAAATTACAAACATATTTTCACGATCAATATTGATCTTATTATAACCACAATATCAGCATTTTTAGTATATTTTAATATCAAATGTGACAGCTGCAAATCACATAACTTCACTTATGAATATATTAATTTAGTTTTAATATATTAGTATACCTCAGTGGTCTCAGGGTAAAGTACTCGCCTCAAGACCCGATGTCCGTTGACGAGTTTTTCCTGAGCTATAAAAATCCGTAGCACAACTTCCTTTGGAGAGGAAGTAAAAGCCATCGGTCCCATTTTGTTTGTGGAAAGTAAAATAAACCCTGAAGATTTGTGAAAATACCTTTCTCGGCAAAATTGAAAGGCCCTTTAATGTATTACGTAAGCACATTTTTGGCCATTTTTAAATCATCCCCCCCCTTTGTAAGCAAAAATAAGCAAATGCCTCCCCTCCTCTTGATTACGTAAGATTTGTCAACTTTTTTTTCCATTTGTTCACAGGAATAACCATACTTTTTCTCGTGTAATTTTGCCTATATCCTCAACAGTTAGTAAGACGCGATGGTAAAAAAAAATTCATGCAAATTATAAATTGCTGTTAATTATTAACATAGTGGTGTAAATTAATACTGTGAAATAATTGACAGTTAACACTGGTATAAAATTAATTTAAATATATTGAACAGTCACTATTTCCTCGGTTAGCCATTCAGCATCTTCATTCCTGCCCGAATTTGACTGAAATCCAAGAGACTTGCGATGCGCTCTCCCTAAATTTTGCCTGTATTTATGTCTTACATAAGAACGGTTCTGTCCCCCCCCCTTCCCACCTTGTCAGCAAAAATAAGCAAAGCTTGAACCACCCTCTCCCCCTAAGGTGCTTACGTAACACTTGAACGCCCCTTAAAGGCGTGATACAAGAGAATACTATGTTGTTTTAAAAATATCATCTTTCATAAGTTTTCTTAGGTTGTTATTATTACTATTTTTTTAGTTTTGGTTTCACAGAGTAGGACTATTAAAATAAATGCGTTAAACTCCTTCCTAGACATTGGCCGTGCATAATACCTTATTGCCCATCCGGGATATCTTCATATTTAAATTAATCATGTAGAGATAAAGGTAAGTGGAAATGTGCTTACATTTGCAGGGAAGGTGAAGTGGCTATTTTAGAAAAGCCATCCGAACACAGCAGGCAAGGGCTCGAAACTCAATATCCCCGCAACCGGCAAACAAAACTAAATAAAACTTATGCCTTAGTCTGTATGACCCCATATGCGGGTGAAATCAATGGAATAGGCTCAAAAATAATAGTATACACGTTTCAATGTTTGTTATCTACACATTAAATGGCTATAAAAATTACAAGGGGCCATTCCTAACTTAATTAAAGCACAAACAGCAATTAGCTTTCAAAGGGTATTGATTTACCATAGATATAATTTAAACTTTGTTGAAAATCGATCCTGATACCACTAGAATTAATAAACAAACACTCTACCTTCTAGGGGTGAGGTATCTCACTTGAGATAACAAACATGACTGCTAATTAAAAATGCCCTTAATTAAAAATATTACTCACGTGAACAGATACTACCCGTTGGTTCAACCCGCCTCTTTGCACCCACATACCAGCATCAAGGAGGACACACGTCTTATCTTGTTTACCGAGTGACGGCGAGTTCGGGGGTTGGCGCCATTTTACTTTTATTTTAGTCAAAATATTTCCCTACCATCCTTGTCCACGCAAATTTGGGTACACTTCCTCTCAATTCTACCTACGTATAGGTAAGTATACGTGTAGCCAGGCAGGCTAGTATTACGTGGAGCACGGAGGTTTAGGGGGGCAATGCCCCCACGTCTACCTGTCGTAATCTGTCATGTATGCTGTAAGATATTGAGCCGCGAGTGATGAAAATCCCGAGGTCAAGAAGGTGCCATTAATCCTTGGCTCTCGCCTCCAATGAAAACGGAAACAACCTACTATTAATACCTTTTAAAAAGCTTCCTCCGTCTCGGGTTCAAGAGATGGAAGGGGACATGGATTCAATAAATTCCCAGATGAAAATAAAGAAATTAAAAAAAACTCGCTTAGAAAACGTAACAAGGCGTCAATTTGTCAAATGAAATCGAGCATTAGTCAAACTTTGGTGTATATGTTACACCCCAAAAGTGAAATTTGCCTTTTCATGAATTGGGCCAATTTCTGCTCATTCCGTAAACTGGTTTCTTCGCTTGCAAATTTCACGGACCGGCCAAAATCTTGTCCAGTTCATGAATAGAGAAAAGTGCTTGTACTGCACATTTCACGGACCAGCTAAAATCTTGTCCAGTTCATGAATAGAGAAAAGTGCTTGTACTGCACATTTCACGGACCAGCTAAAATCTTGTCCAGTTCATGAATAGAGCAAAGTGCTTGTACTGCACATTTCACGGACCAGCTAAAATCTTGTCCAGTTCATGAATAGAGAAAAGTGCTTGTACTGCACATTTCACGGACCGGCCAAAATCTTGTCCACTTCATGAATAGAGAAAAGTGCTTGTAATGCACATTTCATGGACTGGACGATTTTTGCCCGATCCGTGCAATGGATAAGCGAAGAACAGGTTTGGTCGAAACCTTTAATCGTTTTAGAATTGAAGGTTATGTTTAGTTAGGTTAGGTTAGTTTATAATTACTAAACTATAGTATCTTAAAACAAATTTCAGATAATCTTTTAGTAGATAGGATAATAATTTCCAATTCAGGGAATGAGCCAAAGTGCATGCAATTTTCGACCAGTTTGTGAAATGATCAAGATAAGAAGCCAATTCACGGAATAGAATGAAATTTGCCCAATTCGTGAAATGGGCGGTTTCACTAACAGGTTGTAACATATATATATATTAATATTTATTTAGATTCCTGTGACTAAAGACAGCCCTGTGGCAAGTTAGTTGATTCCTGTGACTAAAGACAGCCCTGTGGTAGGTTAGTTGATTCCTGTGACTAAAGACAGCCCTGTGGTAGGTTAGTTGATTCCTGTAACTAAAGACAGCCCTGAAGCTAATATGTTTTATTTTAATTTAAATATTTTTATTACCTGTAGCGTGTACTGAGGTGTTTTTTTCCCTAAAATGTATTCCATTTCTCCTCCCACACAAATACGGTTAGACTTCCTCTACATCGTAGGCGTCAGAACGGGGGGGGGGGGGGGGGGGGGGCAAAGTCTTATTTTTTAATTTTCTTTATTCCTTTTCGGTCTAATTTTCTAATCTTCCTGAAAAGTAAGAAGAGATTTTTACAAATGAATGTGTGTTGCCACTGGCTAAATAGTTTTGCTAGCTCATGTCATAGATTAATACAAAGTAGCAAATATATCATCAAAGTTCAAGTGCATCTAATATTATATTCTGTTTCGTAAGTTATTTATGGTAATCAGGATGTGACCCAAAAATATATATAACTTTGATTTGGGTGCAGGTCCGTATCTAGAATTTTTTTTTTCGGGGAAGGCTCACTCTTCAAATATTGTCCGACGTCGAAGGTCATCTCAAGAATAAACAGCGGAGTAAGGAGGAGTGGACTAATATGACCTGCACGGAATGAAAAATATATCAAAATTTCGTACAGAAATATATTGAAGTAGATCCATTCTTCTTTCACTAATAATTGACATACTTTTTATGACTTTTAATAGAAAATGTACCAATTTTACATACTTTTTTTTTATAAAAACTAATACATATTCTATTAAAAGTCAAGTGGAAAAAATGTACACTCTTGGAACTAAAAACGTAGTTTACACATAGTTTAACCGCCAATTTTCATTCAAGATAATTTTATAATTTTTTATTTCTATAATAATATTTAATTTTTGTTTATATTTCGGGGGAGGAGGGGCGGCTTCGGGCCCACGAGCCCCGCCTCCCCCCCTTCTGAATACGTGCCTATTTGGGTGGGTGTCTAGAGATTATTGATTTAACCCTCCCCCCCCCCCCCCCCCCATATCCAAAACTTTCCGATACCTCTGCTCTACATTAAACCTACCCCACTTTTACTGTGGATTTAAACGTTCACCGATAAATAAGAGCAAACCAGAAACGTAATCACGTGAGGAGCTTTAAACTATTCACAAGAAGTAAGCCTCATTGGCGTAATCAAATCGTCACGTCTTGAAATAACGTCATCTTTTCTCTTTCTGCATGACATCAGCTTTGGAGACCCAATCAAATTTCAAAACCAACCAACTCAATCAGTGCTTATCTGCCTTAATAAGCCGACTCGATCAATGGATATGAGCCCAAATTAACCGGTTCAATCAGTGTCCATACGCCTACAAAGCGACACTAGCAGACATCTGCGTTTACTGTTGTGAGGAGAATTGAAATAACTCGCTCAATGGAAAGAGCCCGTATCTTTCTTGATTTGTTTCATGACACATTACAATGATTGGAAAACATCCATTGTGACAATTATTTTAAATAGGTGTTTATTCACCAGAAAATAGAATGTTTCTGGTTTATGGTGCAAAGCATCGTGGGACGATATACATATATGTTTGCTTGTGAATTGCTGCGCTACTCGAGCAGATTCTACTTTCTGTCTTCGTGTGAATCAAGCTTAACCTCATCGGGGTGATGATGATGATGATGATGATGATTATTATTATTATTATTATTATTATTATTATTATTATTATTATTATGCACCGCGTCTTACTAACCGTTCGGGTTATACGCTTTAGTACTAATTACACTAATGGATTAGGAATTGGTAAGGTTGAATTTTAGAGGAAGTGAACCCGAATTTGCGTGGAGGGAGAGTGGGAAACCCTCATCGGGGTGACCTGGCGGTCTAGGGGTAAGGTGTCGGACTTCTGTGCTGGGGGTCCGGGGTTCAATACTCGGTCCCGGCACGGATTTATCTGATTACCAAACCCTTCCTTCACCTCTGACAAGACGTGTATTAATCACAACTTGTGAATGTGAGGAATGCCAGGCCTCTACCGTGGTTCGGATTCCACGTTAAACTGTAGGTCCTCCATTTCATCTCACAATCACCCCACCATTACACATTAACGTAAGTGCGTATAAACCGAACGGGTAGTAAGACGCGGTGCTAATAATAATGATAATAATAATACCTTATCAATGTATATATGCGTAAAGCTTGGACAGGTAATAAGACACGGGGTAAACATCACACTCACAGAAAGCTAGTACGACCTTTTACATTAGTCTTTCTCTTACTAAACTAGAAAAAAAAAATCCTTAGTTTAATATTTGTAAAGAGAATCAAAATTAAATCTAAAGAAGTGTTGTTGCCCACGCGTCCTGCAAGAGAAAACGGAATTAAGGAAAAAGGCCCGGTTCGTAATTTATTATTTAACATAGCCGTAAATCTTCCACTTTTAAGCAATAATTTACAAAAAGGAAATTGTTTATCGCAGAACAGTGAGGCTTTTGTTTCTTTCTTTTTTTTTTAATCCCCGCTGTAAAACCAATAATTCATCTTCTGTTCTAATTAACGTTGCAATTTTATTTTTTTTGCTGTACTTGTCAAGCGTGTTAATAGTTCAGGTTCATATAAAAATATGTTAATAATCTTTACTCCGTGCCTTACTACCTGTCCAGGGTATCCATATTTAACTACGCTGGTGATGAAGGACGAGAAGGGTAGAGTTTAGAGGAAATGTACGCTCATTTACGTGGAGGTAAAATGGGAAACAATTTGGAAGAAAAACCCACTTGGTACACTCGGTCAGGATTTCAAACCCGGGTCTTCCCATCATTAGCAGCCAGACTATATGAGATTTACGTCTAGTCCGCGTGCCCACCGATGTGAATATATATATGGGTTTATTGAGGTTTCTTAAAGTTAAATTAAGAATCGAGAAAGAGGTTTCGCTTCTTTAGTTGAGATTTGACTCATTGACTGTCAAAGCACCGAAAACTGAGTCTTTCCAACCCTTTTGTACAAAAACCAAGTTTACGCCAGATCATGACTGAAAGGGTTTCAGCCTGAAGCACCACATGACTGCGTTATCAGCTTCAGTCAGCACCATTATAATCTTAGTCTACTTAACTAGGACACTTGAGTTGCTTCTAGTGCTGACCCACACTGTCTAACCTACCGCAATGATTCATGGGAGTCCATCAACCCCCCCCTCCCTCTTTCCCCTCGACTGGATGGGTGAGTGTAGCATACACGCATCTGTGCAACAAGTACTTCCCACGATGACATCTCTAAACGAACTGATTCATGGAAAGAGATGCGAAAGTGAAAACAGTTCAGGCTGCTTAAGGCAAGATGCAAGAAGCATGCTGCAAAACGCACTGCAAGAGGCATGCTTCTGCGCAATCTTGCATGAAAAAAGGCTTACGTCTAAACGATCCATTAGACGCATTGCAAAAATAAAAAAGTAAACTCATAGAATTTAAAACGCCCTAATAATAACACAAGCTATTGCTTCAATTGTTTAATCCCATTAACCTAAATTCAATTGTTTTAATAGAAGTGCTTTTATCCCTTTAGACAAGAGATTCACTTTTCTCTCACATCTCCATTTACCATCCCAAAAAATCTCTTTCCCAAAACTTCCTTACGCACAAACAATTCTCTCGATGTTATTCCATAAGAATCACGACGGTAATCTTATCTTTTGTTTACCATCGTCCCTTTTATCGCTTTTTCTTATTTTCACTTTTAAAACAAAAAAACTAAAAGTTCCATCCTTAGTTTCAAGTGATTTTTATCAGTTCAGTCTTCCTGCTCCCCCTTTTAAGAAACCCCCTTTTTTTCTCAACATTCTCGCCATTTAGAGACGAAAGAAACGCTACCGCGAAGACACGGGTAATTTAAACCGTGTTCGCTCTTTTGTTTTTCGTTTTATCCCCCCCTCCATCCCAAATCTATCCTTTCTTACGACTACGCATCACTTCTGCGCAAGAATGTCTTTTTCCATTACACGGTCCGCCGCGATTTTCGGCCCGAGATCTATTCCCCCCCTTCTATCCTCCTCTGTAATACTCTTTACAAGCGTCACGCGGGTTGGAAAAGGGGAGGAGGGGCATGAGCTGAGATTTATTATCAACTCCCCTTCTCCATTCCCGCCTTATCACCTATTTTCTTTCAATCTTAAGTTTTATTTGCCACGGCTAATCGTTTGGAAATGTGGTTAAAGAAATTTCCAAGTCACACCCACCAACACATAATATCATCTTCTGAAAATTGAAAAAATGATACCTGGACACAGGAATCGAACCCGAACCTTAGGCTTAGTACGCCAATGCTCTAACCACTGTGCTATCCAGAAATCATCTCATGCCCAGGGTCATTCTTACTCATATTTTAAGGCAGAGTCTATGATAGACGTGCAGAAATAGTCGGCTACAATTTTGTGATTTTTATTAAGATCACGAGCTATCAGATAACGCAGCCATCTTCGACTCGGTAGTTGGCTTATTGCTGCCACATGTACAATCCCTTACAATTATAATAATTGTACATTTGGCAGCAATAAGCCAACTACCGATTCGAAGATGGCTGCGTTATCTGATAGCTCGTGATCCTAATAAAAAATCACAAAATTGTATCCGACGATTTCTGCACGTCCATCATAGACTCTGCCTTAAAATATGAGGAAGAATGACCATAGGCATGGGACGATTCCTGGATAGATCAGTGGTTAGAGCAATAGCGTACTAAGCCTAAGGTCCCGGTTCGATTCCCGTGTCCAGGTGTCGTTTTTCAATTTTCAGAAGATAATATCTAGATGGAGAATTCCTCACTAAAAAGCATAAATAATAGCTTCGGCTATTTGATTCAACACCTAATATGTTTTATTAGCGTATCTTTTGAATCACTAAAGAAACGGTTTTGTGTTTTGTGTGTTGTGTTTGTGTTTCTCTGACCTGCACATTCTAAACACAAATCAGCCCATGTCTTATACATTTCCTCTGATTTCCATATTACTCATTCCTATCCCAATCGTGTGGCTAAGTGCGGCTAATACGGATAAACAGTAAGACGCTGTGCATAAAAAATAAATTAACTTAGCATATAACATTTCATCTACTACTACACACACAGAACTAGCATCTAGATATTTCAAAATTAGATAGTAGGACATACAAACTAACTTAACCTAGAACAGCACATCTAATACTACCCAACCATCTCTGGTGCCAAGATATTTACTAATTAGATGGTATAGTGAACCCGTTTGTAGATAACATTTATTCATTTTCTTAAACTATCTCTACCGATACCTAGAAAGTATCTCGGGAACTAATGCTACAATCTCAATTTAGTTAACATTATTTATCTGTGTCCTTTATTTACTATAGTGCAAGTTAGAATATAGCACCTAATCTAATGTCCTTTTATTCATAATACTAATTCCTAATCATACTAGTTGGTCCGCCCCGGGTATATTACGTCCCCGGTAACCTGCCCCGCTGGGTGTCTCATTGTCCTCTGGATCTAATAGTCTCCAGATCGGTGAGAGCCCCAGGGGGTGGCCACCCGGGGAGGCGCCCTACCGGAGATTTCACTCCGTCTACTCCTAACTGATTCCACTGCTTATTAGATCTAAAACTAATAATAACAATTAAATTAAAACTAACTTAACCTAAACATTTTCTTCACTGGGCAGCTGCAGGGTCTAATGACGTTTTCGTATGTAGATACAGTAGAACCTCATTAATCCGGACCCTATTAAACCGAACCTCGCTTAATCCGGACAGACCTTTTCCCAAAATAATACATTAATAAACACCTATGAAAAATTTGGTCTACGGGATCGTGACAGAAAACAACATAAGATCAGTACATAATTATCTCAAACCTGTTAATGTGTCATGTGACGTGAGTGTGAATGAAACAAGACCGTCTTGTTCAAAATAAAGTTAGATTAAAGGACCAAAATATTCTGTAAATAATATACTGTACATATTCATTTCTTTCTTCCGGATTATTTTCCATTTGTACTACTTTAATTGTAAAATAAATGTGGTTTGTTTTAAGTGTCATTAACATCTGGGCTCGAACAATAGTTGTTTAGACTTGTGGTCGATTTACCAGCCACAGAGCCACAATGACTGATATTGTACATAACTATTACCACTGCGTCTAACTACCCGATCGAGTTATACACACTATATGTTTGTGATCATTAATAAATAATCCCGACCATTACTCCAGGAGCGTTTTCTAATTTTGTATTTTCCCACCGCGTTTTTCTATTCATCTGAGAGCTATTTACACCTATGGGGTAGGGATGATAACGGTATTTTTAAGAGTAAATGTACCCGCATTTGACTGGAGGCAATGTGGAAAACCATTTCTAGAAAATACCTTGAACATATCCTGTTAGGATTCGAATCCCGACCTCCCTATCACAGATAAACCGGTCTAAGGGAACATTACATATTGTCCGCATGCTTACCAAAACGAGTTTTTTTTTGTTCCTTAAATAAACTCAACAAAGCGCGTGTAAATGATTATTTCTTATTTAAAAAAACTTTCAGTAACTGTGTTCTAGTCTGGGCTTAGTAATCAATTCAAATAAACCATCTTTTAGTTTATTTCAAAGAAATCTATCTCCAAAATAACCATTTGTTCAGTTAACCTATCATTATATTGTTTTAAAAGAAAGGGCGAGCCTTTTTAAATAAAGCCAAATTGTTCCAGTTTGGTTTTAGGGCCTTCTTTAAAATGCCTCACGTAATTGAGGGCAATACAGATTTCTTGGAATAGTCGGAAGTTATCCGACTTAATAATTGTTTGGAAGAACATAGACATAGCCCGTTCACGATAACGTGGGCCCTAATTGAAAGATTCTTATACTTGTACATCTTACTATCCGTCCGAGCTATATACACTTAATTATTTTTTTTAGCATCGCGTCTGACTTCCTGTCAAGTTACACGCACGCATTTAACTATGCTTATGAAGTAGGGATAAGAAAGATAGAATTTTGTGGCAAAATGTTTTGTATTTGCGTTGAGGTAGAGAGGGTAGGAAACCATTTAGGAAAAGCCACCCTCATTACACTTGGCTAGGATTCCAACTCCAACCTCCCCGTCACTGAAAATTAGACAAAATGAGTCATACATTTATTCCGCGTGTAGGTTTTCTGAACGTTAAAAAAATTACTTAAAAATTACCGTTTCGAGTTTATCTACCTCGCTTATATTGTTTACCGCTTCAACAAATGATTTAATTAGACTCTATCTGTCGGAACCATTTGTCTTCCCACGAACGCTCTAAGAGCCCGGCCTGAGAGTAAGCTCCAGTGAGGCAGACGTCCTAGCCTCGTGGTAACCGAGAACGGAAACTAGAAGAATAGCAGGATGGGTGGGTGGCTCATACGATTGTTTTCAATCGTTGGAACAAAGACACGGCACTGGTGGGGCACTTGTGTGGCAGGGTGGTGCAACTACACATTCTTAAGAATCGTCTGATGTTCACTCACATCGGTGGGCATGGCGACAAAGGCGTCAGTCATGTCTAGAGGGGTTTGTCTGTGACGGAGATGTCAAGATTTGAATATAGATCGTGTGCACTGAGGGTGTTTCTTCATTAGGGTTTTACCACTTTACCTTTATGCAAATGCTCGTATATTTTCTTTAAACTATACCCTCCTCATCCCTACTCCATTAAAGTATTAGGTAGTATGGATGGGCACATATAATAATTTGATTTTGGGTGAAATAAAGTATTCTTTTTTTGACAGATGAAATCACCAGCGTCTATACTTGCTTTTAAAAACATTTGTATTTACTTACACCAAATTCGGCCCACGCTCATTGAAAATGTGCCCCTCACAATATTCATGAGGATCATAATTAAAGGGAAGCCCTTGGTGGTAGATGTCAAATATCTAATGATTCAAATTAAAATAGGTAATGTATTTTTAAAAAAAGAAGGGGGTGACCTGGTGGTCTAGGGGTAAGTTGTCAGACTTCTGTGCTGGGGGACCGGGGTTCAATCCTCTGTCCCGGCACAGATTTATCTGATTGCCAAACCCTTCCTTCACTTCTGACAAGACGTGTATTAATCACAACTTGTGAATGTGTGGAGTGACAGGCCTCCACCGTGGTTCGGATTCCACGTTAAACTGTAGGTCCTCCATTTCATCTCACAATCACCCTACCATTACACATTAGTGTAAGTGCGTATAACCCGAACGGGTAGTAAGACGCGGTGCTAATAAAATAATAATAATAATAATAATAATAATAATAATATAATAATAATAATATTTAAAAAGGTCAAGATTAGACCTACATTTTACCATGAATTTATTTTATTAGTAAAATTAGGTATAAATATATTATGTTTATAATACTAATTTGTTTTGTAAAAGCGTGTGTGTGTGTGCATATTTCATAATATATTTTTGGGAAATAAAAAAAAAATTGGCAGTAAAATTTGAAAGATCCTACTAAACAAAAATACGATTTATACATAATTATTAAAAATAATTGTTTTATTAAATGTTGTTTTTAGTCCTAAATAAAACTTTATCATAAATAAATATATATAATAAATAAATATATCTTCACCCCACGGTGCAAACTGATAATCAAATTTGACCTTTGGGCTGAAAAACGTTGGACCATCCTGACTTACGCAATAACAAATCAGCAGGGGCATTAGCGCTTGGAGTCACAACAATTGTGAGACTTTAGTCAGATATAAACTCTTCCCCTTATCTATTTTGCCCCGATAATGGTATCTTTTCCCGTGTATAAAAATAACTTTACTAAAAATATATTTTAAAGAGCAACAGGGGCAGCCTACTGGAGCACTATTATGCGTTGCCTATTTCAAGAAATTTTGCAAAGAAATAATTTATTTTTTCAAAATATTTTAAACTCTAACTTGAACATAAAAGATATGTTATCATTGGATTAAAAAAAACCTTACAACTTAAGTTCTATAACTTAAAAAACATGTATGAAAAGGAAACATTAGCTCATTTTCAAGGACGTTTAACCCAAAATATCTCAGCTCTGAGGTCAAAGTAAATGGTTGGTAACATAAAGTTAGCCTTCATCAAGAAATGAAGTAATTTTTATTCAACAAGGTCACAACATAACATTCCTAGGATTTTATTAGGTGTTTTGAAACTTCTGAACTGGCATTCCTATAAGAAATACTGCAATATTTACCTTTGAGAATGCGGGGCCCTTAACGAATTTGGCACATGGCCCACTTTATCTTTGGGCTGCAAAAGTGATCATCACTCCACTATAATATTCATAACGTCCTGTATAATTTGCGGCCAAGTTGGGGCGAGGATGGTGGAAGTCGTGTGTGGGATTGTTAGGTTGGCTGTCAGGTACTTTTCAATTGTTACGTCAGGGTCGCCACCACAACCGCGCCGCAGGGGAAGATTGTAATATTCAAAGACTTGGGTGGCGACAAACAACTTAAGAAAATGTTATTTATTATCACATATTAGTTGGTAGCCAGGAGCACTATATGTATTAAAAACAGTCGTTAGGTTGAAATGTTAATTTGTGTAACTTATTTATTGCAGCTTCAGCACTTACATTTGGTACGAAAAGGGCACACGTGTGTTGGGGTTTTTGTCAAGTTTCCTTACTGATATCTTATTTTCTCCGTCTTACTACCCGTCCGTCAATCAGTATTTAATTTATATAGAATTGTATGGATAGTTAAGTTATTATTATTATTATTATTATTATTATTATTATTATTATTATTATTATTATTATTATTATTTATTATTATATTATTATTATTATTATTTTATTATTAGCACCGCGTCTTACTACCCGTTCAGGTTATACGCACTTACGCTAATGTGTAATGGTAGGTGATTGTGAGATGAAATGGAGGACCTACATTTAACGTGGAATCCGAACCACGGTGGATGCCTGGCATTCCTCACTTTCACAAGTTGTGATTAATACACATCTTGTCAGAGGTGAAGGAAGGGTTTGGCAATCAGATAAATCTGTGCCGGGACCGAGGATTGAACCCCGGACCCCTAGCACAGAAGTCCGACACCTTACCCCTAGACCACCAGGTCACCTGATAATTAAGTTAAAATTGATATAAAATGTACCATATTTTCGTGAAGAAGGAATGAAAATCCATTTATGAAAGACCTCTCTCAGGCACACCAAGCCAGGATTCGAACACTATTTCCCCATCACTCTAATATATTGTTATGGTGATGCCTTATAAAATGTGAGCCGATTTAGTGTCAAAGGATGTCATTGTTGACAGAGGTACGATTCAAATACATCTTGTATGTTGGCCACACCACATCTAATCGAAAAGTCTGCCTTCTAAAAGTTTCTTTATTGGTCTTTCCACCATAATTGTAGTATACTAACTCAAGATAGGGATGTAGGAGATACGATAAAAGGCTAGTGTGTTTGTAGTTTTTATAGCAAAACTTTTTTGGTCAAAATAAATTAAACATTGCTCCAGTAGCAACGTTTAGTTCCAATTTTCTTCACATGGTGATATCAACAGTTGTTGAATATCTGTCAGGATGTCCTGGAAATTAATGACAACTTTTTATCTTCGTTTAAAAAGTTTGTCATTAATCCCTCCATACTCATGACAGATATTCAACAACTGTTGATATTACCACGTAAAGAAAATTAAGCTCTATGTTTGAACTGGAGCAATATATATATATTTTTTTTTCTTTTGCCAAAAAATTGTTTTGATAAAAACTAAAAAAAAAAATTGCCTTTTCTTGGGCTACCTACATCCCCACCTCAAGATAGTTCGTAAGTCGTGTGCCAGTATAGCCCTGTGTTTAAAATAACGTAAGCTGAATAAAACAACAGAAAAAATACCCGCAGCTTTGAGCACGTGGACTAAATATTAGTCTCTTCTAGTCATGTTTACTGGTGTTGGGATGTCGGAGCTAGAAACCCAACAGGGTGCACTGGAGTGGATTTAAAAATATATATATTTTCCCACTTTCCTTCCACTAAAATGGAGGTAAATGTTTTCTAAACTCCACCTTCATCATACCTCCCCCATTAGCGTAGTTAAAATGTGTATAGCCCGGACGTGTAGTATGACGTGGCAGATAGGAAAATTAAAAGCAATAATAAGTATTATGACTAAATCTTATAGACTATATAGTTAGAAATAAAATGTTCAACGATCGCTTATCAGTACGCAAGCCATCCTTAAATAAGATTTCTTTAAAAAAATAAAACATTATTTTCTCATACAAATGTTCAAAAAATCAATCATTACTAAACCACGCTTAATTTTAGACCCATAGTTAGAATAACGCTTTTGCCTTGAAGTATGAACATATTTATAAGGCAACCATCTGTCCCGTATTTTAGAGTCTCGGCCCTTTTTTTTTTTTACAGGTCCGAATAAAACGCTATATATTCTGTATTTTACTATGCATCCCGTAAATATCCCCTATTTTAGAAATTACGTTGTGTGAATCATTGAAACTTAGGTATTTTACAATATTTCTTTTTCTGAGTTTATTAAAACTTAACAATGATAAGATGTTCTCGGTTGATATTTTACATGGACAGCCCTGAGTTTGGAATCCAGCCTTGGGCGTTGGGAATCCCGTGAATTCTTATCTAATCACTGCTTATTGCGGTTCGCGTAGTGGTCAGTCAGTCTGACTCAATATCTAGATTAACTAACAAGCAGTAATAGTATAAATTAATGATAATAAGCATAATAATTCAATAATAATTATTATAATAATGGAGTAGACCAAGTAGCCAACCTTTGAAAAAAAGTGTTCCGTATTTGTGTTATGATAAAATGGTCTCCTTAATCATACAACATCTAAATATCAAGTTTGGATGAAATCCATTGAACCACTTCCGCTGCAGCCCCAAGTACGGACGGTCAGACATACATACAGGCATGATAATAGTAACTTTCTTTAGTTTAACGGCACATAAAACTTAAATATTCATTATAATATTAAGGCGGAACATTTTCACTATTGCAGTAATTTAGCTATATAAATTAAAATGCAAGCTTGTGCGTTCAAAACACCAACTATTCTCTTGAGTTTGTTGCTACCAACAATCCAGGCTGTATAGCTGGTCCTCTATTGTTCAACCCGCAGGGACAAGCTAGAACAACTAGCAGTGTGTGATTGCGAAATGTCAACACGACGCATTATTGTCCGCGGCTAATTTAATTGTCCGCCTCCCTCTGTTGTTTGCCGATAAAACAAAGCCGGGTCGCTATGTTTGGTTAGCGCGCGGGGGGAAAAACTATCCGCACTTTTTGTTGGGACTAATTACCGCGGGATATGGGAAGTAATAATTATGTGGGTCTTTTGCGTCACGCCCCATACTCCGATATGATAACCGGGGTTAAAGTAGTGCCGGGATCACAATCAACTTAACGCTAACTTCTCATCGTGTTTATAAATGTAAGCCATCACGATTATCTTAATGCCGGGATAGCGATCAACCTAACATTCACGTGGCTTTCACTTGACGTAAAGAAACTAGTGTGTGATCAGGATTCACGTAACACAACGTAAAATCTCGAGAAAAACACAGACAATGTTTGGACGGTTTGCAAACAAATTAATCACTAAATTTAAGGTGCGGCAGAAGGGAGTGCGAGTCATTTTACAGTTTTTATAGCATTACTTTTGTTTGGCCAAAATAAATCAAATATTTCTCCAGTAGCAACATAGAGTTTATTTTTCTTCACATGCTAATATTAAACAAATCTTGAATATCTGTCAAGGGTGTCCTGGAAGTTTGTCAAAACTTTTCCTCTTTATTTAAAAGGTTTTGACAATTTCCAGGACACCCTTAACAGATATTCCAAATCTGTTGATATTAGCACGTGCAGAAAATTAAAATCTATGTTGCTACTGGAGAAATATTTGATTTGTATTGGCTGAAAAATTTCAATTCTATAAAAACTGTAAAAATGCTTGCGCTCCCCTTCGGCCGCACCTTAAACCCAAGCACTTAGAGCTGATTAGGCTACAAGTACTTGCAATAGAAGCTTACTGAATAAACAAAACTAAATGTAACAAGAGACTATGACGTTTTAGAGTTCGTGAGACGCGGACAAACTTTAACGAAGAAGTCGTCTGCACTCCATAAACAAACAAATTAATTCCAAAAACAGACACTGAAGTACTAAATAGCTCTGTTGACGTGGCTCGCATCACGTTTTGCTACAGTAGCCCCATGCTTCTTTGGTGCTGACTGACAGTTCACAGCTGACCTCTGACAGTCAACAGTTAGGTATATACCTAAATTTTGACTGTCAGAAGTTACAGCTGCTAAACACATGTTTTTTGCAGATCATATGGTTCGGCGTAGGGATACATAATTTGGTCCGGTAGCTTTTCAAAGCCGTCGGCTGTCAGCTGTGTGCTGTCAGTCAGTACCAAAGAAGCCATGGGGCTACTGTAGCTATAACAAGTGGTCCTTTCGCTTAACGTTCACGTAACTTAAAAGTTCTTCCCTGGACAGCTCGTGATGACTCCCATTTAAAAACACAAGAACCTTTACTTTACGTTATTTGGAAGCTGTGAACATTTAGTTGATCGTGATTCCGGCGCCATGACATTGTGACGTTTAATTAACGTAATAGTTGCCCAGGGGAGAACTTTCACGTTACCCACGTTATTTTAAGTTGCGTTAGATTTAGAAAGGGAGGATTTTTTTATTTTGCCGCTATATAAGCTACAGTTTAAATACCTCTGAAATTCGCTTCGGTGTCCGCATAGGCTAAAAAAAAAATTCGCACCACGTCTTACTACCCGTTCGGGTTATACTCTCGCATAGTCTAAAGCGTCACTCTCGCAATAGACTTCACTGCCGATGACGGTGAGATCGGAATTCGAATCCCGGTCGAGTGTACTAAGGGTGTTTTTTTATCTCAATAGTTTTCCGCTCTCCCTCCACGAAAATGCCAGTACACCTCTAAATTCAACCTTCCTCAGCCTTCACAATTAGCGTAACTAGGGTCCGAACGGGTAGTAAGACGTGGTGCTAAAACAAACTTGTGAACCAATGCTTAGTAAAATAAAAGTTATCATTACTGACAACAACCAAATATTTTAGCATTTTATAAAAGTTTTTTTTTCCTACCAGAATCATACAAGACCACGTGTCCCTGCCAATCATTGATGCTGCGAGGAATCTCGATAAGGTTGTTTAGCGCCTCATATGTTTATTAATGCTGTGCAGACACATTCTGCAATATAGTTCGCGTACCACTAACAATAAAGTGCTATGAAATATTTTTACCCTATTTTGTAGCTCCAGTAAATTTCTATTACAAGCACTCGAAGTCTAATCAGCTTTAATTGCCTCAAGTTGGAATTTTGTTAACTATTTTCTTTTCAAACAACCCAAATTAATTGGCTGAGCATTCTTTGCTCGAGTTTCTACGTTACTTTACCTTTACAAGTCAGTATCATATCAATGTATGGGCACACTAGGGACTATTCTAGGAACCCCATGATCTTATGGGCCAAACGACTCTAGGGTTAATTTATCACCAAGTGATTGATATTGACTATCATTTTGAGACCTGTGTTTCCCAATGTTGAAATAGCTCTTAGAGTGTTCATTCATATGCAAGATGATGACCAATTGTGCGGGGGACGCTCATTTTCAAAATTAAAACTAAGAATCTGTTTCTCACCACAATGAGGAAGCAGCGTTTGAACTTATTTTCACTCATGAGCATAGAAAATAACATTCTGGAGAGCATTGATTTCTTGCCAATTATAAAACAATTTTCAGCAAATAAATTTCACCAACATTAATGTAGATTAATATTAAATAATTCATTAATCTATACTGTATGGTTTGCCAATAACTATCATTTAGGTCAATATGTTGAAATGTTTGTCAAAAGTTTCTGTTGATTAAGCCTCGCTTCACATCATGTGTTTTTATTGGTTATGTTTTAAAATTAATTTGGTAAAAAGTGCCAATAAATCTAAGGGTGTAATTTTATTGACCATTTACATTTTTACCCCCGCGGATGGGTGGGTAGAGGCCCAGTGCATTGCTTTGCCCAAGGCCTACACTGCTGGTAAGACAGCCCTGCTCTAAGAGAATCCTGATCACACACGTGAAAGTTAAGTTGATTGTGTCCCTGGCATAAAGTTTGTCGTTTAAATAAAATTAGTGGGGAGAGGTTGGCATTACTATATCCGACCCAGACAGTCAGGAATAATTCCCACGTCTTCGGCTGTGAATTGATTTTCCCGCATCAGGATTTTGACTTTTTTTGAAAATACATGCTGGTTCATTTCCTAAAATCTAACCACCTCACCATATTTCCTTTGCCTATATTATAGTCTAAATGACTTAGCCAGTACTGGTAAGGTCCACCCTCTTAATTTTTATAAGTTGTATTATAAATTACAGAACTATCTATCAGCAACTTAAAACTATTGATAAAAGGGAAATGGCTGTAATGTGTGATTAATAATGATCCCCTCTGGGAAAAAATCCACACCAGCTATTATGATAGATCTGGGATTTAACTCAGGTTTCCTCGAGTATATTCGGGTGTCCTCACAGATAACTTAGCCCTGTTGATTGAGTAACCATTAACTTTATTATAATTTTATTGTCAATTTATATAAAAATAATTATACGAGACAATCGAACAGACTCTTATATAGTGTATTATTATAGCTTGAACAATTCAAAATAATTTTTCCAAAACTACTCTTAAGTTAATATTCCTCAGAAAAACGAACATATAATCTTAACATAAAAATATATTCCTATTTATCATGAAAAACAGTTCCCAGATACACATTTTGAAATAAATCTTGAAAGTCATTTTTGAAAAATTTGGAACATTCAAAAACCACTAATTAGCAAGCCACGCGAGACGGACAAAATTGTAAAATCAATTTTTTTTATGTTAAAGTTTCATATATAAAGTGTTGATTCATAATCTCGGGTCAAAAATGTGCATGGTTACAATACTTTATTATTGCTTGAAAAAGAAAATTAACTTACGTTCATTGGAGTATTTAGCATACAATTACTAAATAAACAGATATATTCACAACGACTTACAAGATTACTTAACCTAGATTAATAAGCCTAATACTATAACCAAAACTAGTGTCTAGATATTCACATTGGTTGCCAGGATGACCTGGGGACAAATAGAAGCATCTTGGTCAGAAAAAAGACCCGGAACGAACTTGAGTCCCTTAATGTTGTGGTTGAACACACAAACCACTTAACTCCGGGTGTGGGCAACAAGTAACATAATAATAGCTTTATTTGTGTAAACTTTTTTATAAGTCGCACGAATCTGAAAAAATTGTCACATTCTTTATCGTCTTTTTTAAATAGTTATAAACTGTTTATTCATTCCATAAGTATATATCTGGGTTTAAAAAAAACTCTAGGGACGAGGGGAATGTATAACTTCAATAAATCAGAACCTCCCTTATTTACCTAACACTATTCTAGAATTTCATTATACAAAATGTGCAGGTCTTTTATCAACTCCAAATTACAATAAGACTGTTGGGAGAGGGGAAGGGTTGGGGGGGGAGTAATCTTAGGACAAAAAAATAAATATAAGGGAAATTAATTTATGATAAAAACTGCCTTGTCCCTTGTTGGCAATAAGGTGAGGATTTATCGTTCCCAAGCTGGATAGAGTTCTCCTCCCCCCCCCCCCCCCCCCCAAAAAAAAAAGCCCCTACGCCCCTCAAATTGCGAGAGCAGTTGTCCAACCCCTGAGCGCTGGGGGATGTTATGAGTCGCGGCTGGAAATGAAGAGTAATAGGGGTACTCTACCCCCTTCCCTATCACTTTTTTCAAGACGTGCCTTGGGAAGAATTACCCGACACCATGTTACTTTCTTGCGTGTTTTTTTTGTTGCTTTTTTAATTTATCTGATGTCGAGATTATAGTTGTCGGTTGGATGACATTATGTGGCAGATAATTTGTGGTAGGGTTTCAATTACACTGCTTTTACAAAGGTTTTTATGAGGGGACAGGAGGGTTTAAGGAAACATTGTTTTATAATGATACATTGGTTTGGAAAGTCAATGAAAGAGCCTCTTTTGGGGAGTGAGTGAGAAAAGGTTTATTTATATTAGATAGGCTATTGCCGACCTAAACTAAGGAGTAAAGTTAAGCTTAACTACTGAGTAAATACACCCTCATTAACATGATGAGAGGCTGAGTAAATTATCATTTCACGTTTCTAAGTGGTTATTGTGGTCGACCACAAGTCTAGGGGTGGCTGTTTGGATTCAGGGTTGTGCTGGCAAAGGTATTTATTATTTTTAGTGAGTCTAGTCTATAGTTTTTCTCATATTTGCAATTAGTGAATATCTAGGAGTAGCGTTAAAGGACGGGGATGAATTGTTCTTTTAACTTTATCATAATTTATAGAGAGATACTGTAATCGCTAAAGTTATCCACCTCAATCCCTATTGTGGATCTTGACATTTTATGTGCCCCCAGATCCAAAATTGTGGATCTCACATTTATGTATGTCCCCAAGTCTATATGTTTGTGACTAGGGCTACAGTCAAAAGTTGATTGATTTTGTTCAAACTTGATATTTATCTCTAATATAGGCATACCTCGGGGAACTTATTTTTTTATCTGGGCCTAAGCTTAAGTTTAGGTTAATTTATAATTTTCCTTAGTGATATTCTTCGAAATGGATATCTGTGGAGTGTTTTAAATCATAAATAAGACTGAATACTTGTTTTTGGAGAAATTCGTTTAAGGTTTTTATTAGGACTGATTTTAGAAAAAATTTAAATATTCAAAACCTGATATAGATATTTTGTTTGAAATTGATATATTCTAAAGTATTTTACATAATAAATAGCACTGTACACTTGTTTTTTCGGAGAAAAAAATTGTTTAAGGTTAGTTTACTGATGAATGATTTTTGAAAATTTGAATTTTCTCAAAAAATTGCATTAGCAGTTATGTATAAAATTGATATCTGAAAAGTGTTTGACATGAAAAATAATATTATATACTTATTTTCTTTTTTTATAACTCATTTAAAGATAGTTCAAAAATTACAACTCTTGACATTTTTTAGTTTCTAGAAAAGGACAACGTTTTTGTTTACACTTGATATCTGAGGAAAATTGTTAATGATAAATATGAATTTATATTAGTTTTTATTTTATAAATATTATTTGAGTGTAGCTTACTTATAAATGATTTTTCAAAACTTTGTCACAGACTATAATAGACCAGATGAGAAAATTCGTACAGTATCATTGTACCATATATTTTACTTAGGAAACTGCAGACTCTACTTTGTATGAAGATGGTATAAGCTTCTAAATTATTATGGCACGCTTTACTCCAAATAGATAATAGTGATAGATTATTCCATTACTTTGTAAATAGTTTCAATCATTAATGGTCGGTTCACGTTTGTTCCCCATTGCCATTGAACACTCTTTGCACCCGCGTCATAAATTCCACAACAGTGTGTACACACATTCATATAGATGTTTTATAAAACTGAGAACAAATACCTGTAAGTGTCTATAATGGCCGGTAATCTTAACAGTTAATTATATGTCTTAAGATTTACTGCAACTTTCCTTTTTACATATTTATCTAAAAAGTAAAAGGGGAGGGTATCTGCTATTGTTTAAGGTAAAGTAAAAGCAAAGATTATTTTGAATTATTCCTTAAGTTTAGTAGACCTATTATCCCCTAATAGCATGTATTCGATTCTAGCTATATTTACAATGAACACGTCAACTTCTATTATAGTTGTGTGTCCTGTCGCAAGAAGGGTCAATGTTAAAATAAACCCCTTTTAAAAATATAAAATGTGTATGGTTATAAAATATGCTGTCTAATTGGTAGGATGATTAGCGTTATTTAGAAGATGTACACAATCATTAACTTGGAGAAGTGTTCTTAGAACCACAATGAAAATTCACATATGGGAAAATCACCCCCTATGCACCAGGCCAAGATTCGAACTCTTGACCTCCGCGTCACTAACAATCCAGCATATTGTGAAAATGACACCTTAGACCAGCGGTCGGCACCCACTTAAGGCCCTCTGACTGATTTTATCTGGCCTGCAAAAGATTTAGCAAACAACAACTGTGTTCGTAAAAATATACTAATAACTAATTACCATATGAGAAATAAAAAGTTTAAATTATCTTATCAATTTTTTTCCCAAACTGGCCCACCATATTTTTTTTAAACCCATACGGCTCCCGACATCAAAAAGGTGGCCAACCCTTACCTTAGATAATGTGACCTGACCACTGATATGGTAGGAATTACAGAAAAAATTGATTTGCAATTCGAGTTTTATTCATTGTAATGTTTGCGCTGTAGTTTTTTTAATAAGTCTTGATATTTTATGCCTATATGGCTGCACACAAACATATTGAAACATTTAGTACAGTGTCTAGTTGACATCTTGAATTAGTGTCACCTGGAATGTCATAAATAGTGATTAGTGAGTTTCCATTTGACTTGAGAGTAGATGGCTCAATTCAGACCATACCCAAAGAAAGTGTATTTTAGACAAATATGTTTTCATCCCCACTCCAGGTGAATACTGATGCATTCCTTAAAATTCACCTTCCTCATCCCGTTTTCCTAAGTTGCTATTAGCCAACCAGACACAAAATAGCTTTACATATGTTTTATGAGCGAAAGGTTATTTTGTATTTTCTAACAGGAGATTATATTATATGACTCACAAACTGACTTAACTCACAACAATACGTCTAATGTCACATGACCAAGCTTAGCTCCCAGATAATTACTAATTTGATTGCAGAAACTCGCATCTGTGAGCCCACGAACTAAACGTCAATCCCGTCTAGCCTGGGTTTACCAGTGATGGAGAGGTAGGGGGTAAAATCCTGGTCGGGTGTAATGAGAGGGGTTTTTTTCAAACAGTTTTTCACTATATCGCCTTAGTGTACGAATATATATCCTAAAAAACTCATATTTATCATCCCTACCACATTAGCCTTATTACTATGTGTCTATATGCGTCCACACTAAATTATTAATGAGATCCGGTAATTTTTCTTATTACATAGGCTAATTT
Source organism: Timema podura (assembly GCA_033556935.1). NCBI lineage: Eukaryota > Metazoa > Arthropoda > Insecta > Phasmatodea > Timematidae > Timema > Timema podura. The sequence goes on from JAVRXN010000008.1 coordinate 18,241,143, forward strand.
TTATTTTACTCACCATTCAAAATTTCAAACTTAATAAAAACAAAATAAAATTTCATTTCAACATTTAACTGACCAAAAATTGTGACTCTTTGAAACAAGCCCCACATAGATAGATAGAGATATAGATGAATAGACATAGTTAAGCATCATGTTTAGAAACTTCGACCTCTGACCAAACATGTTAATGCCAACATGATAGTTCCTGAAGAGGGGTATTCACGCGCATACACACGCACAGGCAAATGATACTTGGTATATATATTTTTTAATGTTGATGGTTGCATTTAACTACGGTCTCGGACGAACCTGATTCAGCCGTAGAGTGTTTACTCTTGAACATATTACGAGCGCCTCGTTTAATTAAAATTTTGCATGATGTTGCTGTACGCGCGCTCACTAGGCGAGGAATTAGTTTGTGTGGAGTTTGCACATTATGGTTGTAATTAGGGGTAGGGGAAGACTTTACACACGGGCTCACACGGTATGCGCACGGGGGTTTGATAGTACTCTCTGCACCGATAAAATATAGACCCTTTCACACACAGACACGGCAATCAAACCCGGGCACCTTTCAGCCAAACATTCCACCTCTGAGGCTACCATGGACTCACATTGGTGGACAAGCAAGCAAATACACTGAGCTCTTCTGTTTGTTTTTTTGTAAGGGAGGATATTGGGGTTCGAATCCCGCCCTGCTGCAACTAGGTTTTTTTTACTTAAATAGTTTCTCGCTCTCTCTCTTTCTCTACGCGGAAATTCGGTCATAGTTTCTCTAATTAATACTTTAATCATATCCTAACGACGGTACTAGGACAAAGGGGAAGAAAAAGGTTCTCAGAACTCAACTGTTCTGATGTTATTTCTGATTCTAGGGCAACTTAACCTTTTAATATTTAAACCAATCTAATTAGTTTTCAGAGGCTAGACCAGTTGACCTGACATCCCACTGCTTTCTGCCCTCATATTTGTGGAAACAACTTCTTAAAGCTCATTATAAAATATTTTGTTTTCTTAACTTGTTCCACGTCTTACTACCCATTGGTCTATCCGCATATTTACACAAATGTGGTAGGTATGAACCCATTAACATTTTAGGATGCTTACTCGCATTCGCGTCGAGGGAAAGTGGTAAGCCGTTCAGGAAATCCACCTTAGTACACCTATCCTGGAGTCTAAACCCAACTTTCCCATCAACGGTAATCCAGTATCTCGCAAGAGTGACGCCTTTTACCGCATATCCACGAGTGTGGATACGTAAGTGACACATAAACGGTGGAATGTTGGCACTCAAACTTATCCTCAGTGCACCAAAGCGCGTGCAGCACTGTGTAGACGAACCGCGGTGCCTTGTACACAAAGGTGATGTTTCTGTTTACTTAATTCAGTAGAGAAACATGTACTGAAACCACTATGAAACCTATCGCTAAATAATCAGTGAAACACATACCATGGAGGCACGCGGACTAATTATCAATAACACATAATCTGGTTTTGCCTATGACGGGGGAGGTCATGGTTCGAATCCAGCTGGCTGTACTTAAGATGTTTTTGTTTTTATTTGGGAATAGTTAATACAACTAGAAAAAAAAATCCTTTCAAAAAATTGTTTGTGTTTGTATAAATTAAAAGTTCAATTAATAATTTGGATAGAATCTGGTTTGTTTTATAAATTATAATTTCATATATTTTGACCCATATAATTAAAACGACCTTCCTTAAACTTTTTTCAAATAAAGATGTCTGACTTTTGTTTAAAAGGCAGTGAAATTGTTAATGTAAGACAACTTGTATCACTTCTGCGGATGCGTCAAAAATCACTGAAAACTAGGAACTGTGCTACTATAAAACTACGCCCCGAAGTATATGGGATGGCCTACTGTCACATGACACTGATTGGCTTGGAGATGGTCATGTGACCACGTTCCTCGCTCTCTGATTGGCTGTTGGCTTTCCTTCCCCTGCCTTTTCAGGATTTGTATGTGTTCCAACATTTGGTTCCTGTTCCCATTGCTTTTTATGTGTGATCATTGATTTTGTGTGTGTGCTCATTGGTTTTTAATGTGTGCGCATTGGTTTTTTTATGTCTGGGTAGGATTGGAACAAGTGTGGGGGTATATTTTATTTATTGGTAGGGGAAACGTGCAGTCCACGGCGTCGGTCACTCCTCCCGCGGCGTGTTCGGCATCGCTAGTGAGGACGCAGCACGAGTCTTTCCTGACGGCCGCTTAGCGTAGAGTGTGACCACCAAGCAGCCGGCAGCGGTTCGCAGCCGTAAGACCCCTTTCACTTTACCCCTCACTTCGTCATACCCCCCTCTTAGTTAGTTCAGTGGGGTCAGATCCCTCGTGGTGGAAAAGTTTGATGTCGCAACAAACCTTAGCGGGAGTCGTTAACCACAATCTTGTTATAAATGTTGAAAGCGGGTACCAACGACCCTATTGAATAGTCATTAATACACCCCACCCAAGCCCTCTTGACGCATCGAGTCGTAGTCCTCTGAAGAATTCCGGGCCCAGATGTGTTTTATATAACGCTAAAGAGTTTATTGTCAAAGAACTGAATGTTTTATCTGTATGCAGTACATTACCTCAACATTGGGTATTAAAACCCCATACGCTATCGAGAAACTTTCCACCGCTGCTAAAAAGCAAGCCGACTATATCGTCAACAAACTGCACGGTATTCCTTGGGATAGTGTTATGTGTATTATAGGTTGCTCGAATCCCTCATCTCCCGTGCCACAATGCGTGCAGAAACCGTCTACGTCAAGAAGGCAGAAAAGAAAAAATCTCTAGCCAAATACACGCCTACGCTTGTCGTAGATCTGTACGACAGAAGTTGTTCGTCATTGAAAACATTTAAATTTGGCCACACCATATGCATGGCACATAGTTCTGTATGGAATTTCTGTTCGGCCTCCATCGTTTGGGGACTTCAAGATTGGATGATTGAAGATGGACACGCACACATTAAGACATGCACTGAAAACAAATTCGTGGTTCCGTTCTGTACGGTCGGGTTTTTCCCTGCTGATCAACTACCCGCAAGAATTGCGCGACCTTCCGCTCTCGTCATCAACACGGATCCACACACCAAGCCTGGGACGCATTGGGTCGCCATCTTTATAGACAAGAACGCCGTGTGATAATATTTTGACAGCTATGGTTTTCCACCCTGTATATTGTCACATCTGGCATCCATACGCAAAAACACTTCCCACACGTATCATAACATGAAACAATTCAAAGCATAGCCTCAAACGTTTGCGGCCATTACTGTCTCATGTACCTTCTCTATCGCTACCAGAACATTCCAATGAAAACTTTCCTAGCCTATTCTCATCCACCAATCATACAGGTAACGACGCTAAGGTGGTGAGATATTACAACACATTTTTCAAGAAGCTATGGTCCTCCGCTCCTCAAGAGGCTGCGTCCAATCAGCGTGCGCCTATAAAAGGGGCGTCCCGACAGCGTGCCAGCCATGATCATGACAGTCGTCGAAGAGATCAAATATCATGGAAGGTCAAGACGTCTGCACACGCAAAGCAAAACCGGTGAAGTTGCTCGCCATCACCAGTATTTTCAACACTTTGTTTCCGCTGGACGAAGTCGATGCCAAACGAGTCATCGTCGTGAGCGTCAAGAACATTTACGTATGTCCAGCTAGAAAAATGTGGAGGGAATTGTGCGGTGTTTAACCGTACATAGTGGCAAGAACTGGGCAACTACAAGTCGGTCATATCAAATTTTTTCAGCAACACGTAGCCTCCTCAGAAGATTAGTCTGACTAATCATGAAATCTCTCTGAGATGCATGTGCTGTGATCGTATGGTCGTCATCAGCGAGAAACATAACTCCGGACTCAAATGGGTCGCCTATCTAGCACCTAGCTGGGCGTGTCTTTGTGGTGTGTGGTAACTCATCAACGTTGCCATCGACCGACGGGATATGTGGTCGACACCCGTCCCACGATATTGCAACGATTTGATCAACACACTCGTCGTGGATGTATGTGACACGCTAACAGAATCAGTGGATGTCATCGACCTCGAGCAGCTTACGGTGGAAACGCACATTAGAAATTTGGATCTTATCAGTGCTACCTACTATACACGTCTAGTCGTCGGTTTGTACTATTCCATGCTGGATTGTGAACTAAAAACAATTTTACCAACACATCTAAGATACACTGTAGAAAAACGTATCAACGAATAATACGTCATTCCTATAAAAGTGTATAATAAATATTATGTATGTCTGTGAAACCCTTAATGTATAGTAAATATTATGTATGTCTGTGAAAACTTTAATGTATAATAAATGTTATGTATGTCTGTGACTTATCTTGTCAAGCCACCAAACTGGCGCCAGGTATGAGTCATCAGGGTTGCGACAGTGTGATGACGTCATCGGGAAAACCCATTTCCACATAGAAGGTGAAGAAGTAGGGTTGTCAGGGTCAACGACCTCATGTACTAGCTCAAGGTTTCAAGGTCACGATCTATTCCTGTCTCAACTTGTCTTGTAGAGCCGCCAAACTGGCGCCAATGTTGCGATGACACCACCGGGAAAACCCATTGCCGGGAGAAGGGGAAAGGGGAAGGTTACGGCACCAAAATAGATTCAGGAGCTTTCAAGAGGGAGCCAATTTTCACTCTACGCTAAGCGGCCGGCCAGAGAGGATGCTCTCACGCTCACTAGCAATGCCTGCGACTTCGCGGGAGGAGCTCCCGGTGCCGTGGACTGCACGTTCCCCCTACCGACAAATAAAATAAACTCCCACACCAATAAACTCCAACGCCCGTCCCAATCCTAATCAGACATAAAAACCAATTAGCACACATAAAAAACCAATGAACACACATAAAAAGCAATGAGCACACATAAATAACCAATGGGGACAGGAACAAACAAGTTTAGCCAAGAACAAACAAGGATGGACAGGAACCAACATTTTTGGAACACATACAAACCCTGAAAATGGGGCAGTGGGACGGGGACGTGGTCAGGGGAGGGGGTAAAGCCAACAGCCAATCGGAGAGCAAGGGGCGTGGTCACGTGACTAGCTCTAAACCAATTAGCGTCGTGGGACAGGTGACCATCCCATATACTCCGCGAGCTTCCAGGATAGCTACCTGTTTTGTTAATAGTCACCGTGATAGTTGCTATTTCATACGGTGATAGTTGATTTGCACTAAATTCAATACAGAAATATAGGCCATGTGTACGGGTCTTGAGGAAGAGTTCACCTTCAAGGTACACGTGCTTCGGTATTAATGCATGAAGGTGGGCTGGTGGCGTCTTTTGTGTTGTTGGCGCCTCGTACCCTCCCTCGGGGCGCCCCGAGGCGTCTGCCAAGTGAAACAATTGACTCTCGCCTTGACGTCTCACCTCAGTTCCATCCTCCCGACAAAGCGCTCTTGACGTCTAGACAAGAATGTCTTCCTGGTGTTCTCTGCCAGCGTCTCTAAACTAACACTTGACAAGAGGCGGGTCTGATATATCCACAGGACTATACAGGATGATCTAATTTGTTAACTGCTGTGTTCAAAATTTTAAACGTTTATAACACTTGTTTAGGAAGTAAACATGTAGAATTAATTCTCAATTTTGAAGAAAGTTGGTTGATCTGTTTTTTTACAAGAATGATCTAGTTTATTTTATATATCACATCCAGACCATACGTGTATTTACCATCATACGCAGGAATGATTAGGGTAGTTTTAGGGGTGCGACCGTATTCGCGTGTATAAGGGATAGGAAAATCAGGTCCGCAAAAACCATCCTTGGTGTACTGAGATTCAAACCTCGACCTCTTTAATAACGGAAGTAGGGGACATGGCGTCTCGTCACAATTTGACCTACTTATCTGTGATTGGCTGTCACAATTTGACCCCGACGCTGATTGGCTGCTATAAATAGCCCTCCCCCACCCCTCCCCCTCCCCTCCCCTCCCTCCGCTCTGATTACAAAATCTCCACCAGTTGATTACGAAATTTCCTCCCCTACACCCCCTCCCCTACACCCCCCTCCCCCATCCCCTACAACCCCACCACGCCTTGAACATGTTGGTACTTGTGCGGGCTTTTTTTTCTTGATTATTGTTGCGTGCTAATTAATTATTCATGTCTGCTAATTGATTATTGATGTGTGCTAATTAATTATTCATGTATGGGTAGGGGGAAGGACATTGGAGTATATTTTATTTGGATGGTGAGCATACGTCTCTGCACGAACCTCTCGCTACGACTGTCCTGCGTAGACTGGAGGGGGTCGGCCGCTTACCGAGTAGTGACCACGTATGGGGAGGAACACGGAGCACGAAGCTCTCCTGACGGCAGCGTGCTGAAGAGTGCGAGTCAACCATAAGGCCCCTTTCACCAACCCTACTCGCGAGGACAGCATGACCGTGCCCTCTGGCAGCACTCAGTTGAATGCGAGCAAACCCCCTCATCGCGTCATACCTCCGCTCCTTTCACTTTTTCCCCCTCCCCCATCCCTACGTCACTGACGTTGAGTGGCAATGTTTAGGGGGTAGGAGGGGGTCAGTTGCCTCCCAGTGGAAAATTTTATGTTGCAATAAGCAAACGTTTAAAGTTTCTTGAACTCGTCTTTCCGCCAACCCACCCCCCAAGTCCCACCCCCTTGTCACAGAGGTCGTGGAAAATTTTATGTTGCAATAAGCAAACGTTTAAAGTTTCTTGAACTCGTCTTTCCCGCCAACCCACCCCCAAGTCCCACCCCTTGTCACAGAGGTCGTGGACTCAAAGCTAATTTTGGCTACTCTGTTTCTAGAAGCTACAGCCATCTTTTGGTAGAAACTCGAACTAGAAGGTCTCATGGGGTGACTAGAATTAAAATATATACAAACAACTAATTCTAATCGACTAGAAATAACCAGGAGGATAAAAAGTATAACGGGTGCATTAAAAATATGAGTGTTTTCATGTAGAAAAAAAATAGCTCAAAATCTTTGAAAAAAAATTGTCTGTCTAAAAAGATTATTCAACCAAGGGATTCGAACCACGATAGTTTCAAATTGTCTAGAATTAATCAAGCAGGTGTGCGTCCGAAATTAAACTTGCGCCCTAAGACCGCTACAAATACAGTCCAGGGCAGTCTGTCTTGCGTAGAATGGAGGGCATCTCCTCTGCTCGTTCGCTTACCGAGTAGTGATCACTGCGCATCACGGGTGCGCACTTTCCCCTCACCCTCTCCTCTCACCTCAATCACCCTGTGACGTCATCGAGACCCGTCGCTGGATCGACAAAACGTGTTGAGACAAGAATTGAGGTCATTGACCCTGGCAATGGGTTTTCCTGGTGTTGCAACACGACATTGAATTAGGTCCCCCACCCCCTATTTGGTAATGGGTTTTCCCTGATGACTGGCGCCGGTTTGGCGGGTTGACAAGACAAGTCGAGACAAGAATAGATCACGAGAGGGCCATCTCGTAGGGGGTTGGGTATATAGGGGGAGACCCGTTCGGTCATCTATTTATAAGCGTCTGTAGAGCGGTTCAAGATGGACAAGTTACAACAGTTGGTGAATATTGTTGACGCCGTGCAGACCGTAAAATTGAGTGATCTAACAGTGGATCAAAAGTACTCGCTGGATAAATTAAAGGCTGTCAATACAAAGTTCGGGAGACGCCTAATAGCCTATCTAGATGGCGAGTTTTGTGTATTTTTACCTTGTCGTTTCGGTACTCTAACAGATGAAGACGTGTGCGAGCTTAATAACGAAAAATTGGTATTTACCTGCGCCGGAGTAAAACCCGGTTCACCTACCATTGTGAACTTTGAACGTGTTTAAGAGTCAAGCAGTTAACAACAACAACATCGGGCAGACGGGTAGTTAATACTTGTGCACGGTGGACCCTACAAACCATACAGCACGTTTTATAGCTCACGGGTACGCTCACCATGTTTAATTTAACGTTTGTGGGTCATACGGTTACGGGTTGTGCCTATATGACAGGAGAAAATATTCACCGTGTGGTTGTGAGCGATAGACAGGTAATTTACAAAATAGTGAACCAAGACAGAGAGGAGCGAGGCTACATCGAGTTTTGCGACTCTACCTGTCACACGATAAGAGCGACTAAAGTACTACCCTACGAGAGAATCGAGGAGACTTACCTGTGTGATATGACATGTGCTGTGTACAATTTCCGCCAAGGGGACGTCGTGGCCGTGTTGCCAAGGCCTCCACCACCCTTCAGAGCTCCATACCACCCGCCACCACCACCCTTCACGGCACCGCAGTCAACGCCCCCGCCCCCAGAGTCACCGGCGTACCCGCCCCCAGAGTCACCGGCGTACCCACCCCCAGAGTCACCGGCGTGCCCACCGCCAGAGTCGTCTGCCTACCAGTACTCACAGCCAGAGTCACCCGCGTGCTCACAGTCAGAGTCGTCTGCCAACCAGTACTCACAGCCAGAGTCACCCGAGTGCCCAGCACTAGAGGAGGAGGAGGAGGAGGAGGTAAAATCCGAAGAACCCGCAAATCTCGAGTGTTTAACAATGTACAAAACTTATCCAAACGTTAAAATTATTGGTGAAACGCCCGATGACTACATAATCGGTCTGGCCAGATTCGGTAACGTCTTACTTCCAAAGTCTGCCTATTATTTGGATTGTAAGCGGTTTAAATCTAAAGCACGTTGTATGATATATCTCGGAGGACAAAGTGTGATGTTTAAAAGTGAATTGATAAACTAGGCGCACTCATGTTGTCGTAGAACTCTGCTGACGTCATTGGAGCTAGTGGCAGACATTTTGAGAGGGGGAACGCAGTTTGTGAGTAGAGAACGTTGCCGCTTGAGCGAGAGGTTTTTTTTCACAGGGATATTTCTTTCGTTGCATTTCCGATTACCATTATGCCATATAAATGCTGCATTTGTAAGGGGGCCTACGCAAAGCTCTCCAGCCTTATTCGCCACAAACATCAATGTCATCAAACATCTCAAAATACTGCTCACCAGGATGCCTGTTGGGACGAAGAGGTATTGTGCAATGCGTTAGACAGGATCGAGAAAGAAGAATACAACCGTGTAAAGTGCTTAAACGAACTTGAGAAAAACAAAAGTTATAACGTTATGAGATCCCCAATGAACCGAACGTTATCGTGCTCGAGAATGTTGGAAGAGTAAGATTTCCATGTAAAAATATTGGAGACATTGTCAATAGACATTCTAGTGCCTCGCAGCGTGTCCTGTACTATTTTGGATGTGACTCGTACTCATTTTCTAGATGGTAAAAAATTATATTCTCTCCTGATGTTTTTAGTGACTATATGGTTTTTTCCTTGCTATCACATGTTGCACTCTAATCTTAATTACTTGTATTGGTCACAAGGCCTAAAAAATCAATCTATGTTGTTGTTGTTTTTGTAGCTTCTCGTTATGAATGTTTTAAATACATTAATTGTTGATTGTCAATAAAAAAAACTAGCAATAAAATGTTGTTTTTTTTAAACCCTGTAATATGTTGTGACTAGAAGGAGATGCCAATATACATGGGGCAACAATACCAGAATAAAATATAAAATGTGAGCACACACACACACACGTTCACTTATAAATTATAATTGTGGTGGCGTTATATTGCTACCACTGCCAAAGAGAAAGCAAAGTAAAAGGAATTAATTAATGTTTGAGACCAAACTTCCAGGCTAAATAAACTTGTATGATTTAATTATTTTATTCATAATGTTTGAGACAGAGGTTCTAGGCTAAATAAACTTGTATTTATAGGATCATTCTGCACTATCTAGTAACTAAACATTTTTTTCAATATCTTGGGATAGCACGTATATATTTAATTACTACTTGGACAATAATTTAAACATCCAAACGGGGTAGGAATAGTGAAAGTATTTATGAGAGGTAAGTGTACTCGCATTTGCATGGAAGGAGAGCTGGAAATACCATCAGTGTTCGAATTTCTCAACCAACCAATCATACAGGCAGAGCCTCGCTTAGTTACTTGTACAATTCACAAGACCTAAATAATATTGATTTATGTGTTATTATAATTTTTTAAATTCTTGGTAGAATATGTTTGGCTGGAGAATCAAAGACAATAAGGAGATGCGGTGTCTACACCAAAATCAGCGGTCGGAGTACTGTTCTAGGGGGAGAGAGAGAGAGAGAGTTCGGTTGTAGACGTTAAAACAGTTTATAATATTTATTCACACAACACTTAAACAACAAAGAAATGTTATTTTCGCGATATATTTTGATATATATAAAACTTTGGCAATAAATTCATAAGTAATACAATTATACATTTAAATTCACTAATATATAACCTTCACATAAATTAATATGTTGTTGTTGTTGTTGTTGATAAGTTTTAAATATGAAACTATAGCTGATGACATGATATATAACATTTACACTAAGCAAATTAGCAACTCAAACAACAAAGAAATTCAGTTAAATGATGTTCGCAAAAAATATTTTGATATAATGATATATTAAACTTTTACAAAAAAATCCTAAGTAATACAATTATATAGATCTTGAAATTATTTTAACTATAAGGCGGTGTTATTAATTTACAACGGGAACAAACCAGTACACATGCTAAGATACATACGTAATAAATATATGTATTAAAATGTTGCAAACTCTGTAGGAGAAAATGCTACTAATAAAGATACGTAAACATTGTTTTAAATACTTATAAAATATTCATTTTTTAGCGGGCCTGCTTGAGAAGCCCCGTTTAAATAACAATAAAGTAATGTATAAGTCTAATTGTAGTATTTTTAATGAGGCAAGCTAATTGTAACGACGCTGATGAAGGAATCGCACCAATGATACATTTTTAGGCCATTCCGGGAATCGAAGCCGGGACCCTTGGCTCGCTGGTCAGGCATGCAGGTTTCGGCTGAATATATTTATTTTTACGAAATACTTTTCTCTAGCACTTTACTACCAGAAATAAACGGGTAAGCCCCAAGACTGCTGCATTTCTCTTTTGAACCATCTAAGACTCCAATTTGACAGTAGACATGGCACCTGACAATGGCCACAAGCGTGAGATAAAAGCTGATGTCGACCAGGTGAAATGTGTAACAGCATTTGCCATGCGTTTGTTGCCCTCTAAGGGACGTCACAGGGCGAGGTGTGTACCCACATTTGCGTGTCATTGACATTCGAACCCTCCAACACCGCCCGAATGAGAGAGATAAAATAATAAAATTATTGATGTACCGTCATTTTTTCAGGGCTGAAATGTGAAAACAGTCAAAGTTATTATTTATGCTTTCTCCTGCTAGATATCACCGATGGCATTCGAACCCGGGACTTGTGGCGTTTGTCGCCCATGCAGGGAATTTAACTCTGGACCTTTTGCAGAGTGCGTGTAATAAAATAAACTTGAACCCTAGGACAGCTACAAATACAGTCCAGGGCAGTTAATGTATCACTATGAAGGGTTAAACATACATTTTCAAGCTATACAGGGAATCTAACTCTGGACCTTTGCAGAGTGTGTGTAATAAAATAAACTTGAACCCTAGGGCAGCTACAAATACAGTCCACGGCAGTTAACGTATCACTATGAACGGTTAAACCTACATTTTCAAGCATACAGGGAATCGAAATCAGGACCCCTCGCAAAGTGTGTGTAATAAAATAAACTTGAACCCTAGGGCAGCTACAAATACAGTCCACGGCAGTTAACGTATCACTATGAACGGTTAAACCTACATTTTCAAGCATACAGGGAATCGAAATCAGGACCCCTCGCAAAGTGTGTGTAATAAAATAAACTTGAACCCTAGGACAGCTACAAATACAGTCTAGGGCAGTTAATGTATCACTATGAAGGGATAAACATACATTTTCAAGCTATACAGGGAATCTAACTCTGGACCTTTGCAGAGTGTGTGTAATAAAATAAACTTGAACCCTAGGGCAGCTACAAATACAGTCTAGGGCAGTTAATGTATCACTATGAAGGGATAAACATACATTTTCAAGCTATACAGGGAATCTAACTCTGGACCTTTGCAGAGTGTGTGTAATAAAATAAACTTGAACCCTAGGACAGCTACAAATACAGTCTAGCGCAGTTAATGTATCACTATGAACGGTTAAACCTACATTTTCAAGCATACAGGGAATCGAAATCAGGAACCCTCGCAAAGTGTGTGTAATAAAATAAACTTGAACCCTAGGACATCTACAAATACAGTCTAGGGCAGTTAATGTATCACTATGAAGGGTTAAACATACATTTTCAAGCTATACAGGGAATCTAACTCTGGACCTTTGCAGAGTGTGTGTAATAAAATAAACTTGAACCCTAGGACATCTACAAATACAGTCCAGGGCAGTTAACGTATCACTATGAACGGTTAAACCTACATTTTCAAGCATACATGGAATCGAGATCAGGACCCCCTCGCAAAGTGTGTGTAAAAAATAAACTTGAACCCTAAGACAGCTACAAATACAGTCTAGGGCAGTTAATGTATCACTATGAAAGGTTAAACCCTCATTTTCACCCCATATCTGGAATCGAACTAGGGTCCTTGGCTAGGCAAACAAACAAATTAACATGCGCGAAGAAACCGGCCTCGGTACACACGCACGACAGACAAGCGTGAGGTGTAATAAAATAAACTTGAACCCTAGGACAGCTACAAATACAGTCCAGGGCAGTTAATGTATCACTATGTAAGGTTAAACCCTCATTTTCAAGCATACAGGGAATCGAAATCAGGACCCTTCGCAAAGTGTGTGTAATAAAATAAACTTGAACCCTAGGACAGCTACAAATACAGTCTAGGGCAGTTAATGTATCACTATGAACGGTTAAACCTACATTTTCAAGCATACAGGGAATCGAAATCAGGACCCCCTCGCAAAGTGTGTGTAATAAAATAAACTTGAACCCTAGGACAGCTACAAATACAGTCTAGGGCAGTTAACGTATCACTATGAACGGTTAAACCTACATTTTCAAGCTATACAGGGAATCGAAATCAGGCCCCTTCGCAAAGTGTGTGTAATAAAATAAACTTGAACCCTAGGACAGCTACAAATACAGTCTAGGGCAGTTAATGTATCACTATGAACGGTTAAACCCTCATTTTCACCCCATATCTGGAACCGAACTAGGGTCCTTGGCTAGGCAAACAAACAAATTATCATGCGCGAAGAAACAGGCCTCGGTACACACGCACGACAGACAAGCGTGAGAAAAGAGCTGATCTTGACTAGGTGAAATGTGTAACATGTTATGTCCAAAAGGTGAAAAATCAATTATTATTCTATAATAATATTTCTGTATGTCACCAATTAATAAGTACTATGATGTATTCATAAAAAATAAACACATAGTTTTGTTGATCACAATAACCAATCTGTAATTATAAACTTTAAACCAAATTGTTCTAATATGTTTAGCAAAATTTAAATTTTCAAAAATAAATTATTTGTTAATTACCCGAAATTATTTGGTATATGTGAAAAAAAAGTATGTTATTCTTATAGATCATGAAAAAACTAATCCCTGATTTTTATTTTGAATTCAATTTTCCCGGTTAGATTCTATAATATTGAGTACTATGGCGTGGATTTGTTTAGCTTACACTGAATATTTATTAAAACTTATACACAACCTCCCATCGTTCTACATGTCTAATACTTGTCACAAGAAATAAGTAAGGCTGAATAAATTAGATTTACTAAGGGAATACATCTCAATTTTCCAGAGTTGGAAACGGAAAACGGTTTATGAAAATTTACCCCAAAAATAGCTTGCTGTGGGATCAAACCCCCGACTTCCCTATAACCTGTTTCTAAAATGGAAACTCAAGCGTAATTACCTAGTGATCTGACACACATACTATTTCTAGACCACACGAGCTCGATGATATAATAACTAATATTAACGCAAAACAAATTAGCCACTTAAGCCTCAAGCCAATATTAGAGGAAGTGTGCCCACATTTGCATAGATGGAGAGTGAAAAAACAGCCCCCGGGTCTAGGACAGCACTATCGCAAAATACTAAGTTGCACGGAGTTCGAATCCTGGTCCACTGGCTCACACCTTCTTTTGTCAGTTAGGGGTCTCCGGCTCAAATGAATATATTTGACATAGGTTTGGTAACAACATAATTACTTTTATTTTGAAAATTACTCTAGTTGTACACAAAAAAACCAATCCTCCCTAATTTATCACTATGAAAGGTTAAACCACCATTTTCATCCATACTGGAAATTGAACCCTGGACACTTGGCTCAGTGAACAGACATGCTAACGCCTCACATCAAGTGACCTTTCACAAGTGTCTTCTTAGACGTCTTGAGCAATGAAGTGAGACACTCGACAGAGATTAAATCAAAACTCTATTAACAGACAAATACCAGTCTTAAACGTCTCTTCAGAGAGAGAGAGAGAGATAGAGAGAACCATCCTTTAAGATCTAATCTCTACCACTTGTACAGAGTAAGAATGTTTCTCAACTACTTTAAGCGCACAGTCAAACTTAAGGTGAACGTACTAAACAGGAATCTCGCAGTTGCAGAAGATATTGTTATACTTTCCCAATCTTCACTCCGGCGCAAATGGGCATGCCGTCTAAATGTCAGGCTCGTCTATTTCTTAGGGAGGGGTTCATTGTCAGCCGAGATATATCGTCTAAATGCTAAATTTGCCGTTCTTTAACCGATGGAGCCTCTGAGGGAGTGTTTATTTTTTCCAGCCGCGCAAATGCGGTTACACATCACGCCCTGTGACGTAAGGAGGTAGGAGGGTTCAATCCCTACAAGTTTGACAAGTCCTATATTGTTCAAATACGGGCACACTTCTTCTAAATTCAAACTTACCAATTATCAATCCGTTAGCGTTATTAATACTTAAGGAGTTCGAGGTTCAAATCTCGGTCGGGTAAACAAGGGGTGTTTTTAACTCTCCCTCTATGCAAAGGCGGGCTCAAACCTCCCAATTATCAATCCATTAGCGTGTGCCAGCCCGTGGACCAGGATTCGAACTCCGTGCAACTTAGTATTTTGCGATAGTGCTGTCCTAGACCCGGGGGCTGTTTTTTCACTCTCCATCTATGCAAATGTGGGCACACTTCCTCTAATATTGGCTTGAGGCTTAAGTGGCTAATTTGTTTTGCGTTAATATTAGTTATTATATCATCGAGCTCGTGTGGTCTAGAAATAGTATGTGTGTCAGATCACTAGGTAATTACGCTTGAGTTTCCATTTTAGAAACAGGTTATAGGGAAGTCGGGGGTTTGATCCCACAGCAAGCTATTTTTGGGGTAAATTTTCATAAACCGTTTTCCGTTTCCAACTCTGGAAAATTGAGATGTATTCCCTTAGTAAATCTAATTTATTCAGCCTTACTTATTTCTTGTGACAAGTATTAGACATGTAGAACGATGGGAGGTTGTGTATAAGTTTTAATAAATATTCAGTGTAAGCTAAACAAATCCACGCCATAGTACTCAATATTATAGAATCTAACCGGGAAAATTGAATTCAAAATAAAAATCAGGGATTAGTTTTTTCATGATCTATAAGAATAACATACTTTTTTTTCACATATACCAAATAATTTCGGGTAATTAACAAATAATTTATTTTTGAAAATTTAAATTTTGCTAAACATATTAGAACAATTTGGTTTAAAGTTTATAATTACAGATTGGTTATTGTGATCAACAAAACTATGTGTTTATTTTTTATGAATACATCATAGTACTTATTAATTGGTGACATACAGAAATATTATTATAGAATAATAATTGATTTTTCACCTTTTGGACATAACATGTTACACATTTCACCTAGTCAAGATCAGCTCTTTTCTCACGCTTGTCTGTCGTGCGTGTGTACCGAGGCCTGTTTCTTCGCGCATGATAATTTGTTTGTTTGCCTAGCCAAGGACCCTAGTTCGGTTCCAGATATGGGGTGAAAATGAGGGTTTAACCGTTCATAGTGATACATTAACTGCCCTAGACTGTATTTGTAGCTGTCCTAGGGTTCAAGTTTATTTTATTACACACACTTTGCGAAGGGGCCTGATTTCGATTCCCTGTATAGCTTGAAAATGTAGGTTTAACCGTTCATAGTGATACGTTAACTGCCCTAGACTGTATTTGTAGCTGTCCTAGGGTTCAAGTTTATTTTATTACACACACTTTGCGAGGGGGTCCTGATTTCGATTCCCTGTATGCTTGAAAATGTAGGTTTAACCGTTCATAGTGATACATTAACTGCCCTAGACTGTATTTGTAGCTGTCCTAGGGTTCAAGTTTATTTTATTACACACACTTTGCGAAGGGTCCTGATTTCGATTCCCTGTATGCTTGAAAATGAGGGTTTAACCTTACATAGTGATACATTAACTGCCCTGGACTGTATTTGTAGCTGTCCTAGGGTTCAAGTTTATTTTATTACACCTCACGCTTGTCTGTCGTGCGTGTGTACCGAGGCCGGTTTCTTCGCGCATGTTAATTTGTTTGTTTGCCTAGCCAAGGACCCTAGTTCGATTCCAGATATGGGGTGAAAATGAGGGTTTAACCTTTCATAGTGATACATTAACTGCCCTAGACTGTATTTGTAGCTGTCTTAGGGTTCAAGTTTATTTTTTACACACACTTTGCGAGGGGGTCCTGATCTCGATTCCATGTATGCTTGAAAATGTAGGTTTAACCGTTCATAGTGATACGTTAACTGCCCTGGACTGTATTTGTAGATGTCCTAGGGTTCAAGTTTATTTTATTACACACACTCTGCAAAGGTCCAGAGTTAGATTCCCTGTATAGCTTGAAAATGTATGTTTAACCCTTCATAGTGATACATTAACTGCCCTAGACTGTATTTGTAGATGTCCTAGGGTTCAAGTTTATTTTATTACACACACTTTGCGAGGGTTCCTGATTTCGATTCCCTGTATGCTTGAAAATGTAGGTTTAACCGTTCATAGTGATACATTAACTGCGCTAGACTGTATTTGTAGCTGTCCTAGGGTTCAAGTTTATTTTATTACACACACTCTGCAAAGGTCCAGAGTTAGATTCCCTGTATAGCTTGAAAATGTATGTTTATCCCTTCATAGTGATACATTAACTGCCCTAGACTGTATTTGTAGCTGCCCTAGGGTTCAAGTTTATTTTATTACACACACTCTGCAAAGGTCCAGAGTTAGATTCCCTGTATAGCTTGAAAATGTATGTTTATCCCTTCATAGTGATACATTAACTGCCCTAGACTGTATTTGTAGCTGTCCTAGGGTTCAAGTTTATTTTATTACACACACTTTGCGAGGGGTCCTGATTTCGATTCCCTGTATGCTTGAAAATGTAGGTTTAACCGTTCATAGTGATACGTTAACTGCCGTGGACTGTATTTGTAGCTGCCCTAGGGTTCAAGTTTATTTTATTACACACACTCTGCAAAGGTCCAGAGTTAGATTCCCTGTATAGCTTGAAAATGTATGTTTAAACCCTTCATAGTGATACATTAACTGCCCTGGACTGTATTTGTAGCTGTCCTAGGGTTCAAGTTTATTTTATTACACGCACTCTGCAAAAGGTCCAGAGTTAAATTCCCTGCATGGGCGACAAACGCCACAAGTCCCGGGTTCGAATGCCATCGGTGATATCTAGCAGGAGAAAGCATAAATAATAACTTTGACTGTTTTCACATTTCAGCCCTGAAAAAATGACGGTACATCAATAATTTTATTATTTTATCTCTCTCATTCGGGCGGTGTTGGAGGGTTCGAATGTCAATGACACGCAAATGTGGGTACACACCTCGCCCTGTGACGTCCCTTAGAGGGCAACAAACGCATGGCAAATGCTGTTACACATTTCACCTGGTCGACATCAGCTTTTATCTCACGCTTGTGGCCATTGTCAGGTGCCATGTCTACTGTCAAATTGGAGTCTTAGATGGTTCAAAAGAGAAATGCAGCAGTCTTGGGGCTTACCCGTTTATTTCTGGTAGTAAAGTGCTAGAGAAAAGTATTTCGTAAAAATAAATATATTCAGCCGAAACCTGCATGCCTGACCAGCGAGCCAAGGGTCCCGGCTTCGATTCCCGGAATGGCCTAAAAATGTATCATTGGTGCGATTCCTTCATCAGCGTCGTTACAATTAGCTTGCCTCATTAAAAATACTACAATTAGACTTATACATTACTTTATTGTTATTTAAACGGGGCTTCTCAAGCAGGCCCGCTAAAAAAATGAATATTTTATAAGTATTTAAAACAATGTTTACGTATCTTTATTAGTAGCATTTTCTCCTACAGAGTTTGCAACATTTTAATACATATATTTATTACGTATGTATCTTAGCATGTGTACTGGTTTGTTCCCGTTGTAAATTAATAACACCGCCTTATAGTTAAAATAATTTCAAGATCTATATAATTGTATTACTTAGGATTTTTTTGTAAAAGTTTAATATATCATTATATCAAAATATTTTTTGCGAACATCATTTAACTGAATTTCTTTGTTGTTTGAGTTGCTAATTTGCTTAGTGTAAATGTTTATATATCATGTCATCAGCTATAGTTTCATATTTAAAACTTATCAACAACAACAACAACAACATATTAATTTATGTGAAGGTTATATATTAGTGAATTTAAATGTATAATTGTATTACTTATGAATTTATTGCCAAAGTTTTATATATATCAAAATATATCGCGAAAATAACATTTCTTTGTTGTTTAAGTGTTGTGTGAATAAATATTATAAACTGTTTTAACGTCTACAACCGAACTCTCTCTCTCTCTCTCCCCCTAGAACAGTACTCCGACCGCTGATTTTGGTGTAGACACCGCATCTCCTTATTGTCTTTGATTCTCCAGCCAAACATATTCTACCAAGAATTTAAAAAATTATAATAACACATAAATCAATATTATTTAGGTCTTGTGAATTGTACAAGTAACTAAGCGAGGCTCTGCCTGTATGATTGGTTGGTTGAGAAATTCGAACACTGATGGTATTTCCAGCTCTCCTTCCATGCAAATGCGAGTACACTTACCTCTCATAAATACTTTCACTATTCCTACCCCGTTTGGATGTTTAAATTATTGTCCAAGTAGTAATTAAATATATACGTGCTATCCCAAGATATTGAAAAAAATGTTTAGTTACTAGATAGTGCAGAATGATCCTATAAATACAAGTTTATTTAGCCTAGAACCTCTGTCTCAAACATTATGAATAAAATAATTAAATCATACAAGTTTATTTAGCCTGGAAGTTTGGTCTCAAACATTAATTAATTCCTTTTACTTTGCTTTCTCTTTGGCAGTGGTAGCAATATAACGCCACCACAATTATAATTTATAAGTGAACGTGTGTGTGTGTGTGCTCACATTTTATATTTTATTCTGGTATTGTTGCCCCATGTATATTGGCATCTCCTTCTAGTCACAACATATTACAGGGTTTAAAAAAAACAACATTTTATTGCTAGTTTTTTTTATTGACAATCAACAATTAATGTATTTAAAACATTCATAACGAGAAGCTACAAAAACAACAACAACATAGATTGATTTTTTAGGCCTTGTGACCAATACAAGTAATTAAGATTAGAGTGCAACATGTGATAGCAAGGAAAAAACCATATAGTCACTAAAAACATCAGGAGAGAATATAATTTTTTACCATCTAGAAAATGAGTACGAGTCACATCCAAAATAGTACAGGACACGCTGCGAGGCACTAGAATGTCTATTGACAATGTCTCCAATATTTTTACATGGAAATCTTACTCTTCCAACATTCTCGAGCACGATAACGTTCGGTTCATTGGGGATCTCATAACGTTATAACTTTTGTTTTTCTCAAGTTCGTTTAAGCACTTTACACGGTTGTATTCTTCTTTCTCGATCCTGTCTAACGCATTGCACAATACCTCTTCGTCCCAACAGGCATCCGTGTGAGCAGTATTTTGAGATGTTTGATGACATTGATGTTTGTGGCGAATAAGGCTGGAGAGCTTTGCGTAGGCCCCCTTACAAATGCAGCATTTATATGGCATAATGGTAATCGGAAATGCAACGAAAGAAATATCCCTGTGAAAAAAAACCTCTCGCTCAAGCGGCAACGTTCTCTACTCACAAACTGCGTTCCCCCTCTCAAAATGTCTGCCACTAGCTCCAATGACGTCAGCAGAGTTCTACGACAACATGAGTGCGCCTAGTTTATCAATTCACTTTTAAACATCACACTTTGTCCTCCGAGATATATCATACAACGTGCTTTAGATTTAAACCGCTTACAATCCAAATAATAGGCAGACTTTGGAAGTAAGACGTTACCGAATCTGGCCAGACCGATTATGTAGTCATCGGGCGTTTCACCAATAATTTTAACGTTTGGATAAGTTTTGTACATTGTTAAACACTCGAGATTTGCGGGTTCTTCGGATTTTACCTCCTCCTCCTCCTCCTCCTCTAGTGCTGGGCACTCGGGTGACTCTGGCTGTGAGTACTGGTTGGCAGACGACTCTGACTGTGAGCACGCGGGTGACTCTGGCTGTGAGTACTGGTAGGCAGACGACTCTGGCGGTGGGCACGCCGGTGACTCTGGGGGTGGGTACGCCGGTGACTCTGGGGGCGGGTACGCCGGTGACTCTGGGGGCGGGGCGTTGACTGCGGTGCCGTGAAGGGTGGTGGTGGCGGGTGGTATGGAGCTCTGAAGGGTGGTGGAGGCCTTGGCAACACGGCCACGACGTCCCCTTGGCGGAAATTGTACACAGCACATGTCATATCACACAGGTAAGTCTCCTCGATTCTCTCGTAGGGTAGTACTTTAGTCGCTCTTATCGTGTGACAGGTAGAGTCGCAAAACTCGATGTAGCCTCGCTCCTCTCTGTCTTGGTTCACTATTTTGTAAATTACCTGTCTATCGCTCACAACCACACGGTGAATATTTTCTCCTGTCATATAGGCACAACCCGTAACCGTATGACCCACAAACGTTAAATTAAACATGGTGAGCGTACCCGTGAGCTATAAAACGTGCTGTATGGTTTGTAGGGTCCACCGTGCACAAGTATTAACTACCCGTCTGCCCGATGTTGTTGTTGTTAACTGCTTGACTCTTAAACACGTTCAAAGTTCACAATGGTAGGTGAACCGGGTTTTACTCCGGCGCAGGTAAATACCAATTTTTCGTTATTAAGCTCGCACACGTCTTCATCTGTTAGAGTACCGAAACGACAAGGTAAAAATACACAAAACTCGCCATCTAGATAGGCTATTAGGCGTCTCCCGAACTTTGTATTGACAGCCTTTAATTTATCCAGCGAGTACTTTTGATCCACTGTTAGATCACTCAATTTTACGGTCTGCACGGCGTCAACAATATTCACCAACTGTTGTAACTTGTCCATCTTGAACCGCTCTACAGACGCTTATAAATAGATGACCGAACGGGTCTCCCCCTATATACCCAACCCCCTACGAGATGGCCCTCTCGTGATCTATTCTTGTCTCGACTTGTCTTGTCAACCCGCCAAACCGGCGCCAGTCATCAGGGAAAACCCATTACCAAATAGGGGGTGGGGGACCTAATTCAATGTCGTGTTGCAACACCAGGAAAACCCATTGCCAGGGTCAATGACCTCAATTCTTGTCTCAACACGTTTTGTCGATCCAGCGACGGGTCTCGATGACGTCACAGGGTGATTGAGGTGAGAGGAGAGGGTGAGGGGAAAGTGCGCACCCGTGATGCGCAGTGATCACTACTCGGTAAGCGAACGAGCAGAGGAGATGCCCTCCATTCTACGCAAGACAGACTGCCCTGGACTGTATTTGTAGCGGTCTTAGGGCGCAAGTTTAATTTCGGACGCACACCTGCTTGATTAATTCTAGACAATTTGAAACTATCGTGGTTCGAATCCCTTGGTTGAATAATCTTTTTAGACAGACAATTTTTTTTCAAAGATTTTGAGCTATTTTTTTTCTACATGAAAACACTCATATTTTTAATGCACCCGTTATACTTTTTATCCTCCTGGTTATTTCTAGTCGATTAGAATTAGTTGTTTGTATATATTTTAATTCTAGTCACCCCATGAGACCTTCTAGTTCGAGTTTCTACCAAAAGATGGCTGTAGCTTCTAGAAACAGAGTAGCCAAAATTAGCTTTGAGTCCACGACCTCTGTGACAAGGGGTGGGACTTGGGGGTGGGTTGGCGGGAAAGACGAGTTCAAGAAACTTTAAACGTTTGCTTATTGCAACATAAAATTTTCCACGACCTCTGTGACAAGGGGGTGGGACTTGGGGGGTGGGTTGGCGGGAAAGACGAGTTCAAGAAACTTTAAACGTTTGCTTATTGCAACATAAAATTTTCCACTGGGAGGCAACTGACCCCCTCCTACCCCCTAAACATTGCCACTCAACGTCAGTGACGTAGGGATGGGGGAGGGGGAAAAAGTGAAAGGAGCGGAGGTATGACGCGATGAGGGGGTTTGCTCGCATTCAACTGAGTGCTGCCAGAGGGCACGGTCATGCTGTCCTCGCGAGTAGGGTTGGTGAAAGGGGCCTTATGGTTGACTCGCACTCTTCAGCACGCTGCCGTCAGGAGAGCTTCGTGCTCCGTGTTCCTCCCCATACGTGGTCACTACTCGGTAAGCGGCCGACCCCCTCCAGTCTACGCAGGACAGTCGTAGCGAGAGGTTCGTGCAGAGACGTATGCTCACCATCCAAATAAAATATACTCCAATGTCCTTCCCCCTACCCATACATGAATAATTAATTAGCACACATCAATAATCAATTAGCAGACATGAATAATTAATTAGCACGCAACAATAATCAAGAAAAAAAAGCCCGCACAAGTACCAACATGTTCAAGGCGTGGTGGGGTTGTAGGGGATGGGGGAGGGGGGTGTAGGGGAGGGGGTGTAGGGGAGGAAATTTCGTAATCAACTGGTGGAGATTTTGTAATCAGAGCGGAGGGAGGGGAGGGGAGGGGGAGGGGTGGGGGAGGGCTATTTATAGCAGCCAATCAGCGTCGGGGTCAAATTGTGACAGCCAATCACAGATAAGTAGGTCAAATTGTGACGAGACGCCATGTCCCCTACTAACGGAGATCCAGTGTATTCCAGTATATTACGTATTTTACAACTTGTGGGGGGGGCTGTTTCTAGTAACTTTTCAACCATTATCAAATGTCAAAGCCACTATGTGCTGACAATCCCCACATAGTTACTTGGACATCACCTATTCATAAAATTTATTTATGGTGAGGTCAATTTATAGAAGATAAATATAGGAATAAACATATATTTAGTAATTAGCCTTATAATTTTACTAAAAGAAACACATACACACGCAAAGGAATGGCCTATCTGACAGCTGGAGAAGCTACTAGATCACTTTAACGTATTCATACGTCAAGTCATGTGACCTGCAACTGTGACGTTTGATAGATACTATCGATATCTTTAAAATAGCCCCAATAATTTGTTGAAATTTTATCAATGTTGACAGCAAACAAACTATGTTTTTATTTTTTTTAAATCCCTTCCTATAAGAATTGAGCTCTATATTATATTAATAGCCGCATCCGATCCGATAAGGCATCCGATTGAGGATTTATAGAGTGCCAAATATACCTCTTAATGACATCACTTTATTCTTGGGCAGCCTATTTAGTCAAATTTGAATTGACAATTTGTAAAAAGAAAACTGCATACACAAAATTAAGCTTTGGACGACAAATTGGTGTTAATGCATTTAGTAATGTATAGTTCCACACCTTAGTTCAGTCATTAGTGCGTCTGCTTACTTAATTAAGTGTTCGATGCCCGGCATGGCTGAAAAATATATTTTGAGGAAATTGAGGCCTTCCCTTTCACGGTGATGAATTAATGGCCGGTGGACTGTGTGTTGTGCTTATTATAAAATTAAGATAGTTTTTAAGTCTTGTGTTTATATAATCATCTGGTTCATAAAATGCACATTAAATATCCCAAATTAAAAAATAATAGTTAAAATCAATAGTACGACATAACAATAGATACTTTCTCTTGTAATGTATTATAACGTGGAGCGAAAATTTCAAAAATATGGTTTTCAACAAAATACCTTAAATTAAATATTCCTCAACAAAATAAACATAGTATTATCTTGTTAATCACCATAATCAATCTTAAATTTTCTTTCAAAATTGTATAAAACAATTTTTTTTAGTTCAATTATTTGGAAAACAAAAACATTTTTTTAATTTAAAAAATCACTCATCAGTAAACGAACCTCCCATATAAAATGGGGACAGACAGAATTGTACAAATCAACTTTTTTGTTTGTTTTGGACACAGATAAAACGTAAAGATTCATCATAACCAAAAGTTCCAAACTGTTCAAGATTACAATACTTTCTTTTTATAAGAGAAAGTAGAAACTACCT
This sequence comes from Timema podura, assembly GCA_033556935.1. NCBI lineage: Eukaryota > Metazoa > Arthropoda > Insecta > Phasmatodea > Timematidae > Timema > Timema podura. The sequence continues at coordinate 18,265,579 of JAVRXN010000008.1, forward strand.
TTAAGCATGCACTGATAATATTGAATAAGTCTTAGCTTGAAAATTAGTTGTTTGATTTTCGTAATATTGCATTAATAAGTTCATTATAAGGTTGATGTTTATTTTAGTAATTTTCATAAAAAAAATTCATAAAAACTAGTTTAATAATCCTTTAAAAAAAAACAAATTTTTCATCTTCATTCTTAAAATTATATAGTTAGTTAAAAAATATATAATTCCTACACAAATTACCCAAATTATTATTTTGAGAAAAATTATCGTTGGAATCAGATATCTTTAAAACTGTTCTTTGCTCGGATGTGTACTTCAACAAACACGATCGCCGTGAAATAACTCAGCAGGCAACCCTTGTATTATTTGTGTGCTTATAGTTGCCTTCTTAGCTTGCAGGGGTTGACAAATAACATGCCGATTGTATTATTGACCATCAGCGATATAAAATATTTAATTTAATAAACCTGGGGGGGGGGGGAGTAGGAGGGGTATGAATATTATAAATACTGACTTTAAAATTTAAAACTCTCTAATCTAAGAGGATATGAAGAAGAACGGAAGTATGAACAGTTAAATACTAGCCATACTCTATAGGGTTGTCACGCACCTGGAAAACTGGGATAGCCGGGAAAATATAAATACACAGGGAATTCTTTATGTCTGGATAAAACCAGAAAAACACGGGGAATATTGCAAAATCTATTAAAAATACTAGAATATTTGATAATTTAGGACACTTAGCTGAAAGCTTAAAATTGTAGGTCTTTAAATAGACAAAAATGTGAACTGAAGAATTATACGTGGATTCAAATATGTATTATTATTATTATTATTATTATTATTATATTATTATTATTATTATTATTATTATTATTGTGAAGTGACCAGATGTATTTCCTCATTAATCACAAATAATCCTGTTCTAAACATAAGTTATATGACTTAGCACTAGTCATTTGGATGAAAAATGAAATTTTATTATTCTTTTATTCAATTTAAGCTGCTTGGAAAATTGGGAATTCCTTCTGAAAAACCTGGAAAAAAAACGGGAATTTGGTGGTAAGAAAATAGTGGCAACCCTGAACCATCTTAGTAATATTTAATTTAGAACAATAGTATGAAGTGGGTTAATAGTTCCAAAACTGGCCTTTGTTTTATTTCTTAAATCATTTAGCCTAAGGTAATAAGATGAGTGCGTACAACCCGAATATCTAGTAAGACGCGGTTATATAAAAAGATAGTATTCACCTGAAAAAATGATAAGTCACATTTACTCTGAAAAATCCTTGATGAAAGTTAAACTACGGATCTTGAGAGACAATTAGCCACGGGGATGGGCACTACGTTTATGAGGGTGTATTTCTTCATCCTAACTCCTTTTTGGAGAATCAAAAGGTCAGGCTTGTTAACCGATCACCTTACCCTCCCCTGTACAATAAGGTTCTGACGTTTTAGTGATAAGAGCGAGGGGAATACTTTTGTCGAGCACTGGAGAATGTCATCACCAGTGGTCACGTGGTCCAAGGCGTAAAGTTCGCAATATACTGTAATCGAAATAATGGGTAGCTTTCTGTTTAGCAGCACGTCTTACTGTCTGTTAAGGTTGTACGCAAATGTACCAATTACGCTAGTAAGTTAGGGTTGAGAAAGGGTGAATTTAGATTAAGTGTACCTGCATTTTCGTGGAGTACTAGTGTAAAACCATTTAGGAAAAGCCACCTTCAGTACACCCGACTGGGATTTTAGCCCATTGTAATCTAGTATATTTCGAGTGTGACATCTTAAACCTTGCGGCCACCAAAGTGGGTAAATACATACATAAATATATACTTACATTCATACATACATATTCACGCCGTTCCCTTACGAGCTAGGCAAGAAACTGTGCATACAGCTAAAAAAAAATTCCGTACTTAATCCATCCTCACTCACTTTTTCCACACTTCCCTATCCTAGCATACTCCCTTAGCTTCAACAACATCCATGCACCGAGTCATACATGCTATTTTGTTCTTAATACTCTCGATGTTTCTCTTGTTCATGCATTCGTCTACAGCATTTAGTCATATCTTACATGGTATACCCCTTCTTTTTGATCCACACACTCTACCTTCATATATTAGTCTCATCACTCGATCCACATCCTCTCAACATGCCCAAACCATCGAAACCGCTTCTTTCGTAATGACCTATTGGGTTCTCTTTCAAACCGCACTCTTTCAGCACCCATTCATTACTGACTCTGACCATACGAGTTTTTTCCATATACATTTCTAGATATCTCATTACAAACACATTCACTTTACTCTTGTGTTTCCCCTGACATACCCACGCTTCACACCCCTGAAACAATGTCGACGTCAACACGTTTTATATACAGTACTGCCATCTTTGCCTCTTTCAATACTACTTCATTCTTTGCAATAGTCCACACACATCCAACTAATCTCAGAAATGCATTCAACCATCTGTCATTTTACCATTGATCCTACCATTTTTACAGAACATTCTGCCCAGGTAACAGTTTTTCCATTTATACTAAGCTGACAATCATTTACTAATCCTTCCCTATCATAAACTATCACCTTAATTTTGGAGACATTTATACGAAGATCCATTTTTGCCTGTCACCATATTCAAACGATTGAATGCATTCTACAAGTAATTTTCACTCTCAGCCATTAATACAGTATCATCCTCATATTACAGCACTCTCACATTCACAATTCACCGCACATTCCTACACCAACCACGTCCTCACAAGAATCCCTCATACACTTATCCATTAATACAATAAACAACCATGGATACATAACATAATCTTTTCTAACCACGTTCAATGTCAAACCATTCGCCTAAAGCTCTATCCACCCTAACGCACGCTCTACTTCCATTACACCACCATAATTGCATTTACTAATCATGCAGCCACATCTTATTCTCTCAGAACATTCCATAACAAACTCTTACTCTCCCAATCGTACTCTTTTTCTATATCAACGAATGCACAATAAACTTTCTTCCTTACTGCCACACATTTCTCATCACTTGTTGCCATTCAAATATCTGGTCCATGCAGCCTCTACCTGGCGTGAAACCACATTACACACCCCAAATTTTGTCCACAGTTAATTCACGCACGCTCTCAATTAAAACTCTCACATAATCTTTGCCTGGAGTACTCAACAAACTGATTGATCTTTAATTATTAAATTCAATCTTACTGCCTTTGCCTTTTTACAAAGAAACAATGACAGCATTCTTCCAATCATTAAGAATATTCGAAATCCAAGCACACACACTGAACAACTCATCTAATCTGGCAAGAGTACCATTCCCCCACACTTAAGCATTTCACTTATGATCCCATCTACGCCCGCAGCTTTGCCATTCTTTAACACTCTCATAACTTTTAACATCTCAGCTTCACTAATTAATTCACTCATCATAACATTGTCTCTATTTTCTGATACTTTCTATACGTCTTTGCTATACAATTGTTCAAAATACTCCCACCAGGCTCTCAAATTCCACCTACCTTTTCCCTACCCTGGTGTAGTAAATATGCGGCTAGCCTGGACAGGCTGTAAGATGCAGAGCATGGGAGAAAGGAGCCAATAAATAGCCTACAACTGTTAACGTGATTTAAAATTACGTTTTATGACAGGTTGGTCTAAAAGACATGTTAGTACTTAAAAAACAAAATATCGGTTTCTGGTGTTTTATTTCTTACTTCTTTATGGTGATCTGGATTCTATTAGAGAAGATTTTTTTTTCAACTCTTAAATAAAAATAACTAATGATAATACCACCCTCTTTCCTTGAACAGCTAAACTACTTTAAGGGGGATTATCTCCCTCTTTTTACGTTAGAATGATACCAAACTTATCATAAGCTTAGTATTACTATGTTGGTTTTAGTTTTATAGTCAGAGCATCACACGAGTAAACTTTTTACATTCATCAAAAATAAATGCATGTTATCTGACATCGATAAAAAGTCACTTTAATTTATCTCACAGCTCTCTTCTTCTTTCTTTGTTTTTTTTTCCTTGCCTCTTCTTACTATGCGTCCTGGATATAAGTACGCATATCCATTACACTAAAAAGATAAGGACGATGAAATATTTCCACATGTGTGTGTAGGGGGAGTGATAAACTAATTTTGAAAAAAAAAAAAATCCTCTTAGTTCACCCACCCGTGACCCGAACCCAGGCACCGGCACACCAGACTAGATGAGCCTGACGTTTATTCCACGTGCCCTTTGGTACTGGTTTCACACCTGTTAAAAGTGTCGGTTGAAAAACACTCATCTTAACTGCCGGATAGAGTTATTCTTATGAAGATCCTACTATAGCCTATGTCACCATTATAACAGATCTCTACTTTGGTCCTAGTCTTCAAAAGTGGTCCCAAGACTATAAAAAGCTATCGAAAGGGGGAAGGGGGATTCTTGATGGACTCTTCCTTTGGAAGGGGTACCCCCTCCCCTCATTTTTCATCCTTCTCTCTGGTCCTCAACTTGAGCACCTTTTTTTTTTTTTAAATCTTAAAAGCCACTAAATCTTAAACGCAAACTCAAGTAGTTACATGTTTATTTTTGTTATTTTTTGATACGATATCCTTAAGGGGACTTTAGACCCAAATTTCACAACGCTTCATTTTAAAACTAGTTACACTAAAACTAAAATTTAGGAGCCCATCTCACCTGTTTCGGTGGCTGCATAATCTAAGGAGTCATTCTCGTTCTAGACTAGACTGCTGACGACAGGGAGATCGGGGTTCGTATCCCTCAGCTCTTTAACTCATTAGGATTATTAGTGTATTCATTCGTATAACCTGAACAAATAGTAAGACGCGTTGCTAAAACGCAAATCCCACTAAAGCTCGGTTTTTTGCAGTCTTTATCTGACAACAGAAAAATTGGTTCCAGTGAAAACACCGTTTTCATTTAAAAATAATTAATCTTCAGTTTTGTTGGTTTTCTTAAGTCTGGTAAAACTGTTTCCCTGGTCTCAATTCTACTGTTTCTAATGAAGATTACAGGCGCCCATGTGTGGATATTTTGTAATTATATTAATTAAACACCTATTAAAATATCTTAATGCAATATAATATTTTTTTAAATAATATCATGCAGATTTCTATTTTTTTTTAGCACCACGTCTTACTACCAGTTCGGGTTATACGCTTATGTTCTAATTACGCTAGTGGTTTTAAGGAATAGGAAGGTTATATTTATAGGAAATGTACCCGCATTTACGTAGAGGTAGAGTGGGACAACAATTTTGGAAAAACCACTTTCAATACACCCGACCTAGATTCGAACCTCGATCTCCCCGTCATCGGCAGTCTTGTCTACTGCGAGAGGAGAGCGTTAAACCAAGCGGCCACTGAAGTGGGTGATTTATATATAAAATGGAGCTACAAATGGTAGCTGTGTGTGCTATCATTCTTAATTTTAAGTCAAGGGGCTGAGCTACAATCTCAAATCGTACACTTGTTTTTTACCCCTCTAAAATAATAAAGGTTCACATCTTATCTCTAATACGAATGGTAGTGCATTTCATTTGAAAATTTCCTTCCTCTTGATATTATAGACTAGATAGTTGCTAAAAAGTCTGTGCATTATCACTGAATCATTAAAACAGTAATGCTACACCACTTGGAATCAAACCAGTGCCCCACATATTTAAAGACCTCCTTCATTAGCCCTGAGGCCCGAGTCTTGAGAGAGTGTGGTACATAACTAATGGATATTTTAAAACACGGAGTCTGCTTTCTCTAAAAAAACTAACTACTGGTTACTCAACCACTTGGAGAGACCCTTCAACTCTCTAAAGGTAAACAACTGCCTTCTCTTCTTTTTTTTTTAACCCTTATGTTGTCTCAGCTAAACACTTGGAGCGCTGAGGTCAACACGGGCCACGTGACTGAATCAACACAGATCATATTTCGCTCGGTTGAGAGGGGGTGGAGGGATGGGGGATGATAGACTCATGTTATAGTTGAGCCTCGAAATATGTGCACCACGTCCTACCTACCCCCCATCCTCGCTATCCGCACATATACTCTGAGGAAGTGAGGATGAGGACGATAGAATTTTGGCAGAAATAAACTCGCATTTGCGTGAAGGGATAGTGGAAAACTATTTAGGAAAAAAAAACCTCATCAAACCATGCTGGGATTAGAATCCTAGTATCTCTATCGACGACAAACCAATAATTTCGTGGTTTACACTCTAGCCCACGCGTGCCTGCAAATGTGGGTTAAGTCAAAATAAAATATATTTCATTATTACTTGGCGAGATCTCTAGTCGTTATCAGTGAAACTACCCACACCCTTGTACACGCGGATAAATACATCACTCTCTACTTATTTGGTTTACTGGTTAAGAGGAGATTTGTTGTTCAAATCCCAAATAAATTTATTGGTTTAATTTACCCCTAAATGGCTTACTATCCTCTCTACGTAAATGCTGGTATATTTCTTCTGAAAATGAATCTCCTCATCTCTATCTTATTAGGGTAGCAGAAAGGATAGTAGGACGTGGAGCAAGTACAAAAATTCAACATAAAGTATTTGTCATTCAACGTCACCAATGTTAGTTTTTTCTTTAAGTTATTCTTTTACTTCTGCATTCGAGTTTTTTTTGTTTTTTTTTTGCCATTTTGTATCGGGTCTTTGTGACCCATCCCAGATACCCGAAAGGAATTTTACTAAGGGGGAAGTATAATTTAGAGGAAGTGTGCCTTCATTGACAGGGAGTTTAAAACCATTTAGGACAAAAATTCTCTCGGTGTACCCGTCTGGAAATCGAACCCGGCCTTCCCGTTACTGGCAAACCAGACTAGACGAACTTGACGTCTAGTACGCGCGCCCACCAGTGTGAATCAGACTTAGATTAAATAATGGATTTTCAGCATGATGCGAAAGCATATAATCTCCATTCACGGTAGGAATTACTCTCTGAAAGGTCTTTTCCTACCAATATCCTATTATATAATAGACTTCTGGTAGGGAAGAGGCCTTTCAGAAAACAATTCCTACGCTGAACAGACGTGTGGTTCCGGACTTCGTGTGCCTAAAACTATTATTTAAACAGCTAGTACACCCACCATCTTAATCCACCCAAATGCTTCCAAACCAGTGTTTGGCCTCCCATCCCACTCAGCCACGTGGACTCGGGCAAAGTGTCACGCACCTGTCCTGTTGTGAGCGTGAAGTTTTGCCACCTGCTGCTCTTGCTGATATCCTGATACCTTCCAATCATAGGAGGAGAGAGAGTCAACACATTAACTATTCGGGAACAAGACCCGTGTTTACACAGGGAGTTAACTAGCTGCTTGTCCCAGGGGAATAACCGACCAAGTAGCTGATAGTTTGTTCCTACTTGTTAAATTCACGTGAATATCACCAAGAATCGGGCTTCACATATGTTTGAAAAGTCACGGAATTTGGTGTGATGGGGGAAAAGTCAGGGGACAATCGAAAACTTCAAAGAAACTTTAAAGATATGTTTGCAATTATTTTTAAAATTCAAAGTAAAAGAGTATAGCCTTGAATGTAAAATATTTAATGTTTTGGAAATCCTGAAAAAGTCCAGAGAATTTCAAAACTTACCAAGTGTATCTATCAACCTTCAACCCTGTTAGTAGACAAAACGTTTTATTAGTATAGTTTAAAGGGGCATTGATACATAATACATGTTACTAGCGCCCATAATATAGTGAAACCAAGAAAGGTGAGATTGATCTCATTCACGGCAAACAAGGTACAAGCTAGTATTGTATCATGTATATATTTATATAGCATTCACTTATCTAATTGAAATAGCTAGCAGTTCTATGGGCTGAATGCAGTTTCTCATTTCTGCGTTTTGTCGCTGCAATGCTTCCTTAAGAAGGACATGAAGCTCATCAAAGGATGCTATCGTCATTAGGAAATAATTAAAAACTATATATTCATCTTTCCTTAAATCTTCAAACAGGAGAGCAAAGGCTCCTAACTTATCTCTTTTCTCCATAAGGGAGTGTAGCCACAACTGCTTACTACGCTGTTTTTTTACTTCTTTGTAGCAAACACACAACCACAGGTTTTTTGTCCTTGCTTTTCATGATGGCAGTCAAAGCACAACTGAACACACTTGAGACTAACCTCCGGGCGAATGTAGCGTGGGGTGTGAAAGCAACATAAAAATTATCTCCGTACGATTACATCGCCGTCAAGTTTCCGCCCGGCAGGAAATCCGTATCGTGTGAAAGAGGCCTTAGAGTATTCGAGCACATAATCGGGGTTCCAGTGTATCATAATAATATTAAGTGTATCTATGTATATATAAATGTACAGCTTTTTCAGAAACTCATAGCCCAAACTGCACATATAGTTTGTTTGAACCAAAAGTAATACAAAATCCCTTTACACTTACATCTGTAAAACTATGTTAATATCATTGGATTGGATTCAAAGTTTCGCCATACAGCCCCGGGAGAGCAAAGCTGTATAAGCATGCGTGTATAACAGGTTGCATAGGAATTAGGCAGACACGCTACTGATTGAGCTAAGGCTTTGGACATACCATATTTGATCTTCACAAATATAGGAAGTTTTCCTATAACGCAGTAATTGAGTTCCGGGAAAACATCACGTTATATAAAAAAGAGCGTTATAGAAAACATTACCTAGTTAAAAGTTTAGAGGAAAGTAGATAATTGACAGGACCTATGAAAAATCACTTTCCATTAATATTTTGACAAGTTTTATTGTTAATTTTTCACATCATGTTATTTATAAATAACAATGCTTAAAAATTAATTAATACTCATTAGAATTCAGAAATAATACATATCTTGATTACATAAAGCAGAATAAACTGTAAATAGGAAAACAATAAGTGTTGGCATAAGTTACTCGAACACTGATAATTACAATTAAGCTTGAAACAGACCTATGCAGACTACAGTAGTCCCATGGCTTCTTTGGTGCTGACTGACAGCTGACGGCTTTGAAAAGTTACCAGACCAAATTATGTGTCCCTACGCCGAACCATATGATCTGCAAAAACATGTGTTTAGCAGCTGTCACTTCTGACAGTCAAAATTTAGGTATATACCTACATTTTGACTGTTAGAAGTCAGCTGAGAGCTGTCAGTCAGCCCCAAAGAAGCCACGGGGCTGCTGTAGATTAGGCACGATTACAGCACTAGTGGTGGAGAAGCAAGGAACTAGCGCGGGAATCCTAGAAATCAACACTTGTGCGCGTGATCCATGTGAAAGCAGTGGTGAGAGAGAAACGCAATAAATGCGGGGAATCACGTCATCGAATATTTAGTAAAAACAATAATTCAGAATTGAATAAATGTTTTTCTTTTGAGATAGTTGCGGTTCGTGGAAGCCCAAATCAAACCGACCCACTAAGATATCTCCCGATGGTTCATTTACCCCTTCGGGGACTTGAAGCCGATTTATTTTTGTGACTTCCGTCCCCTGTTTTTTTAAATCTAGGATTATCAACGAGCATGTTATGGGGGTGGGTTAATATAAATCTATGTTTCTTTTATTTCAGAGACCTGAGTAACAACGACCTGGAGGTGATCGGTCGCAAGGCGTTAAGGGGTATACCCGCACTTAAAAACCTGTGAGTATAAAATATCATTACTATTTCGCAGTTATTATAGTCACGATTCGCTAAAATGCACAGTCTAATCCAAGGAAAATACATTCCCATACTCTTGTATTTATTACGGGAATTACAGTTCTGAAGTTTCAAAACTACTAAAATAACCATCAAGATTATATTAGAATTTTCTGTTGTGACCCTGTTAAAAATTACTTTATTTGTTTGGGGAAGATTAGATCTATGATTCCAACCTTTTTTTCTATATCATAGCTGCAATATTTCATGTGAATCTCCCTTGAAAATGAGATAATTTCTCCCTTTCATTAATATTTTTAAAATTATAAAACTTAAGGATTTTAACCATATGACATTTTAGCGTGAGCCATTATCTTTAAATAAAGAAAATCTTATTGAATAACATGAGTTTTGTGAATATCTGCAACATGTCAGCGCTGCGGTGGGTGATCAAACTCGCTGACTTTTCATTATACCCAATTCAAATCGTTGGTGACCAAGTTACTATCCTGACCCACCACGTTATACACGTGGCCTAAGGCGTCAGGCTCTCATTAGTCTGGATTGCCGGTGACGAAGAGGTCGAGTTTCAAATCTCGATCAGGTACTCTGGGACAGGTTCACCCCCAACCCCCTCCCTTCCATTTCATATCCACACTAACGCTGGTGAACTTCCTCTAGACAACCTTCTTCAACCTTACACCTTAGAATAAGTCGCATAGTGTTAAACGTATCAATAAAAAAGAAAGTATTATTTATCTTTAAACGTCCTTTTCACACGTTAGTCTGATTATAATTTATAGACTTACATAAATGAAGTTTGTGAATCTTAAAGTCTGAGGTTACTTATACATAAATCATAAAATACATATACATAAATACATATTTGGATATCAAAGTAAATACTATAATTTTATAAATGCATCTGTTCATATAACTAGGATGAACCAATTTTATAAAAACCACTTGAAATTAAATATTAAGAAAATTGCTCAAACTTTTAATAAATAGTATTTTCTTAGCAACAAAAATGTAGAAATGCCATTTTATTATATTTTGGTTAATTTGACCCATGATAATAATTATGTTCCATATTTTTATAAATAGATGAGTAAAATATTTTTTTAACACCGCGTCTTGCTACTTGTTCAAGTCATACGCGTGTGTACAAATTACTCTAGTGAGTTAAGGATGAGGAAGGTTGAATTTAGAGTAAGTGTACCCATATTTGCGTGAAGGGAGAAAAAATTATTTTTTTAAACCACCCTTATCACACCCGTCAGAGATCCGAACCCTGATCTCCCTGTCATCGGTAGTCTAATCTAACACGAGGTTGACGCCTTAGACCGCGTGGCTGCAGAAGCGGGTGAAATTGATTTTAAATCGATATGTTTGTTGCTTTAGAAAAGTAGCACCTAATTTTTATATTTCTGAGATTATCTTTATAAAACATAAGGATAAAATTTGTAAGAAATGTATACATATTTGTAAGGAGAGAGATTAACAAGGCAGGTTTCCCCTACCTGACCAATCATAGATTATTTTCCACTCCTATTTTGGCAGAAGTTAAATTACAAAGTTTGCCTTTCAACTGTCATTATTTTTGCAAACACAAAATTGAAACAAGTTTTTTTCCACTGCCCTAAGCATCAATCGTCCAGCACCCCCTGCTCCCCCGTTCCCAACCTACACTCACACTAATGACGAGCCAAACACCACATATTGGAAACTTCACATATGATATCAGGAGAAGAAGACGGCATAATAATGTTTAGTCTCTAAATCTTTAATTTGTGATGACATCGATATAAGAGATGAGTGGTATGGTGGTTTTGCGAACTGTGTCTTGCCATCCTTCTGGTCTAATGGGATAGAGATAAGGAAGTTAGAAAGTTAGAGGAAATGTACTTACATTTGTCTCAAGGAAAGTGAGTGAACCCGCTTCAGTAGCTGGATGTTCTAAGGCGTCACTATCGATGACGGAGAGATCTGGGTTCGAATCCTAATCGGGTGTACTGAGGGTGGTTTTTCCTAAACTGATTTATACTCTACATCCATGCAAATGCGGGTACACTACCTGTAAAGTCAACCTTGCTCCTCCCTAGCGTCTTAGCGTAAATCAGTACATTTGCGTAAAAACCGAAAGGGTAGTAAGACGCGGTGCTAGAAAAAATATTGAAAAACAAACTATGCAAAAACTACTCCCAGAACACCCGGCCAGGATTCAAACCTAGACCTACCCATTACCGGCAAAACATACTAGAAGATCTCGACGTTTAGTTCGGATGATGCCCTTTGATGTGGGTTACAGTTTTGAATCATAGTTTAAGGAGACTATAATTGTTAAGTGAGTTAAGGACCAACCGGAACTACAGATGTTGCCCCTTAAATTATGAAGTCTTATCTGATATTTAAAAAAACTAACTAGATCTACTGACATGTAGTACTACGGCTTTTAATATATTTTTCAGTTGCAATTTGATCAGTGGCGTGGCATAGTTTGATGCCAAGGTAGGCCAGGTTTGTTTAAACTGTACTTGTGATATTAAGTTCTCATCACTCAGTAAAACACTAATTAATTGTGACTTTCACTTTAAATTTATTTGAAAAATTTGCTAACTTAAAATATATTATATCATTCAAAAATATTTAGTCTTAAAAATGTAGCTATATAACTTTAAAATATACTTTCTTCAGTGGCCAAATGGTTTAAAGTGTCACTTGTGTTAGACTGGCCTGCTGATTGATAAGGCGATTGAAGTTCGAATCTTGGTCGGTTCTACTGAGGGTGGTTTTCTCTAAATGGTTTTTCACTTTCGTTCCACCCAAATTTGGGTAGATTACCTCTAAAATGTTTCCTTCTTCATTCGTAACTCATTAGAGTACCTATCATATGCTAGCTTGAACAGGTGACGAAGTGATTTAAAAAACTTTAAAATAGAAAAAGATATAATAAACTAATTTGTTCCTTAAATCGTGCACTGACTTGAGACGCTTGGAGAAATATTAATTTGTGTGATTAGAAACTAACGGGCGCGTGATAAATCACATAGTTAAAATAAAAAGTGCCCATAAATGAAGTCCGTACGCCCGTTTAGCTTCCCCAATATTTAAATTACACCCTCCTTTTATTTTTTGCTTTATAGAACTTCTCCACTTTTCCTGTTTCTCAGATCCGAACTCACTTCATAATAAGTTTTTTTCCAATTTTTTTCTCTCTTGATTAAGTTAGGGGGTGGAAGGGGAAGAGAGCTATTGGGGGTTGGGGTGAGGGGGATATTGAATGAGCCACGCACATCTTTCAGTTAGTTGTAAAAAAAAAATTATCAAAGCCTTGAGAAAGGGGAGGGAAAAGGTGGGTGGGTAAGACTTTTAGTGTAAAGGAAATGTTAAAAAAAAAAAAATGAAAATTCGTTTTTAGTAAAATAAAAAATATATAATATTGAAATTTATTTGCGTTCTGTTGGAGCCTTACCCCTTATTCCTCAATCCACCCTCCTTCACCCCTTCTCTTTCAAGAGGAAATAATTTGTATTTTCGCTTCAGAGAGCATTTAAAATATGTTTCTGTTAAAAAATGAGAACGAATACAGACGGAATAAAAATTGTCGAAAAGGGAGGGAGGAGGTTGGGGGATAATCGTCTTTGGACCATTGAAGCGAACCGGCACGGATTGGAAGTTACGGACCTTTTCGTTTGGACAGTGATATCACCCTCTCTCTCTCTCTTCTCTGTATGTCTGGTCAGATACAACTACGACTGGACTCTGACGAGAATGAGACGCTGAGGAAATAACGTGGGAACGACCTTTTACTTGTTTGTAGGGGTAGCGAGCAGGTATTTTTCACTTAATCGAGTTTGAATGAAAAGATCGAGTTTTTTCGAGTTAGAAGTAGTATAGAACATTATTTGTACAAGAATATTTCAAGTTGAATTTATTTATAGATCCATGATAAAACATAAATAATAAAACATATTTTTAGAACTTTTTTTTTGTGAAAAATGTATAGTCACACAAAATTCGAGTTCTTAAATAAATTTAATATAATAATTATACCATTTTTTTTAATTAGACAAAAGGAAATATCAAGGAACTCTATTTGCTATGAAATTATATCTTAGAATTGAGTAAAATTAATCAAACTAAGAATTTTCGAGAAAAATATATAAAATTCTGAGGACTCCTCAAACTTTTCGAGTTTTGTACTAATCTTCGAGTCTAGTTCGAGCAGCTACTAAAAGTCGACTACGAACTCGAGTTTTCGAGTACTCGCACACCTCTACTTGTTTGTGATAGGTCGTTATTATTTCTTCATACAAACCAGCACTTGTGGACAAGTGGTCTAAGGAGTCGGGCTCAAGATATGCTAGGCAGGTTAAGGTTTGAATTAGGGTGGGTACACAGGGGAAGGTGGTTTATTTATCCTCAGCCTTCCTTCTTAGATTTAACTTACTTTTTATAATTAGTACGTTAAACACCAAGGTTATAAACAACTTTTCATAATGAGGTTGGGACTGGGAGGGTAACTTTAAGAGGAAATTAACCAGATCTAGCATGTAGTGGGGATGGTAAAATCACGGAGATAATCACACTAGGGGAGATACCAGACCAATCTCCTCATCACATGGAATATAATCTATTACGAGCCTTGCGCCTTAGACCATGTGACCACACGTGCTAGTGTTAAGTCTCTTTAATAGACTTGGTGTTAAACATACTGATATTAAGTGAAATGGCTGTGAAATTACACCGGAACACAACATTCTCAATTACCCAGCTAGCTCTTGTAGTCGTTTATTTAAGGTACTTAAGGTGGGAGCGAAGGGAACGTGATAAAAGGCCCGTGTTTTTTTTTTTCGCAATTTTTATGGGAAAACATTATTTTGGCTAAAATAAATCAAATATTTCTATAGTAGAAAACTATAGTTAATTTTCTTAAAATGGTGATATCATCTGTATTGCAAAGCATGAGCAAAGCGGTGTTAGATGACAAACTTTTTAAACGTAGACAAAAAGTTGTCATTAAATTAAAGTACACCTTTGACAGGTATTCAAGAAATATTAAGGTCACCATGTGAAAAAAAAATTAAACTCTATGTATGTGTTGGAGCAAATATTTGATTTATTTACGCCAGAAAAATGTTTTGCCATAAAAACTGCAAAAACACTGGCCTTTTCTCGAGTCTCCTTTCCTCCCACCTCAACGCTCATTTTTTGAACACATTTATTATGTCAGCACATGACTTATAAACTAGACTACAAGCCCTAGACAAAAAAAAAACACACAATTATTAATTCTTGGCCGTATCGGGAATCCAACCCGGAATCCCTAACAGGGTTAGGTACACTATCCTATAGATCAATTTCCTCGTTCATTCCTGCGAGGTACAGCGACTACAGCTGTTGTCAATACTGGCTCAAGTCTTTCCCCCCCCCCCCCCACGCCCCTCACCATCCGCCCATCTCTATATCCACGACTGTAGCCCAGTCAACTGGGTCAGAGTCAGGCACACTATCCTAGAGGTCAATTTCCTCGGTTCATTCCTGCGAGGTACAGCGACTACAGCTGTTGTCAATACTGGCTCAAGTCTTTCCCCCCCCCCCCCCCCCGCCTCAAGCCTTATATGTACCCAGTCAACTGGCAGTCAGACCACACTATCCATATAGAGGTCAATTTCCTCGGTTCATTCTTGCGAGGTACAGCGACTACAGCTGTTGGTCAATACTGGGCTCAAGTCTTTCCCCCGCCACGCCCCTCACCATCCGCCCATCTCATCTCTTGGGACGTTGAGTGGTCTGAGTGATACAGCCCTCAAGTATGACCCGCCCACCCCCTCCTTTCATGCTTACCTTCATTAAAATACTGGACTGAACTGAACGTCTCGTTTTGATTGCATTCTTTTATTACAGCGGTTTCCTGGGGATATTACTAGAAGTCTCTGATTAAAAAATATACAGGTCAACCGTGAATGTTACGATTTAATATCTGGGAAACATCTTTTTTTTATTATTATTTTCACCCTCTTAGATAGATATATTTTAGATTCGCTCTAGATAATGAAAGGTTTTTTCCTCAACAAGAAGGCGATGAAATGCTTCAATTTTGTTATGAAAGGAAGCCATGCCCATTGTTTATTTTTAGAAAAGTAAAATCCAATACATATTACATACAATATTATAAAACTAATTGTATCGTATACGTTCTAAAGATGGGCTTGTATAAGCGCGTAAACTAAATAAGACCCGCATCAGTGGACGCGTGGATGA
This sequence comes from Timema podura, assembly GCA_033556935.1. Classification (NCBI taxonomy): domain Eukaryota; kingdom Metazoa; phylum Arthropoda; class Insecta; order Phasmatodea; family Timematidae; genus Timema; species Timema podura. The sequence goes on from JAVRXN010000008.1 coordinate 18,281,475, forward strand.
AATGTCTGGCTCTAGTCTTCTGCCGGTGAGGTCGGGGTTAGAGCCCCAGCTGGGTTTATTGAAGGTATTTTTTCATAAATTGTTTCATATTCTTCATCCACACTAATGTGAGTAAATTTTCTTTAAATTCTACCTTCCTAAACCCTATCCTGTTAATTTTATTAAATGCATATAGCCCGGACGGGTAATAAGACGAAGTGAAGGGGAAAAAAGTTATCTGTGTGTTTAGAATATGCGCATTGAGTACTTCAATAAAACATATTCCGACTAAAATATTCAATTGAAAATACAGAACTTTTACTATTTGAGGCCATCGTGACCAACTCAATCCCAAGCGACCAACTATTTAAGCCATCGTGTCCAACTCAATCCCAAGCGACCAACTATTTTGAGTGATTGGTAGTGGTAACCCGTGGTCGAGGTGATAGAGGGGCCACTAGTTGGTTATGAGAGCATTATTACACCAAATCATTACCGTTCCGGGCGATAAAGTTGGCCTCTAGTTGTAAATGATGTCAGATATTATGTGCGGATTTAACTGTGTTTAGAATTATTATTATTATTATTATTATTATTATTATTATTATTATTATTATTATTATTATTATTATTATTATTAGCACCGCGTCTTACTACCCGTTCGGGTTATACGCACTTACGCTGATGTGTAATGGTAGGGTGATTGTGAGATGAAATGGAGGACCTACAGTTTAACGTGGAATCCGAACCATGATGGAGGCCTGGCATTCCACACATTCACAAGTTGTGATTAATACACATCTTGTCAGAGGTGAAGGAAGGGTTTGGCAATCAGATAAATCTGTGCCGGGACTGAGGATTGAACCCCGGACCCTCAGCACAGAAGTCCGACACCTTACCCCTAGACCGCCAGGTCACCGACCTGTGTTTAGAAATTATGCTCATTAGTTTTAAACTGTTATGTTCGAAAGAAAATATTTTTTGACAGCACTTCTGAATACTCGTCCATGCGATCCGCATATAACTACACTCATGAGGTAGGTTGAGAAGGTAAATTTTAGACTAAATGTACTCCCATTTACGCGGAGGGAGAGTTGTTCACGGGGGTAAAACCAGAATTATTAAGGACTGACTCAACGAGGTAAGGATGAGGAAGGTAGCGTAAAGGAAGTACATTCTCATAAATGTAGAGAAAGGGTGGGAAAACCAAAGATTTAAATCACACGTTGAGAAAAACTACCCCTAAGAAACTTTACCGCAAAAATCGTAAGAAAACAGGATTGCCAATGACATGACAGTGGAGCCTTAGGTTCGAAGCTCGGTCAACTGCACTGGGACCACAAGTAATATATCATTATGGTTTCCTCATCCCCTCGCCATGCTTATGCGGGTTCATTTACTCTAAGCTACCCTCCCATTTTCAACCCCTTATATTGAGCCATTAATAGAGTTGGTGTTGAACGTACTGATAAAAATCATGAACCTGGTCGGGATTCAAGCCCTAACCTCCCCATAAACGGTGACCTTGTACAGTTTGAGTCTAGCGCATATAAACCACATGGACCCCACTGTGAGGTAAACGCAATCCATTTAATAATATGATTAGAGTTTTAGGTACTATCTACCTTTAGATCTAGATCTTTGAAAAATATTAAGAGTGATTTTCACCAGTGGTCATACGGACAGAGGCGTTGGGTCCATCTAATTTACCTGATGACAGGGATGTCAGGGCCAAATGTGTATACTCAGAGGAATTTCCCTTTAATAGTTATTTATTCTTCCTACACGCCAATTTGCGTTCACTTCTAAAATCTACTTTCTCTCTCCCTCTCCACATTAGTGTCAATATAAGGACAGATCAGACGGGCAGTAAGATGCAGATAACACACACACACACACATTAATACTAGCCTTCTAGGAAAAGCTAGGTGTGAGCTGGTGTGGATATAGCCACGACGTGGGAAGTCAGGTTTCAATTCCCAACCAAAGGTAAAAGATAGAATGTAAGCTCTAAACTGCGGATTTGATAGCTTAGGATAATATATCTTGTATATTCTTATGTATCATAAATATCTGATTTGGTGGCTTGGGGTCTTTTCTAGTGTGTACACTAGCCCCATGGCTTCTTTGGTGCTGACTGACAGTTCACAGCTGACTTCTGACGGTCAACATTTAGGTATATACCTAAATTTTGACTGTCAGAAGTGACAACTGCTAAACACATGTTTTTTGCAGATCATATAGTTCGGCGTAGGGATACATAATTTGGTCTAGTAGCTTTTCAAAGCCGTCAGCTGTCACCTGTGAGCTGTCAGTCAGCACCAAAGAAGCCATGGGGCTACTGTAGCAGGTACATGATAGGAAGGGCATTAGACTTATCTGACGGTCACAATTCATAAAAGTTAAAAAAAATAAACCTTCACGTATGTATACATAAAGTCATATATGCATACATAAAGTCATGTAATCTTCAGCTATCCTTTTCTCTAGGTAATATCAATACCGATAAAATAGTATTAATCATTAAGTAAAAATGTCAATCAATGTTTACCGCGAGAAAAGTTTGTATTTTCTAAACTGTCCTACCGTCCACGATCTTACTATACGTTCTATGTATCCTGAATCCGGTACGCAGAGTTGATGAATTTGTATGTTTGTTCACAGTCAGTTGGACAACAACCATCTCACCTGTATCGACGAGATGGCCATCAGGGGTTTCGGAGACTTGGAGGTCCTGTAAGTACGACATTGGAAAACTAGAATAAGGACGGGATATTTCTTAATACCTTCCCTGAGGTTGCCTGCAGGTATTGGAGACTGCGGGACGGTCTAATGCCGGGATCACTATCAACTTAACGTAACGTTAACTTAACGTAACGTTCACTTAAAGTTAACTTAACGTATGTGTGATCACGATTCACGTAACTTAACATAACAACTCGAGCCAAACATCTTCATTCTCGACTATGATCTGTGATTTGTACTATTCGTACAGTGATGATCTGTGAATGTTTACAGTTTTCTATCAATATAATAAATATATATTACTAAACTTTTTTGATAAATTTAGCTTTTCTATTTTAGTTTAATTATTTTGTTTCAATGCCTGATCACTAGAACTTACGCTAAAGAGTAAACATTGGTCATAATACCAACAAATGAGTTACTAAATAGCCCTGTTGACGTCACTCGCATAATGATTGGCTGGCTAGATCACGTGATACCCTTCAAGTAACGTTCACTTAAAGTAAAAGACCTCCCAGGACATCTCTTACTTTAAGTTAACTGCATCGTGATCGCTTTCATTTAAACACACGAGGATGTCCTTTACGTTAAGTTACGTTAAGTTACGTTAAGTTAACTTTAAGTTAACGTTAAGTTGATCGTGATCCCGGCATAAGGGAAAGGGGGATGGTATTGGTTTGAAGTAGGTATTTTAGAAATTAATATTTCGATCGTTTAATGTGCAATTACTTAGCTATTGATTATACCTATACACGACTTTCATACTTATTTAAAGTCATTCGATAGTAAAAATGTTATTGCACAATTTTAACAAGTGTTTAATTATAAGCTATAAATAGTGATTCACTTATTTCAAATCGTTACTGTTCACGAGCTATGGGGCTGAAATTTAGTACAACTAGACATTCATATGAGGTGTTCCCAATGAATACTAATTCTATAAATATTATTAATATTACTCTAATAATTAATAATATTTATAATATTAAAATTGATTGGGAACACCTCATATGAATGTCTAGTTGTGCTAAATTTCAGCCCCATACATCAACTAATTTATCTCAACAATAGTACGGGAAAAGCATAAAATAGCAAGCTTTAATCCCTTATAACTCGTTAACTGTAAGAATTTGACCTAATTGTAACACTATTTTAGCTTACTCGTACACATATTAAAATTGTGCAGTAAAATTTAATTCTCGAATGACCTTAATTCTATTATATTCACAGCCCCCAGTCCCTAGGACTTAGTATTGTCGGCAGCGTTATGTTGCTCCTAATTTTGCAACGCCACATTTTTCGTAATTTTGTCAGCATCACATTGTTCCTAATGTGTACAACGTCCTTGATTGCTCTTACATTTTCTAGCGCCACATTTTCTGCTACTGTTGAGAACACCATTTTGCCCTTACTGTTTCTAGCGCCATAATTTCTCCTAATATTCCTAGCGTCATATTGATCCGATTTTTCCAGCCCCATATTGTTCCAATTGTTACCAGCGCCATATTGCCTTACTGTTTCCAGATATGTATTTCTTCTGCTGTTGCTAGTACCATATTGTTCAAATTGTTACCAGCGCCATATTTCCCCCACTGTTTCCAGATCTGTATTTCTCCTGTTGTTGCTAGTGCCATATTGTTCCAATTGTTACCAGCGCCATATTTCCCCACTGTTTCCAAATCTGTATTCCTCATGTTGTTGCTAGTGCCGTATTGTTCCAATTGTTACCAGCGCCATATTTCCCCCACTGTTTCCAGATCTGTATTTCTCCTGTTGTTGCTAGTGCCATATTGTTCCAATTGTTACCAGCGCCATATTGCCTTACTGTTTCCAGATATGTATTTCTTCTGTTGTTGCTAGTGCCATATTGTTCCAATTGTTACCAGCGCCATATTTCCCCCACTGTTTCCAGATCTGTATTTATCCTGTTGTTGCTAGTGCCATATTGTTCCAATTGTTACCAGCGCCATATTACCCCCACTGTTTCCAGATCTGTATTTCTCCTGTTGTTGCTAGTGCCATATTGTTCCAATTGTTACCAGCGCCATATTTCCCCCACATATTTCCAGATCTGTATTTCTCCTGTTGTTGCTAGTGCCATATTGGTCCTATTTTTCCAGCGCCATATTTCCCCCACTGTTTCCAGATCTGTATTTCTCCTGTTGTTGCTAGTGCGTATTGTTCAATTGTTAGCATCGTCATATTGCCCTAATGTTTCTAGATATGTGTTCCAAACGTTGCACCTGTCTTAATCCTTTTGCTGTTACTAACGCTATATTTACTCCACCTTTTCCATTATCAAATTGCTTATGTTGTTTTCATCACCGTATTGCCTCACTATTTCGAGCGTCATATTACCCCTACAGTTTCCAGCGTCAACATTGCCCCCACTGTTTCTCGAATTATAGTACTCACACTGTTTCCAGCATCATATTACCCCTACAGTTTCCAGCGTCAACATTGCCCCCACTGTTTCTCGAATTATAGTACGCACACTGTTTCCAGCATCATATTACCCTACAGTTTTCCAGCGTCAACATTGCCCCACTGTTTCTCGAATTATAGTACTCACACTGTTTCCAGCATCATATTACCCCTACAGTTTCCAGCGTCAACATTGCCCCCACTGTTTCTCGAATTATAGTACCACACTGTTTCCAGCATCATATTACCCCTACAGTTTCCAGCGTCAACATTGCCCCCACTGTTTCTCGAATTATAGTACTCCACACTGTTTCCAGCATCATATTGACCGACTTTCCAGCGTCATATCGCTCCACAGTTTTTCGAGCCTCCATGGCGCTCGAAGGTGTCTCAGCAGAGTTGTGTTGACGGATGCTGTACTAGATCGACCGAGACAGGTCAGGAAATTGATTCCTTATCGTCCTGAGACCTTCCTCAGAACAGGTTCCTATGACGTATAAGTTGATGTAGGAAGAGAGGGGGAGGAATACAAAAATAATCACCCCTCAAGTATAGGTAGGTGGTAAGATTGCTTAGCTGTGATCCGTTCGTTATGTTGGGGTAAGATCAGACCCAGCCGCACGCTAGAGATAAAGGTTTAGTTTAAACAAAGTGGCTTTACTACCACTGAACAAATAAATGATGGTAGTTTCCTGAAGTGAACCCTCGGCACGCTGTTCATCATACTTAATTGTGTAAGATACTCATAACAACAAAAAGTACTATTTATTCTCCTAATCCTGTTCTATTAGGTTAGTTAGTTCACTGATATCCAATAATTGGGCCTACACTTTACACTCCCACCCGCCTTGGTGGCGTAGTTAGCTAACGCGCTAGTCGTGTTGAGCCCGACTGCCGAGGACGGGGAGATCGAGGTTCGAATCTCGGTCGGGTGAACTGGGGGTGGGTTTTCCTAAATGGTTTTCCACTCTCCCTCCACGTAAATGCGGGTTCACTTCCTCTATATTCAACCTTCCAATTCTTGACCCATTAGCGTAAATAGTACTTAAGCGTATAACTCGAACGGGTAGTAAGACGTGTCTAAATTATAATTATTATTATTATTATTATATATTTACACTCCCCATCCTGTTTACTTAGAAATAAGTATTATGAGTGTTTTTAGCAAGTAGCCATCAAAGCTATTCACCTTTCCTCATCCTGGGCGATCGGGGGCTAGGCGTGGCCTTAATACTACACCAAAAAGCTTCCATCTTTCCCCAAAGTTGTATACTTAATTATATCTAGCAGAAATACTTCCAAAAACTGTATGATTTTCTTTTGTAAATCTTTAAACTTTAAAGGAACAAGGTTTCATACAAACTAAAACATACTCGCTAGTTCTTTGTCAATCAAGAAGTAAAATAAACTGTACTGTGCGCCGCGCAGACTTTCCCTCTCCTTTATCTAAAAATTGATATATTTAATTAAAACTCGTAATATTTGTGAAACTAAATAAAAAATACATTGCCACAGAAACATGATGGAAAAAAGACCCTCACATTCAGCTAAAGAGGATAAGTGAAAAATAATATGCACTTTTGCATAAAATTATTGAAAGCTATTTCGTATCTCAAATATTAGCGCAGGTATGATCAAAATATGAAATTTCCTTTGTTGTAAAGTAACCTCAAAAGTCATTTTCATACGAAAATGAAAACTGTGATTTGGTTTGTAACGTTAAACAGTAGGCCTACTTGGATACAAAAATTTAATCAAAATCGTGTGTGGTTATTTAATTATTATTTTGTGTTTTATAACAACTTAGATCAAACACATTTTAGAATTTTTGTTTTGATATGTTTAACGTATATTTATCTAAACACAGGTAAGTTAATTAGCACAGGCCCTAGAAACTAAACTACCTACGACACCAACACCCAAAGGTTTGACTTAAACTAAGGGCAGCACTTGAAATTATAACTAGGAATTAAAATATCCAAGTAACGGTTTGAGCCCATAAACAAGAAGATAGATGTATACAGGATGTTCCCGGGTTAAACGACTAAACTTTGGGAAGTTGTAGTGGATCAAAAATCTAGCTCAATTTGTGTTCAGTAGATTTGCTCGTTTTAGTTTCCTTTTCACACAAACAACAAAAAACTAAATAAAAACACGTGTTTATGCAGAGGTCCTCGGCAATGGCTTAGTATCAATGTTCCTGTAAGATGATCTGTCGTGCTGGACCTGTGGCTTAACCTCCACGTTCACCTGATTTAACGCCAGCAGATTATTATTTTTTGTATAAAGAACTCAAGAAAAAAGTGTATGAAGTACCTGTTAATGACCTTCAATCATTACGACAAAGGATAACATGAACGTGCGAAAAAACAACAGTCGCACAATGTCGGTCAGCCTCAGTTCTGTCATCGATAGGTACAATGCTTGTCTTCGGGCTGGAGGCCGTCAATTTGAACAAAAAAAAATACAATATTTTAATTAATACTTACCTATTTTGTTTTTATTTTGTTTTTTCTGTTTGCGTGGAAAAAAAAGAGCAAAAACTAGCGAATCTCCAAAATACATTTTGAGCTAGTTTTTTTTATCCACTACCACTTCTCAAAGTTTAGCCATTTAACCCGGAAACATCCTATATAATAACTTAACTTGGAATAGCAACATTTCATAGCAAACATTAGCATCAGTGATTGTTATACTTGGGTATCAGGATACAAATTTACCCAAATTTCTTCTAATTTTGTGCACCGCGTCTTACTAGCCGTTCAGGTTACCCGCATATTTACACTAATGGAATAGGGATGCTGAAGGTGGAATACATCTGAAATATACCTGCATTTGCACGAAAGTAACATGTAAAACCATTTAGGAAAAACTAAACACAGTACACCACACCGTTAGTTGAAACCCTCAATCTCCCCATAGTCATCAATCCATATTCCAGTTTAATGCAAGATTGACGCCTTAGACCATACGACCACCAAAGCTAGTCACACATAGAAATATACTTACAAACTAACTGAAACAAGGGCACTTGAATCTTGCCCAGAAATTGTATTATCTTGATAACATTACGAAAGTTTCTTACAAAACACGCCAAATAAAAAGTTACCACTGGAATAAATATGTTTTACTGCATAGAGGAAGGGGGGGTTATGATGACACGGTATATTCGATTCAGAGCTTACTTCTTAACAAGCAAGTTTAATCCCAGCTAACCGGCCTCATGGTGTAGTGGTCAGTGCACCTGGCTCGTGGTTCGATTCCTGGCTGTTTACTTTTGGTATTTTTCCCTTTAGGGAAATGATCCCAATGGTGACCAGGGTTTGGTTAGTTAGGGTTAAGTTAGGTTAAGACTCATCTCGGCTCCCAAAACATAATAATAATTATCATCACATAATCTCATTGTAGGAACATGTAGACAACCTCCTATAGTGTACCCTGGTCAACACTCTATGCCAACAAAGTGGCGCATAGTTTACACAAGGTGACCGAACCTGGATGTGAAAGTCCCTCCCATATGTGCCATACAACAAAAAAATCCCTGTTGCTAGTAACCGAGATAGTTTCTTTTTGAGTTCCTGTAAAAACATAAATATAATCTTTAAAATAGTAAACATTATCTTATTTTCTGAGCACAGCACTATTTCTCAATAGTGTATTCCACATTTGAAAAACAAGATGACTGAGTACGCTGGCGCTATCTATCCTGTATCATTTATCTCCTTCTCCAGATTTCCGAGGTTGATAAATTCTCTCCGCCCCCTTTCAACTCCCTTCCGCCCCCCTCCCCATCCACCATTATCCATCTCCCCATTAGACGTGATAGATGATCTGGCAGAAGAAAAAAAAAAGAGTTAACTTTTCCTCAAGCCTTCCAGTTGTGAAACTAAAGACCCGATACTAATTCAATCCTTAAAGATGTACCTAACCTACCTACAATAGCTATCGAAAGAAAATACCTCGAGAAGACATTTTTATATCCAATTACAAGGCGCTAAGTAACTGGAATTCTTTCCACTCTTTGGTGACGCCATTTTATTAAGAGTTATATGAAGTGCTCCCTTCTCAAAGAAAGACAAGGTGTAGGAAATATTTTATCAAATTACCTACCGGATTCTTTTCATCTTCCTTTTTACCAACTTCTTTTTTTTTCAGTAAAAGATTAAGAACGAGATTTTATTGTGCTTTGGACAGTGTGACACCCACATCGGTGTACACGCTGACAAAGGCGTCAATCTCGTCTTGTCTAAAATCTTTACGATGATGAATAGGTGGTGATTTTAAATCCTGGCTGGATGCAGTGGGATGGGTTTTTTCTTTGTGAATTGTTTCCCACTCTCCCTCCACGCAAATGATGAATACAATTCCTCAACCAGTCTACCTACCTCATCCCCATCCCATTAGTGTACATTTGCAGACAGCCCTTTTTTTTTTTTTTTTTGTAGACCACGTCTTAGTAACCGTTCAAGGTGGTGAGGAAAGTAAAATTTATATGAATGTACTCGCATTTGCGTGGAGGAAGAGCGTGAATTTTTTTTTAGAAAATATCATCCGAAGTACATTGGACCGCAATTCAATCCCCAATAACCCATCGCTAGCAATCTAATCTATTGCGAGAGTAATGCATTAAAGTCCATGCAAACATCAAAGTGGGTAATAGCGTAATTAAATGGGCTGAAATAACTCAGAATCCTCACCGGAGGACACTCGGATTAAATGTCAAGTTATCTTTTCTGGTTTCCTGCTGACGGGGAGGTCAGGGTTTGATTCCTGAGATTTACTGAGGGTGGTTTTCCCTTAAATTGTCCCACTCTCCCTCCACGCAAATGCCGGTACAGCTTTACATTATTCCAAAATTTTGTGTGAATAAATATTTCTAGCCCGGATGAGTGGTAAGGCGCGGTGGAAATATTAAAATAAATAAACAACCCAAAATGAAATCTCTCCCAGACTATATAGAAATACAGATCTACGATGACATTCTATTTTTTTTTTTTTTGCAGCACTCTGAACAACAACAACTTGACGTCACTCTCCAAAGATCTGTTCGAGGACATGTTCCGACTTCGCACTCTCCGACTGAGCGACAACAATCTCATCTGCGACTGTCACTTGTCGTGGCTGGCGCGTTGGTTGAGGCGGTCGCCGCGGCTGGCGCTGTACACGCGCTGTTTCTCCCCCAACCAACTCAAGGGACAGAACGTGGCTGACCTGCACGACCAGGAGTTTAAATGTTCAGGTTAGAGATTAAATAGATGATACGACATAGTCATTTTATATAGAATACCTTATAATATAGTCTATTATAGGCTGTAAGAATATTTTCAAAAATTGATGATCAGTAAATTACCCTTAAATAATGGATTAAATAGCTAAGCCATCATTTTAAACAAATTTTGTTAGCTATGGTTATAGCCGCTCCTGGTAATCATATCCTTTTAAATTGAAAAATAATAATTGGACATGGGAATCGAACACGGGCCTTTGGCTTAGTACGCCAATACTCTATTTATATACAGATATCGTTCCGTGCCCGGGGTCATTATTCACTCATCCTAATCACACTTCAAATATAGAGATTAAACAGAACTATTTGAGCAATTTATAAAAGTTTCACATTTAAAAAAATTAGTTTTCAATAATCTAGGTATTCTTGAATTAATTTTTCTCCCAAAAACAAGAATACAGCATTATTTATCATGGAAAACAGTTCCTCTATATCAATTTTAAATAAAATCTTTGGAGCCATTTAAAAAAACCTACTTATTCGAGCTATACGAGTAGGCTATATACAATTATACATGTATAAATTAATTACACTGAAGTATGAGGAAGGTTGAATTTAGTGGAAACTTCCCCATGTCTACGTGAATTGAAAGTAGAAAAAGACCCTCTCATTACCGCCGGCCGGGATTCTAACCCCGATCTCCCCATCACTGGCAAACCAGACTATGTGAGTCAAACACTTTGACCGCAAGCCCACTAGAATGGTACATTGTATATTAAACATTTATTTTCCATGATAAATCTTGAATGTAGCAGTAGAAATCATCCCTGGCAACCTGGTCCATATCTCCCTGTTGCAGGTCTCGTGGAGCGCCCTAGCGGAGAGTGTGCGAGTGAGCCGCAATGCCCGCATCCATGCAGGTGTGCCAATGGTATCGTGGACTGCCAAGAGAAGGAGCTGACGCAGGTCCCAGACGAAATGCCCGCGGCTACCTCAGAGCTGTGAGTACATCCATTTGCCCGGTAGGGACGTAGGGAACGCGATAAAAGGTATTTTTTGCAGATTTATTTCAACACTTTTTTTGGTTAAAGTAAATAAAATACTGATCCAGTAGAAACATATAGTTTTATTTTCTTCGCATGATGATATAAACAGTTCTTGAATATCTACCATGAGTATAGGGGTATTGGTTAAGATTATTTTTTTTGGAGAAAATGTTGTCATTAAATTCCAGGACACTTGGACAGATATTTAAGAACTATTGAGGTCGCCATGTGTAGAAAATTAAACTCCATGTTTGTACTAAAACCGCATTTGATTTAATTTGATCAAAAAAAGTTCTGCTTTAAAAAAATGCAAAATCACCTGCCTTTTCTCACGTTTCTTACGTCTACAACTTATGAACCCACCGCTCAGCCTATTAACCAGGTTATTGGATAAACCAGAACCAGATGAACCAGAAATTGCATCTTAATGTTGTTGTCTGCATTATTAGCTATAAAACAGTGAGCTTGGCATCCAATAATATTTTTCATTTTAATATATGTGTAAATTTTCAGTTTTGTTGTATTTTTAAAAAAAATTGGTAAAATGGTTTCACTAGTATATTCCACTGTTTTCTAATAAAAAAAATCCAGCTAACCACACTGAAATGCGACGCCAGGTTTTATCTTTAATACGTATGCACATAACCTACATAAGGGGGGAGGGGGTAATTTTTAAGGGCACCGCCTACTTGAAGAGAAATTACGGCGAGGAGCTTTATAAGAAAATGGTTATTATGAAGCATCAAAAGCAGTGGCACACCCAGAAATTCACTTTTTGGAGGACATGGACATAATCATAATGTATCCATTCTATTAGTTCTATAATTTTTTCCAATAGAAAATTTTAGGTTCACTTTTAATTAGTGTAACAACATAATTTTCCTTTAGAATATCAAGTCATAAGCCTGCTCTTTAGATTCAGTCTATACATATGACCCATCTTTAGTGCTCTGTATTTTTTTTTACTTCATATGCTATAATTGTTATTTAAAATATTTAATGTCTTGGATTGAGGGTCAAAAAAGGTAAAATTACCTACCTGATCCCCCCCTCTCCCGTTTGGCTCACCACAGATCAAAACTACTCAAATAATCCTCCATTATTTTAAAAATTGTTGTGTTGCCTTGTAAAAAAACTACTCCCTGTGGTCTAATGGTAAGAGATCTTGGCTACAGAGTCAAAGGTTCCGGGTTCGATTCCCGGTGCTTCTGGATATTTCTATGAATCAATGGGTCTGAAACGGGGTCAAACTCAGCCTCGTGAGGACAAATGAGGAGTGGCTACTATCTAGAAAACTGAGATTAACGGCTGGAGGACTCATTGTGCTAACCACGTGACACCCTCTATCCGCATAAGTTGTCTCTTTATTCGCTAACAGACGGCGGCCACTTATTTGGTAAGGTTCGATTGTGGGCTGACGCCATAGAGTTTTAACCATTTATTTAGATGTCAGAACTGCGAGATTTCGTGCGAAATATCCTTTAAGGCCCTTGACCTTGTCAAGTGCAAGTCTAAAACCTATTTTATGGGATGGTGGGCAGGAGCGCGTGAAAGGCGTGACATGGCTTCACAACAGACTAAAGTATCCTTCCGCTCCAACAAGAACAGATGGATCACGAAAACCGTAGATGGCGCTAACTACCGGACAGGTCTTGCGGAAAAATCATACGTATGGTCATAGTTTTCTCAAGAACGAGTGAAATTTTTATGTTAATATTTTCAACACCTCTTCTAAGATAATGTATTGATGTTTATTAATTGTTACATTTTCTTTATTTTTTTTTGTTATAAAGCCGGCAGTTTTCTATTGAAAAATGTCAATTTTATCAATTCACTGTTAAAATTATAGAGAAGGTGTGTATATAAAAAGTATGAATTAATCAACATGCTTCTATTCTTGAGCAAACCGTTTCCGAAAAGAAAATTGCAAAACAATAAAAAATTCTTGAAGATAGCCTTTGTTGCCCATGGCTCTGCATTTCCACGCCAAGTGAAAAGGGCCAATCGCCTTAAGAAAATTAGATAATTCTCCATTTTATGAAGTGCTAAAACATCTCCCGCGTGTATGGATATTATAGTAGGCCCTAAACATGTGGGTATCCAAAACGGGTAATAAGTAAGTAGTAAGTACGGGTGGAAAAACATTTAATAGAACTAAAGGAAACTATATCGCTGTGGCTAGGTCCACTTTGCCGCTGGACGGTCTCTAGTCACGTGTTTCCCTAATCTCTGTATCGCCACATTCGGGTTAATTTAGAGCTACTCAACTTCAAGTCATGTCTGTGTGACCAGTATTCTGTGTTTAAGAGCTAAAACCCTCGTCTTAAATACCTAATAACATACGTTATCTGGGAGTTATAATCGTTTTAGAAGTGAATGTTTTTAACTTTCCTCAAACTGGTTCCCTTACGTGGATGGCCGTGAGCGTATAAAGATTAGAGCCGCGATAGTTTGATCAAATAAAATGTGGGTGTCTAAGAGAAGTTATTCCTCAGTAAAACTTTATGTCCTCCTATTTTCTAAGAGCGGAGGGAGACATCGAGGGACTATGAATTGCCGAATTGATCACTCAGAGAGAGGTGCCTTATGGGACTATTCTAGAGTGTAAATATTTGTTTGTGAACTGCGTATTGCTACCCATCTTATAGTGAGGTAAGTATTATTAAGGTTGAACCAAGGTGACATGTACATGAATTTGCGTGGAGGAAGAGTGGGAAACAATTTAGGAAAAGCCACTCTCAAAACACTCCAGCTGAAATTCTAACCCCAACCAGCGGTTGTCAGCAAACCAGACCCGATGAGTCTGACTCCTTGGCCCTCGTTCCCACCGATACGGTTAAAAACGCTATAATTTCCGATTTATCCGATCTACTGGGACTATGAAGGAATAGGAGGGGATAGATATTACAGTTAAACTCCCATCACTCGTGGTGTTACGGGAGGTAGAGGTTCGAATCTCAGTTGTGTCCACTGTAGGGGTGGTTTCACATTAAAGTATGGATCTTACACCACCTTCATCCACCTAATGTGGATTAATTCCTTCTAAATAACCTTCCTCCTCCATACTCGGTAGATCAAATCGTTGATAGCTCATGTTAAACGTAGTTAATTTTTTTTTAAAGATATACCTCCAGCAGCGGTGGTTGATCTGTTTGAGACGTTATACTTCCTCGTACTTATTGTCATTGAGGCTCGAATTTTGGCCATGGTATTTGACCCCACATGTGATTTTGTCTTTGGTGTTACCATCCTCTCTCCACAATTATGCGGGTGCATTTACTTTAAACTGTTCTCCTTATCTCGAAAACTGTTATAATAATAATAAATAATAATACAAATCGTTAACCCATTTTAAAAATAGAACTTGGTTAATATAATTTCCAGTATTTCCATTAAAAAGTTATATGTATACCTATATATTTAGTGGAAAAAAATGCTAAAAGATAATCCACACGCTAACCACGTGACTGCCGCTGACATTTTGACCGAAAGGACGCTCACTTTTGGTTGGTTTCTCTGTCGAACCTCTATCTCACACAATCAGGAGCCCGCATCCTGAAAACCCACGACCCCCTCCCATTTTATTCCCATTTTCCCTCGTCACGTGTCATTCTTAACTAGAATTATGGCAGGCCAGGTAAATCTCACCGGGCCCCCTTTCCGTGATATAGGGGTAGGTGGATTACCTGGGGCTCGTATGTGAGGTCGACAGTTCTCTTATCTCAAGACAGGTAGAGCCACATTTGCATTACCTTAAATTCAAGCTTTGCTCACGACCGAACACACTTCATGAAATTCGCTTCTAATTGAGTTATTTCCAATTGGAGAGATGTCTAGCCAATATTTAGTGAAGGTAGTAAGCAGTGTCCTCGGGCAAAGAATAGTCAAACTATAAAAGAATTAAGTCATTTTACTCTGCTAGAAGTCATATATAATTTGTTATAGTTGGGACCGCTCAACCTGAAACTTTACAATAATACCAAATTAATACAGATTATGTACTGTACAGTGTACATACATTCTAAAAAAATGTCCGTCCTTTTAGTTTGAATTCCAAAGTGAACTGGTAACTTTTTGATAGCTAAATTATGTCAGATAAATTCGTAATCAGCTTTGTATACCATAGTAGAACATTATTTAACATTACTACAGTTATTATATTTTTGCACTGCGTCTTACTACCCGTTCGGGCTCTACGCATACTTACTAATTACGCTAATGTGATAGGGGTAAAAAAAAATATTGAATTTAGAGGAAGTTTAACCACCTTTGCTTGGAGGGAGAGGAGAAAACCATTTAGGAAAAATCAAACTCATTACACCCGACCGGGATTGGAACACTGATCTTCCGGTCACCGGCAGTCTAGTCTCTTGTGAGAGTGACGCCTTAAACCATGCGCCCCCATTGTTATTAATAATTATATATTTTCATTATCCTTTTTTAAAACCCGGAGAACTCCTTTTATTCTACTTGCCCTGTGTCTTACTATGCATACGGGCTTTTCTTGTATTTATACTTATGGGGTAAGGATGAGGAAGGTAGAAATTTAGAGGGAGGGTGGGGAAAAAATTTAGGAAAACTATCAGATCAGTACATGGGGCCGGGATTTGGGCCCTGACATCCTTGTTATTTACCAACCGGACAAGATGAAACTGACGCAATTGTCTGTGCAGTGAGTCACGCCAAATATACCATGAAACATATTGGTTAAAATAATAAATTTGAGCTTGATTTTTTTGGGTCCACGGTTAAGGGCGCCACCAATTTGAAGAAAAATATCCTCATACTACAGTATTTACTATTAGAATGGAAGTTCTGACGCATAAAATTTAATAAAATGATCCTTATTTATTTTAGAATGTTTTGCTGTGGAACTGTTGAAAAATAATGTTTTGAAGAAGGTTAAACACCTTACCCCTTACTTTTATCTCAGAATTATTGAGAACGACCTCCATTTTGGCCTGACCCATATGTTGAAATAACCATTTCTGGACGTCTGCAACGCGTCTTAGCGCTCCGGAAGGCGGCCCCCTTAAGGCTGTTCCAGCTTGCTATCAACATATTCTGGCCCAGCTTTGTGCTATATATCACGGGTTTTATAGATCATGTTTGCATGTTATATGAGTGCTAAATTAGCAAGTCATGTAAGACACTTAAATGAAAGAACACACACCCAAGCGACATTGTGAATTAATAATGACTAGAATTTCATCCATACTTGGATAGGCGTATAAAGAACATTTTTATGATCATTATAAAAGCTAGCCAACATTGACTGAAGGTTACTACAGTATACAGGATGTCACAAACTAAATGGGTAAAAAGTGCACAAGGGTGCTACTATAAAATTTCAGGGTGTGAATGGTCAAGAAATAATATATTTTAATTTATTTTAACATCAAAATTAATGTTATTTTTACCATTAAGGTAGTACATAAAATGTTTGAAGCCATCGCCCCTAGACTGTATTGTGAATCATGCTAAATAAATATCAAGTTAAATTCTAGTAATAAACTCTGGCTTACACCGCTTTCCACACGACTTTATTGGTGTAACTATAATATGAGATAGGGATAAGGAGGGAAATTATAGGATATGGGGTGACCTGGTGGTCTAGGGGTAAGGTGTCAGACTTCTGTGCTGGGAGTCCGGGGTTCAATCCTCGGTCCCGGCACAGATTTATCTGAATGCAAACCCTTCCTTCACCTCTGACAAGATGTGTATTAATCACAACTTGTGAATGTGTGGAATGCCAGGCCTCCACCGTGGTTCGGATTCCACATTAAACTGTAGGTCCTCCATTTCATCTCACAATCACCCCACCATTACTCATTAGCGTAAGTGCGTATAAACCGAGCGGGTAGTAAGACGCGGTGCTAATAATATAATAATAATATATAGGATATGCCCTCGCACTAGCATAGAGAGGGAATGGGATAACCACAGTGATAAACCACATGTGGGAAACCACCCCCAGTACACTCAGCTGAGAATCAAACCAAACTTCCCCGTCACCAGCAATCTTGTTGATTTCAGTCCAGCCCACATCAGTGGACACGTGGACCAAATGTCAGGCTCATCGAGTTTTGTATGAAGGTAGCGGTAAGGTTGGTGTTCGAGTGCGGTTTTATCCTCATTCATTTGCCACTCTCCCTCCACCAAAAGCGGATACATTTACTTTTGATTTCGACCTTTTTAAGCTCTACCCAATGACTTGATTAAAATTTCCCATAGTCCGGAGGGGTGGTAAGACGTGGTGGATTAAATAACCAAGCAATTATGTTTGTTAATTATGGTTAAAACCGCATTTAGATATCAAACACTTAATTTAAAAATGACACCTGATAGACACGAGAATCAAACCCGGGACCTTTTATTTAGTACGTCAATGCTCTAAACACTGAGATATCCAGGATTCGTCCCGTTCCCAGGATATTTTTTTTTATTTAAGATATCTCGATTACTTCTTTACAATCGTAATTCTCTTTCTTAGATCTTAAATTTGAACATGTTTAGATTGAAGGTGAATTTGATGTAGTTGGGACCTCTCGAACACAGTTTAAATACCTGCTCAACGAGCTCAATCTGCTGTTGGGCAAGACTGGTTGGCTTCACTTTATTCAAATGATGGACACATTTTACAGCTCGTTAAAAACGCTCGCGCAGCACTTCTTTCTCCGCCTTTTCATCTGACGTGTTCCCAAGCTCAGTTCTTTACGGCCGAATGGGCTAATAAATGTGACACCAAATTTTATTGCGTTGATTAAATAAACAAACACACATATAATTCTTTAGACTATCCTCCTGCCCCCTTCTCCATGACCCCAATTTAAGAAAAGGATTGTAAAAAATGTCAAGACTGCGTCAGTTTAACATTCTTTACAGTCACAAGCTTTGTTTATCTAAAAGATTTTGAAAAATGTAATAAAATAAATGTTACCGAGCACCTCACAGATTTTTTCGCTCCCTTGTCTAAAAATGGAGATATGTACTCAAATAATAGAGATGATTGCAGAACATAGTTTTAAAAAAGTAACATCTCCCAAAGAGCATGATAATAAAGGTCCCAGACTTCGATTTAACAAATATAAATTTGCCAATATCTCAGAAATTATTGTTTTTATACAAATATATTTCAAATCAAAGTTTTGTTTTAATGGTACCACAACTTTTCAAAGATAAGTGATTTCTTATTGCAGATAGTTGCGTAGATATTATCAAAATTTGATATTTCCGTTTCTGTAAAGAAAATACCCTCAAAGTTATTTACATCAAAAATTGAGAGTTTCCATTTTATTTGTAATGTTAAATAGTGACTAGTTACTAAATGTAATCAAAATTGTTGGAGCCAGTTTTGAGGAAATTGATTTTTTCTCTTTCCACCCTCAAGTAAATTACCCCTAATTTTAGGGTTGGATACAAAGTCTGGAAAAACAAACTCTGAGGAACCCTATGAAAACCCTAGATACCAAATTTTAGACCTATCGGTAAAATGGTTTACCCTCCAGTCCCAATAAGAGACAGACGGCATTTCAGGGAAAAAAAAGCTTTTTGGGTTCAGGAGGTAGTTTTTTTATTTTGCTTATTGCGGATTTGACCGGGATATATATATAATACAATTTAGTTCGGTCACTTGTGTATGTAGACTTTTAGCCAATCTGGTGGCAGATAAAGATCGTTGCCTACACCTATGGAGGTTGTTTATACATCGTACCCGCAATGAGATGATGTGATGATAGTGATGTGATTACAAAGGTGTGGAGACAATAGCGATATTAAACCTAACATAAGCCTAACTAACTAAACCCTGGTGATGGTTGGGATGATTCCCCTTTCGGGAAAAATACCCATGGTACCAACCGTGAATCGAACCCTAGACTCCTAGGTTCGTAGCTGGGTGCACTGACCACCGTACTAAGGGGCAGGTTCAGGGGGTTATGAAATGTCGGCAAAATTTTGAGTTTTATTTACAGTCACAATACTCTCTCTATCTGAGGAATGCGATAAAGTAAGAATAGTGAAGAAACCAAACTTAAGTGACTGTTTTGTGCGGCATTTGCGCATTAATTAGTAGGGGAGGGGTTGTTCCTGGGTAAAAGGGCACATATTAAGGAGACCTTAAGTGATTGTGTGTATCTATTTCATTTATATCTACAATGGTTTATTATAAATTAAACTATTAACCAATTTTTTTGTAATGTTTCCTCTTCAAATAAACAGGGTCAAATATATTACAGACATTGTTTCCCCTAGCTATCTTATCATAGTCGTTGCTTTAGGTAAAGTACCATTAATGTTGTGTCCATCCATTAAACCTGGTTCATAATCTTTTTACATTGTGAGATAGATAGAAAGATTCTTAAACACCAAATTTGACCAAAATGTGCCCAACCGTTTAGCTTTTATAGACTTGAGGTTACACAAACATCCGGTATGCAAAAAAACAAAAAAAACCGAGGTTGATTATTTTAGTAGAACACTATTTTTATGGGGGGGAGGAAGAAAGAGCTTAGAAAAAAAGTACTTGCATTTGTGTTTGGTGGGAGATTGATAAAACCTTTAGGGAAAAAAGGGCCCAAGAATACCTGACAGGGATATGAACTCTAACCTCCCCGTCAACGACGAACCACACTATAAGTGTCAGACATTTATTTCACGTGCCTACCGATGTGGGTATAAATATATTATTTTTGAGATGGGAAACCATTGCCTCACTATTTTTAAAGTTAAATCATACGCCTGCTTTCAAGGAATGTAAAATTCAGAATATACAAAACAATTTTATCGGCTGTTCTCTATGAGTGTGAAACATGGTATCTTGCCTTACTCAGCGGAAAAGAAAAAAATTAGGGTGTTCGAAAACAAGGTGCTTAGAAAGATATTTGATCCAAAAAGGGAAGAGGCTACTAGGAATGTAGGAGGTTACATAATGATGAGTTAAATACAATATACTCATCACAAGACATTGTTAGGATAATCCAGTCTCGTAGATTATGGTGGGCAGGACATGCAACGAGAATGGGAGATTCTAGAGCCTTGTTCAGGTAATTGACTGGCAAACCCAATGAGAAGAAACCATTGAGGAGACCTAGACGCAGATGGGAGGATAACATTAGAATGGACCTGAAAGCAATAGGGCTAGGTTGCGTACATTTATAAGTGCGGCAATAAACTTTCGAGTTCCTAATACCATTGAGTAAATAAGTAAATCATACACCTCTAGTCTAAAATTTTATAGAAATCAGTTCAATATCCGTTCACCGACAAGCTATAACTGTATCACATATCGAATAAAGGTTGGTGCACACCTGTCAGTATCGCATCGAATCCGCTCATCATACGTTGTGTCAGTGAATAGAGAAAAATAGGGAAATACTCAAATGAGGAATATTTTACGAGATGATCTGGAGTGGTACGGGCTGGTGCAATACGCCTTAAGGTTAGGCGTCCAGCATGGCAAATCCCATCGTCTTGTTTCATTCTTCATCAGGTTGAAACATATTTCCTATGAGAGTTTTTCTCTATTCTCCCCCGTTTGTCTACAAAATAATGTATAAATGGGCCGATTCGATGCAATGCAGGAAGGTGTGCACAAACATCAAGAATACTACCACAGACAAGCCGATTCGATTCTGTTAAGGCAGGTGTGCACCAACATCTAAAGATACGTACCGTGCCGATACGACGCAATGTAGACTGGTGTGCGTCAACCTTAAATCAACCCGAGAACGTCTCTCGACCAAGAAGACCCTCCCAAGTGCTCGTCTCCCGCACGGCATGTTGTAAGGTGGTATTTATCCGCCTATCAACCCAAACTCTTGGAACTATAATTATCTCCTTAGTGAGGCATGGAGACGTTGGGGTCACTAGGGCTCTGCCCCGCCTCGGCTCCTAGACTGATATTGATGACCGGGTTCGGATTGCGGAGGAGCTATATACACTTCTATACAAGGTCGAGAGCTTGGGACCACGCCGTTGAAGGGCGGGAAGAAAGAGATTGGAGGGGGGAGGGGAGGGGCACGTGGCAGGGGGCAGTCCCTCTTTCTTATTTAAAAATGAGCTCAACTCTTCCTTAAAATTTCATGAACTAGATATAGCCCTTAGACTTTTTAATTCAAATGTTTATTTATAAGAAGTTGAAATTTAACTTTTCTTTTTTCACCACATCCCACTCACGACCATCCGGGCTGTATTCATTTAATCACACTAATGAGTTAATATGAGAAAGATATAATTTAGAGGAAATATACCCGGATTTGCGTGGAAGGAGAGTGGGAAACCATAAAGTAAAAGCACACCCTCAGCACGCCCGGCCGGGATTCGAACGTCGACCTCCCCGTCACTAGTAAACGAAACCAGATTAGTCTCAATTTAGTCTGCGTGCCCACTGATGCTGATCAGTACTGAACTATAAAGATCCCCACACACGTTCATTTCCCGTTAGAAGTCTGGCTTTCCATGCGAGAATTGTCATTCCAGACTTACCACGAGCATACTGGGACCGTCATTCCCTGCTTTGTGAACCACAAATTATGTACGCGCGAGAATTCGTTCAGAGTGAAGCATTGCAGTGAAAAATCTGCTGGTGTCGGCAGGGTTGCAGTAAGGGGAAATCTGCTACAGCGGTTATTGTGATGTTGTTAGAAGAATAAGATGTGTCTATAAAGAAGAAAAGGTATTTTTGGTGTAAACGTTGACCGCAAGAAATAGATAATTTTCATATACGAATCTCTTGCGTCAACTTGAAGTTAATGCAAAGGACGACTACTTGAATATTTATGAATGATTCGGGAATCATATCACTGCGCAAATGCCAGTCCATCCGAGATTGACATTACCCACGTATGATCAGTTTTGGAATGAACAGTCCGACTGACAAGCCCAGCATCAAGCGGGGAACGACCGTATTTGGGGTTCCTTAAACTATTCAAAGTCTGACACACTACTCAGTTGGTAGCGTGGCTGCCTACTGAACAAAAGGTCCGGGTTCGATTCTCGGCATGGCCGAAAGATTTATAATTGGTATGATTACTAGGGTTTCCTTTTCACAGTGATGAATTAACGGCTGGGGTCTGGATGTTGTGTCTATTCTAGAAATAAGTTAATTCATAGGACATGTACTGATATAATCGATCATTCAGTTCAGAGAGTGCACGTTAGAGACATAAAATAAAAAATAAACTATTAAAGGCGGACAGGATGAAAATGTTGAATTGTTTCAATATGGACTGCCACTGGCTAGGTATCATTGCACCAGGTATAACAATTACAGCGTGGACAAGCTGTACTTAAGGCATTAAACTCGCATTGCACAGTTTCGCCATTGACAGGATAGGTCAGGTTTCAAACCCAGATAGTTGCAGCCTGTATATTTGTTTATCGTAATTTTTGCATTCCTTCTCAAGACAAATTTGGGTGCATTAACAAAAAATTACTATCTAATGTGCAGTGATGATTTTTTTAAATACATCTTATACACAGATGATTAATTATTGTTTAAGAGGGAGAGATGAGTGGAGGTGTAGCTAAGAGGAAGTACACCAGCACTCGCCTTGGGTGAGTGTGATAAACCACTAAGTGGAAATGTGTAGGAATGATTAATGACTTTTAATAATTATTACCTTTGTCATTATTATTTCATATTTTAATAAGACGTAGCACTCAATAAACAAATTAATAATGTAAAACTTGTCTTGCGAATCACCTAATGAGGGACGTTGAAGGCACAACTCGTCTGTTGATTATGAGGATGGGTATTTAGGTACGATTCACGATGTACAGTGTCTTTTTTTTATACCAGATCTGGTTCTACTCTATCTTCACACAAACGTATAATATACATTTTTCCATTTATACTTAACTCATCTCTATCTCATTAATGTAATTAAAATGCGTGTATCATGTTTAAAAAATATATTAATTCACTGACATGGTCTTAAAGGTTCACTGATTCAAATTTTAATATTTTTGAATTAATTTTTATTTTAAAATAAGGATAGGGTAATGAACAAAAAAATAAGTATTTGAAATGGTGTTACTTTTAAGTAAAAGTGAAATGTAACATACTTATGAGTGCCCTAACCAAAATGTGTAGGACTCACGTTCCCAGTATTAGACATTCCGCCCATCACCTTTTCACTTTTCAAACCAGAGTAGTCGACATAAGAACAATGTCACATGTGTTATTTAGTTGGCATAAGAAAATCCAAGAGACTTTGAAAGATCTGGCTCTAGAATAGATACCACCATCCCGGGTTGTGTGTAGTGGGGTGCCCGTTGTGTGCCTTGCCACGAATATATTTTAGAAGAGAAATCGTTCCTGGCTGACTTCTGATTGGTAAAATCCTTCCCTGAGGTTAACAATCAACTTCGTGACTCATAATTATAAGGACACTCACTTTTTATCAACAACTAAGTGTGGATGCGTGATAGATATCACTCGTTCTTTAGCAATCACAAGTTATGGAGGTGAAATAATCACTCCGGCTTTTTTTTATCAGCCAACACACACACAGGCAATTTTTTTTTATTAATATGTAACTAATAATAAAAGATGTTTCAATAAATCAAATCAAATTAATAAATGTAATAACATATTCATAACACGTTGGTAGGATTTGTAGCTAATTACCTCACCCCCTAATAAAATACAAACTCATTTAGCACCGATTAATAAATAACCCATGAGTATAGAAAACGATTAAGACGTATACAAATCCAGTCAGGATCCAAACACGTGATTTCCGGTGATTACGACACGTATGGTCAGAAAAGAAGTGATCAAAATAAATCAAAATGCTTAGGTTAGGGAAAATACAGAAAATAAAGTTTTTCAGGAAAATATTTAATTTCTGTAACATTCTACTATTTTAAAGACTGGAATGATGCACTTCAGCATTTACTAAACATATATTCTTATATTGTATTAATGTATTATTTATATTTTTTAAATCAATTTAACATTATTTTTTAGAATAAATTAAATGTTAAAATGAAGCTCAACTGCTGAAACGCTCTCTTTCCAAAGTCCACTTGCACCGGTGTCATGCAGTCTCTTAAGGTATCAGGCTCGCAATAGACAGGATTACCGGTGACGGTGAGATCAGAGTTCGAATCTCGGCTCGACGACACCGGTGGTGGCTCCGTACATGTGAGCAATCACTTTTGTTTTCCTATCCCCTCTCCAAGATTTATTTATTTCCTTTAAAGTCTAAGTCACCCTTTTAACCCTCGCCACTTGGAATACAAATTTGTATTAACCTTGGTGTTGAAAGAATTATAATAATTTAAAAGCCGTTTTACGTTAAACACCCTGGTCTATGCTGACGTTTTGGTCGAGATGCAAGTAAAATATGAACACGTGATACATCGAGTGTATGGGTGAACCTACCTGGAAACGAGGTAGTGATTAGGTGTGGAAAGTTGTTATAGCTTATTTTCTTAGTTGTTCGTTTAATAGCAAGGTTATTAATTATTTAATCTAAAAACTTGTGATGAGCTTAGAGAAAATACGCCCACAGTAGAGCGGGGAGAGAGAGATGGTAACATACAGGTGGGAAGAGCCCCGCGCACCAGTGGTCATGCAGTTTAAGATGTCAAGCTCATAATAGACTGGAGATATATATTTTTAATACTTTCTCCACGGTTGGGTGTACTTCCTCTAAAACTACCTTCTTCATCCCTTTCCCGTAGATTAAGATGTTAAATAACCATCCTGTTACGTCAAAAAATAAAAACAATTATTGATTTTATAAAACAAACTGAGAGCTCTTTTGTTTTCCACCACGTTTACTTACTACCTGTCCGGTACATCCAAATTAATTACATTAATGTGGTCGGGATGAGGAAGGCAGAATTTATTTAAAGATTTACTCGCATTTTGTGTGAAAATAGGAACTGTAAAATATATAGGGAAAAACACCTTCAGTACACCCTGTATATATTATAACCCTAAACTCCCTTCGATGTAAGTAATTGCCCATTATGTACCTATCTGATTGACTTGACTATTTTCACGTTAGAAACACATCTTCGTGCTCAGTATTAAAATATGTTTTGAGTGTACAATATCATTTTAACCATTTTAAAAACTTGGCTACCCTCCTCCCGCTAGCCCACGAATTAAATATTGTTTATAGTGCTCCTTTTTTTATGCAAGAAAAGAGAACCCATCAACAGACACGCTAATCACGGAGTGTGTGTTTTCTATCGTTAGCGTGTTGGAAAGTAATGAAGGTAATTTGTAAATGTCTTTATCTAACTTTATTTTATTTTCAGGCGCCTGGAACAGAATATCATCACAGAGATCCCACCGAAAGCTTTTACCCCCTACAAGAGGATGAGTAAAATGTAAGTTTGAAAGAAAAAAAAATCACAGTTTAGTATCAATGTGTTAGTTGTTACCATAAAAGTCACATGATTTTCGCGACGCTAAAAATTGTGCAATTTAAGAGCTGAGCTTCAAACTCAAACTTGAACATACTTCTAAAGGAAATAAAAAATTATTATTTCGTTTAATGTTCGTGAATTTTCCGAAATGATTATTCACACGCGAAACTCGATAATTTTCAGTAAAAATGCAAAATACTTAATACGATGTTATACAAAATATTTTTGTTCAAACTTATTTTTTTGCATTTATTGACTTTTATACAAGCCTGAATGTTTGTCAAAGTAGGCGATAGACAACATATTTTGTTTGGTAATTAAAATCAAACATGTATCATAGTATAAATCTATTAATTCATTTTAAACTTACAAATATAATTGTATCAACATTGAATGTATAGTGATTTAGTTATGCTTGAAAATTTGTGCTAGTAATGACTAAATCACAAGAGAACTAGGCCCTAAAGAAAAATATGACTATAACTTATGACTACTCTAAATTTTGATTTTTCATTTGTTGTTGCGCTAAAATATGTTGTGGCGATCTTATATTTCCCACTTTGCTTCTTAGATATCAAATAATTAAAATACATTTTATACATTAAACAGTTAACTACCTATATGTTTAGGCTAGTCTTATTTGAAGCTTGGGTCTGCTATTTATAGATGTATTTACTTTTGAAAACTTCAAGTGTTTGGTGAAAATGTATTCTACCATTTCTTATTTTTGCTATGAAATAAGTTAGAAATCTTTTCGCACCCTTCTTCTACAAAAAAACTCTTCGATAACTTTTGAAATGAGGAAAAGATACGAGTTGTCTTCGTTCAGGAGGCAGCCATGTGTATTACATGATGGCGGGCGTGACACACCCTCCTAAACCACTGCACTCTGTTGGCCGTAATGTGAACTGACAGGCCGCCACCTTCAATGTAATTTCGGGACTCTCACCGCTAGGAGCGCGACGGTCTCAGGGGAATTCTTATAGACATCTAAAATGAGACGAGAGGGTATATTAACAATTCCCAAGACGGATTCATTTTAAGGGGGGAGGGGAAGTTTTGGGAACAGAGGAAAAGGGGTGGAATTTATTTGAAGAAAAGGGGTTGTAAATGGAAAGACGAGAGAGGAAAGCAATGGAAAGGGTAGGGGGGGTGTTAAGGCTGTATAACCAGGAGGAATAATACCAGTAATAAATTACATTGTAAAAGAGAAGATGGAAAGGGGGTTAAGGAAAGAGGGGGCAGTAGGGGAATGGGCAGAAGTTTCACGTTGCCGTTAAAGAAAAGCCCAAACCTTGTCGCGTCTGACGCCATGTTTTAAGGGTTCTTTCCCCTCTTTTGTTTCAGTGAGTTTTATTGAGCGTGGCTTTCTTTTTTTTTATAAATATTAAAAGAGCATGTAATGAAATAGTCTTCTAGTAGTTTATAAACACGCCGTATAAATCTAAACCAATGGAGGGGGGCCCCGTAATGAGCACGGTGACAACTGTTCATTCTCTTACCGAGAATTATTTAGTAGCGAGTTGAGCGCTTTAAACTTGAGAGGGGGCAAATGGATCATGAAATCTTAAACCCACCAATTCATTTAACTTTAGGAAGAACATTGGACAATGGAATCAAAGCTGCCTTATCTTTATTTTTTACGTTACCATATAGAGATAGTATTGAAATCGTGAAGGTTTTATACCTCGATAATATGATAGGATCTTTTCGGGTCCTACAATCATGTGTGTGTTGTGTTTTGGTGTGTGGTGTGGTGTTTGTGTGTGTGTGTGTGTGTGTGTGTGTCGATCTTCAGTACCTGAGGCTACAGCCAGCATGGTTTAGGGTTATCACTCAAATTTGAAATTTAATTATTTTGATTTTAATTTTAGCTTAGAATTAAGGTTAGCTAATTGATTTTTTTAAATTCAAAAATTTCCAAAAATGGTTTTAACGTTTTTATTTCAAATAAGTATCTGGGGAATATTTATACGATAAACAACACCATATTTGCTTTCAAAATATATTTAAGGGTGGTTGACTAATAACTGATGTTTGCAGAAAAACATTCCAAATTTAATCAACTACAGTATATGATAAAGTATGTACTATTGTGTCTTACCATTTATGTGTTTTACGAAATAGTGTTATATGTTGAGCTTCTTGATCATACATCGGCCATCATACAGTTCAATCTATTGATGCCTTACACCAGTCGAATAAAGGAAATGTTTAAGGAATTTTGTAATTGGTCAGGGAACTTGAGGTAGGGATGTAGAGGACGCGGGAAAAGGTCAGTGTTTTTTGCAGTTTTTATAAAAAAACTTATTTTTTAAATAAATCAAATATTGCTTCAATACAAACATATTTAATTTTCTTCACATGGTGACCTCAACATATCTTTAATCGCTGTTAAGGGTGTAATTTAATGACAACTTTTTCTATTCACTTAAAAAGTTTCTCATCTAATGTACTATGTCATGACAAATACTAAACAACCTGTTGATATCACTTTGATAAGAAAAACTAAACTATGTTCGTACTTAAGCAATATTTGATTTATTTTGGCAAAAAAAAAAAAAGTTTTGTTATAAAAACCGCAAGCAACACTGCTTTTAATTCGCGTACCTACATTCCAACTTAAGCTCTCCAGCTGGATTTGGCCACTTCTTATTTTAAAATAATTTTTAATATCGGGTTTGTTTTTGTTTATTTCAGGAATGTTTATTTAAAAAAAAATATATTATAGAAAATGTTTTGATATTTCAGAGAATTTTATCAGTAGATATCCAAAATGAGCTTGGTCCAGAAAATTAAGATATTGTGTTAGAATACGTCAAAGATTTATTATTCTGAGAGTTTGTGGTCACCTTAAATACATGTAAGTGACATATATGGGACACAGGTGAATTTAACTTCGTAAAATGGTGTACAGTAGTTCAATAAAAGTACTACTCCAGGTTCTTGTGTTTAACGTTATTAAAACATGTTTTGTAAAGTAACTTCATTTGTAAAATTTCAGTTTAGTTTTACTTTGAAGGATGGTAATTTTATGTTTATCTTTTTTTCAGAGATTTGAGCAAGAATCAAATAACTAAAATCTCTTCTGACGCGTTCCATGGTTTGAAATCTTTAACCACCCTGTAAGTACCATTCAATGTTGGTTATTTATTAATTCCGTTTATTCTTTTAAATTGGCTTGGACATTTTTTTACAAGTAATGTTGGAAAACTTACTACCAGGCACGGGAATTAAACCAGGACCCTTGTTTTAGGCTTGACGCGTTAATGTTCCTACCATTCTATTTACTTTGGTAATAACCTAATAGGAAATACATTATATGATAGTTTTAAAGGTTACTTAAACCATTTTCATGTATTCATACATCAAGTAATATGATCAACAGCTGTCAATTTTGATTGATAGTAGCAATTATGATATAATAATAATCTAACCCGCCTCGGGGGCTTAGTTAGCTAACGCGCTAGTCGTGTTGAGCTCAACTGCCGAGGACGGGGAGCTCGAGGTTCGAATCTCGGTCGGGTGAACTGGGGGTGGTTTTTCCTAAATGGTTTTCCGCTCTCCCTCTACGCAAATGCTGGTTCACTTCCCCTCTATTCAACCTTTCCAATTCCTAACCATCAGCTTAATTAGTACTTAAGCGTATAACCCGAATGGGTAGTAAGACGCGGTGCTAAATAAAAAAAATAAAAATCTAGTAACATATTGCCAGTGTTTAGTTTCCACACTGTTCTTCTCACTGCGTTCTTGCTGGTTCATCCCGTGTCGAGGTTCACGCATACCTGATTATTTTAAGATGAAAGTTAAGGAGACGTAAGAAACAACTTTTTCTCTTCGTTCAAAAAGTTTTTCATCTAATAGAGCTATACTTTCATGATAGATATTCAACAACTGTTGATATCACCATGTGATAAAAACTAAAACTTTATGTTTCTACTGAAGTGATATTTTATTTATTTTAGACAAACACAAATGTTTTGATATAAAAACTGCAAAAACATATACCTTTTCTTACGTCCTTAAGACAGAGTCAACATGAAAGTGTGACGTAGTCAAGACTATTTGGAGCCAACAGAAACATAGCCCGTCTCCCGGCCTACAAATGTTTCAACGAATATTAGAATTGTGTTTAGGATGTTAAAATACGACTAGTGTCACTGATACCAGCTGCATAGGTAAACATAATTTCAGACTTTTTCTTTCTCGCTACAAAGTGATCATGTCCCTAAAAATTCAGATGGAAAGAGGGATGACCATTATTTAGGAAACTGGGTTCTAGTTAAGTTTGTAACAGAGTGTACCTTCGGCCACAGAGCACAAAAGTTGATCGTGTGATTCGGGCTGTATTTAATCAGGGGTTAATTTGAATCGTTCCGATCAAGTGGCTGCAATAAATTAAAGGAAGCCTTTCAAACTTTTATTGCAAGTACATAAGCTACATACATCGTCTAAAGGGGAAGGGGGGAGGAAAACAAGACTTAAAAAAAAAAATTCAGGGACTTGATAAACTATTACCAGTGCTAATTGTCACGCAGTCTAAAACGTTTGGTCATCAATATACTGAATTGCCGGTGAAGAGGTCAGGGCTAAAATCCCGGCTAAATGCAGGCCTACTGAAGGTTTTTTTTATTAAATAGTTTCCCACTCTCTCTTCACGAAAATGAATGTACACTCCCTTTAAATCCTATCTTCATCATCCCGACCCCGATATTATAAGTATGCCTGTAGGCTGGAGGCTAGCGCGCTTAACTCTGGCCCGAGAGGTTGAGTTTAGAATTTATGTCAGAAGCTCTGGGTTTTTTTTTAAATTTTGACTTTTAACTGTTCACCCCATATTTTTTTCTCAAATTCGGGTGAATTTAATCTCAACTTCTCTACTAATTTCTTCTTAATACAAAAAATCCCTTGACAATCACTCCGTTAAAGCTGCTTTTGTACTTACATAAATACTAAAGATTTGACGCCATCAAGTTTCAAACTGAAACATTTTGGCTCACTGATCATGCCCATGGTCATCGTACGTCTCGGTGATCTTTCTCTAGGAGGTGTTGGTTGCACCGGATCTTCAGATCTGTTGTGACGTTCCGTGTTCAATGGTCACGCGTTCTACTGTGTCAGGCTCGCAATAGGCTGTATTTATCGTGACGCAGGATGCTGAGGTTTTATTCTCAGTCGGATGAGTACGGGTTGATGAGGGTAGTTGGGCGTGTTTCACTTGTGATAATATCACTGTGGGGTTTCCCATATCGATAACGAAAGTATACGTGTTTGAAATAAAACCTTTTTTCTATCCCTAATCCTTTGATTAATTCATTAGTACCCCAAGAATTAATTAAAACTAAACTTACGTGTAGAGTCCCGCGTTCTAACCACAGACCATCCCCACAAGTTTTCAAGAGGGGGTGGGACGTGCGCATGGATGGCTATGTCCGGTATTAACTCGCATTAACACAAACAACGATTTTGAAAGGGGTAAAAGATTTTTTTTGGGGGGGGGGGGGGGGGATAAAATTAGCGACACTCCGCTACACTCGCCCCAATTTGCAACTCATTAATATTTGATGGTGAAGTGTGCGAGGGGGGAGGGAGGGGAGAGGGGATATGATTCAACAAAATAGAGCACGGTTGCGCTTTTGAATTATTAAATCACATTTTACGTTGCGTGTTTGAAACAATATTTTATGTCTGTGTGTGTGACTTTACAAGATTCCCGTTTGTGTCGTTGGGGCTCTGCGCAATTACCATACACAAACTTTTAATGTTAGAAAATAAAAAAAATATTATTAATTTAATTTTTCCACCACGTCTTACTACAACTCACCCGTGCCGGTGGGCACACGATATAAATTCCAAGCGCATATATTTTGTTTTACCGGCTATGGGAAGTTTGGGGTTCACATTCCGGCCGGGTGTATTGAAGGTTTTTTTTTTTCCCCTGAATTGTTTTACACACTCCCTCCATGTGAATTTGGGAACATTTCATCTATTCTATTTCTATTTTCCTCGTGTCAAACACATTAATGTTTTTTAACACTATTTTTTTTATTTTAGCACCGCATCTTACTACCCGTTCGGGCTATACGCTTATGTACTAATAATTACACTAATGTGTTAGGGATTAGTAAGGCTGAATTTAGTTTAAGTGTACCCACATTTGCTTGGAGGGAGCGTGGAAAACATTTTTTAATTCACCCTCAGTATACCTGAACGGGATTTGAACTCCCATCTCCCCGTCATCGGCAGTAAAGTATATTGCGAGGTTGACGCCCTAGACCATGCGGCCATTGAAGCGGGTATTATTGTAATTATTACATATACTTATAGCCTGAACACGTAGTGAAATGCCATGGGGGGGGGGATACTTCTCACCCGGACTACCCTAATTTAACTACGTTAATGGGGTAGGGGTGATACAGGTAGAATTTAGAGGAAATGTACATACATTTGAGGTGAGGGAGAGTAGAAAACCGTTTAGGAATTACCAACCTCAGTACACCTGGCCTGGATTAGAATTATGACCTCCCCGTCATCGGAAAACCAGTATAGATGTGCCTGGTATTTACCCCTCATGCCCACCAATGTGGGCTACTATTTATCTACTTGGGTATTTAACACGCTTTATAGGATAGAGATAACAAAACTATGGTACGCCACTGGGGGGCTCGCGAACAAAATTAACACCAAATAAAACTTTGCCCAACGTGGTATTATTTTTTTTAATTAATAATACTTTGATAGACTTGTCATTCACACATCACAATGAACTTTGTGTAGTCAGCTAACGGTTAGAAATCGTCTTGTGTGCTGTTGAAAACAAAGTTATGAACTGAACATAAATATATTGGTTAATAAAATATAACACGTTTCAAACTGTAATGGAAAATATTATGTATTTTTAATTAGAGAAAGTATTGTGATCGTAACAAAAAAATCTAACTCGAGATTTTGATCAATCTCGACGTTAATGCCCTCCTGAATCCGAAAAAGTTGTTTTTGAATTTCCGTCTGTCTGTCTGTATGTCTGTCTGTATATCTCTATATACCTCCAACTAGAGCCTAAACTATTTTACCGATTGGGCTAAAACTTGGTATCTAGGGTTTTCATAGGATTGCCCGAGGGTTTTTTTGGAATTTAATATCTAAACCTAAAATTAAGGATAGTTTACTGAAGGGCAACAGAGAAAAAGTCGATTTTCTCAAAATTGGCTCTAACGATTTTGATTGAATTTAATTTATAAATATTCCAAACAAAATGGATACTCTCAATATTTCGGCAAAATTACTTTAAGGGTTCCGGTCTGATGCGTAAACTATCTTTTTTTTTATCATATCTCCGAAACTATTTGAGATATGAAATTACTTATCATTACAAATATGTAGATCTATTTATAATACAATTATTTTATTCGAAGCATATTTTTATAAAACCAATAACTTTCAAGCTACACGCAAATATTTATATTTTTTAACTTTTCGAAAACAAAAAGTAAAGTATTGCGACCGTTAAAAAAATCTAACCTGAAATGTTTATGGATGTCAACGTCTCTTGACCCCCCGAACCCTAAAAAGTGTATTTGCAATTCC
Organism: Timema podura; assembly: GCA_033556935.1. Taxonomy (NCBI): domain Eukaryota; kingdom Metazoa; phylum Arthropoda; class Insecta; order Phasmatodea; family Timematidae; genus Timema; species Timema podura. Next base: position 18,314,871 of record JAVRXN010000008.1, read on the forward strand.
ATCTGTCTGTGTGTCTGTTTAAACTTTAAATTAAGAGTAGTTTAATAAAGGGCGAAAAGAGAACAAATCTATTTTCTCGAAATCGGCTCTAACGATTTTGATCAAAATTCGTATCTAGGCGTTGATTAAGATTATAAATGAACTGGCTATTTTCATTTTCCCATGAAAAAGAATTTTAGGGTACTTTACAGAATCTGAAATTTCCGTATCTCCGCAACTATTGAGATACTAAATAACTTATTGCAAAATTGTAGTACTTTTAATAATGAAAAGACTTTTATATGAAATATATTTTTATAAAACCAACAGTTTCTGAAATATTGCTAAATATATTAATACAATTTTATGAGTTATAGTTGTAAAGAGATACTAATTAAGTTTTAACGCAATAATTCTCTAATTCCATAGAGTAAGAAATGAGTAAGTCTCTCAAAAAGTGTTTTCTTTCGTTCAACCTCTTAGGAGAAATGTTTGTACAACAATGATCTATCTCTATCATAGATTTAATAGTAAATATTTACCTATTTTATTGATCAAAATTTATAAATGAAGAATTTAATAGCAATGCGATGACATGACGATGTGCAACACCTAATAAAATGTTGAAAATTTTAACCGGAAGTCGAAATTTTAATACGAAGTGTTGACCCTTGTGGACCCAATATTGATCTTTTTTATAGGTCCATACATGCAAATGAGGACATTAATTCTTTAAAAATAAAATTATACAATTTAAAACCTGGAATAAAAAAATGTTTTACATAAATATAGTGCAATATATGCTTGGGTTTGCTAGTGTATAATATTTATTTTCCCATATATTATGAGTTATCTCCATTTTTAAACAATAGAGCGAGAAAGTCCGTGCGGAGTTCCCTACCATTTATTTTATTTTAACGTTTATATAGGCTCATATATTTATTTTATTTTATCCTTCCTGAAAGTGTTACTTTCGATGTTTTTACTTTAAGTTAATGACATTAATATTGTCTAAGACACTCACTTTGGTAATTTGATAAATTTTACTTATTTAAAACCTAGTCATTATTAAATTAATTACAATCATTTTATCTGAGTTGTTTATTACATTTCATAATATTCAACAAGCTTTGATTTTTAAATAATATTTTGAAAAGTTATTAAGAAGTGGCACACTGGATTAGTTCAAAATTCAGCTAGTACTCAAGTGGCACACTGGTCGGAAAAATATCACCATCCTTGTTATAGGCCAATATTAAACAACAATATGTTTTCAACAAATGACTTACAAACCAAATTAAAGTAGGACAGTACATCTAATACACACATCCATTTCTAGCGCATGGAAGTGCGATGGTCATCAATGGTTTAAACCATCTAGTTTGAAGGGAATAGGATAAAAGGAGGTATAGGGGTAATTTTTATTTTAAGTAAATGCACCATAATTCTGTTGGGGAAGGTACGGATAGTCAATATTTGTAGAAATAATTAAAGTTAATATTCTGCTAGAGACTCGACTCCAACTTATAATAGAGTCAAAGACAATCACACATGTAGGCCTATTTGTTAGCGTGTTGGTTTACCGCCACTGAGTTAATGGTTCTTGGTTCGATCCCTGTTATGTCCAAAAATGTATTTGTTCTCATCTTAAAACTATCCAGGCTACTTCGCTATCACCCAGAGCATTAGAACTCATTAATATACTTTGCAATATTTGTTCCAGACTTAACTATTTACTATTAAGTGTATTGTGAATGTGAGGAATGCCAGGCCTCCACCGTGGTTCGGATTCCACGTTAAACTGTAGGTCCTCCATTTCATCTCACAATCACCCTACCATCACACATTAGCGTAAGTGCGTATAACCCGCACGGGTAGTAAGACGCGGTGCTAATAATAATAATAATAATATTAAGTGTATTCTCTTAGATTAAGTAAGTAATGTAATTTGTAAGTCATGTGTTTGTTTAACTTATCTTTATAAAATGTGCGCTTCCCATGCATAATAATCATACATATTAAATAGTACTTATGTATTTATACTAAAACTAAAATTATTTTACTTTACTATGCGTAAAATTATTTCCCATCTGTTACTCGTATAATATTTTCTAGCCCGAAGCTTAATGGCATCACATAAACTTAACAATGCCACACACGAAGCAAAACATAGTCATATTATTTCAATTAAATCGTTCAAAATTTAATCATCATACCAAAATATCAACTACAGCTTTACGATTTGGAAATAATTTATATTCGGCCTTAGTTTTTTTGTTTTGTTTTTATTGTTTGAATAGATGTACACGTTTGACTCAGTTACTCTTCCAATTTAGAATCTCAGTAGCAAATAATTTAATTCTGAATTTTATTTCATATTCGTTCCATTTTGGTCCTTTTGTTATTATTATTTTTATCGTCTCTAGAATCATACCCTTCCCTTTAAAAAAAAATTGAATTCATATGTTTTCCCTCCTGCTTCATTTTTTGTTGTTGTTATGGAGTCGTTCTCTCTTTTTAACACCCTCTTTCTTTATCAAACTCCTCTTCCATTCTCAGATAACCTCTTTATTCTTTCCCCTTTTGTATATCTCCCCCCTTTTCTGTCCCACCATATTTGTGAACATGCATTAGTGGAAATAATGCCTCCCCTCCCCCTTTTCTAAATCCCCCATCCTACCACTTTCAACGTATCCTTTCTTGCGAAGTAGTTCCGTTAGTTGGCGCTATTTGTCGAATTTGCACCTCAAAGCGAGTGCAGTAATGCTTTTTTCTGTGACATCCTCATTCCCCCTATCTCTTCACTAACCTCACCCCTATGTGCTGAGTGACACGTGTTTAAAATGCAAGCATGAAGGCTCGGGGTAAGAGGGTAGTGTGCCGTAGATAGCTCAGATCCATCCCACCGCTGACACCAATTGTCGACAACCAACCGGATGTATAACAGGTGTTCTCGAGACCTTACCGCACTTAAGGTGGAATTTTTTTTATTACAAAATATCTCTTTGGGCCAAATTTAATTATTGATTCATAAGATATGTCTAGTTTAATTTTCTACACGTAAAGTAGTAGGCCTAATCTCAACAATTCTTGAATATGTGCCATGATCATGGTGGTATTTTAACATGGACTTTTTTTTTTAATGAAAAGAGAAATGCTTGGTCAAACTTTATGATTCTCATGACAAACTATTCATAAACCGTTGAGATTATTGAGTTTAGAAAATTAAATTAAATGTATCTACTGAAGAAATATTTGAATTATTTTGATCATAGTTTTTTTTTACTATAAAAACTAAAAACACTGACCTTGGTTCGCGTTTGATCTCTTCCGGCTCACCTTAAATGTAAGTATTTAACTTACAGTTTCTAAATAAATGTATATGCTTTCACACGTCTGACAAGTCAACTTAACTTGGAACGCACGCACGCACAATCTCTCTCTCTCTCTTTCTCTCTCTCTCTCTTTCTCTCTCTCTCTCTCTCTCTCTCTCTCTCTCTCTCCCAACTCTACAACGAAGAAGAAAATGGCATGGTAGTACTGACAAGGCTAGAAAACACACTACTGCCCAGGAAGCCGAAAGGTGTTGTGGGTAGATACTGTGGAACTCTGTGCCACTAAACAAATTTTTTACATCCATTACTGTTTCCAGCCTGTGACGGTTTTTTATTCAAGCCAATTTTTTTTCCACTGCCGGCTCGTTAGGCCGGTCTTATCTTCATGCCCTATAATCTAACTTAAGACTAGGACAAGCACATCATCCAGTCCCCTGCCGTCAACTTATCAATGTGAAAGGCTGAACCAATATTTTCATCAATGATAAATTTTCGGTTATGACGGGAATCGAACCTGGGACCCTTAGCTCAGTAGGCAGACAAGCTACCGACTGAGCTAATGTGTCGGAATCTCACTAAACAAAATATTTCACTAAATATTTATTTTTAATAATTCTTTTTGCTGGTATTAGTTTTCGTTTTCCTATTAGAACACACACACACATACACACACCCCTCGCCTAAGAAATAGCTGAGTATTTGTTGTATTTAATGGACCTTTATCACGTCACCAAGAATCCAATATTAATTGAAGAACATCGCTTTCCACCCCTCTCTTTCTAATATAATTTTTATACTTTTTAACGTGGGCAATGGGTACTCTTAATATTAGATTTTAAACGACAAACAAAATATAAATTAGAAAAATAAATATTACCTTTTTGGTATATGCATCTCTTATCTCGCCTTAGATATAATAATTTTATTTTTTAAAGGTATAATTTAGAGCCAGTGTGCCAGTATTTACGTAAAAGGAGAGTGTAAAAAAAAAAGGAAAAACACTTATCAGTACCCCAAGCTTTGTCCGCGTGCCCACCTGTTCTTGTAATAAATATTACTAAAGCTTTATGCGTACATTTTCTAACAAATTGACAAGACTCAAATCTAACTTAATCTAGTTAAAAAAACACATCTATTATGACAAACTCAAACGCTAACACTAAATACAAATACTAAGATGCTACCCACCTCAGTGGCCGAATGGTATAAGGCATCACTCTCGTTTAGACTGACCCGCAGAAGACGTGAAGATCGGGGCTCGAATACCGGTCAGATCTGTAGATTATCCCCAAACTGCTTCTTTCCTCATCTCGACTCCATTAGAATAATTATCATATGATATGCATATAACATGAATAGGTAGTAAGACACGGTGATAAAAATACTAAGACGTTTACTGTAATCGAGGAAAGGTATTTTAGAGTTCTATCAAGGCCTTCCTGCTCACTCGACTATATACACTGTGTCTAAAGAAACAGCCTATATTCTTTAAAATTGATTTTTTTTATCGTATGGCATATATGACCGGTAGGGACATGCATCCAGATTAGGTCGCCCTTTGTGTAGACTTTTAGCCGCCCTGTTGGCACAGAACGTTGCCCAGGGTACAACACAGGAGGCTGTCTACACGTCACGTCGTACCAGCAATGAGATGAAGGTGATGATAGTTATTATTATATTGTTTGCTAGTGATCTTAAACCAAATATAAACCTAACTATCCCAAACCTGGGGACCGTTGGGATCATGCCCCTTAAGGGAAAAATACTGAAGGTACCAGTACAGTTGGGAATCGAACCCAGGACCCCTAGGTTCGTATCCCGGTGCACTGGCCACTCCACCACGGGGCCGGTTAGTTAAGAAATGACACTTGGACACTGGCTTAGTACACCAGTGATCTTACCACTGAGCTATCCAGGAGTCGTTCCGTGCTCAAGGTAATATTATTCTTCACTCATATTTTAAGGCAAAATTTCAAGCATCAGTGGTAGAGCATTGGCGTACTAAACAAAATAAAAAGTTAAACATGCCACCGACCGAGCTAAGGTGTTCTGACTGCTGTTTATTTATAAGTCTAATGGTCGTTATACCCAGGAGAAAATCGTCAATGTCAATTTCCTTGCTTTTATTAATGAATCACAGGGCTTATAGTAGAGTCCAGCAAGGTTCCCCCCTTCAGTTATTTGAGGTATTTAACGTGCACTTTCTGAACCGACTGATTTTATCACAGTTCATAAATTAAATTGAATCTAGAACAAACACAACATCCAGCCCCCGACTGTTAATTCATCACTGTTAAAGGGGGAAACTCACGGATCACAAATTACAAATTTTTTGGCAATGCCAGGAATCGAACCCGGGACTCTTAACTCAGTAAGACAGACTACCGACTAAGCTAAGGTGACGGACCCCAGCTACAGTTAAGACGTTTCTTGAATTTTGTGCAAATGACATCCGGAACCCTGTCATAATAGTGTTTATATATTCACAGATTAACGTAAATAATAAGTATAAAAACTAATGTTTAGGCTTGTCTGCGACAGATTGATTATAAAACTAAGTACAGTGATAAGCGCATGGAAGGTTGGGCTTTGTTTGTAAAAAAAAAAAGTATCTTTCTTTCAGTTATTTCATAAAATAGATAAAATGAGGGTGAACTAAATTAATTATATTTTTATTAAATTAAAACAAATCGAAAATATGGCTTTGTTAGGTCCTAACCTGTGGTCTATACCAGTGGTAATCAACCTGAAGTACGCAAAGACGTCTTATAGGGTACGTAAAATTTAAACACATATTATTTAATGATAAACATCGAATAAATAGGGTCAGATATAGGGTTAGCCACAAGAAACCCGGACGTAAGGACAAGTAATCTGGGTGCCAGTATTTCTCTCTCTCTCTCTCCTTTATGTGATTCTTATCTGGGTGGCTAGTTTAATTTTGGGAGTACAAAGTGTATAAGAAATTATATCTGGAGGCACGCGAATCAAAAAGGTTAAATTCCACTGGTCTATGCTATAAGGGTGTAGATAAGGTTTAAGCTTTTCTATGTCCTTTAGGTATTTCTCTAGGGTGTAGAAAGACACACGTTAGGAAATTATATATATATATATATATATATATATATATATATATATATATTTATTTCATTCCCAGTTCTTGTGTCCAAGAACGTCAAATCTAGGTTTATGAACATTTATATGAGACTTCATGTAAGCACTCTCCAAGATGACTAACGAACAGTGTTTTTTTTTTGTGTGTTTGTAGCGTGTTGTACGGGAACAAGATTAAGGACCTTCCTGCGGGAATATTCCACGGACTGTCTTCGCTACAACTATTGTGAGTACAACTTCATATTGTAACTACACTTAATTTCATTGCTGAGGTAACTGCAGGTCTTATGGAGAAAAGATGTATCTTCGCTCTCTCTCTGTTACCGGTTGCCAAACCTCCTAGCTCTAGGTTGTTGGGAAGTGAGGGTTTGCTTGGAAATCCCTCATTGTAAACAATGCAGCATGGGAAACTCGGGTGGTTCAATTGACAGACAAAATCATTTCCTATCGGTGTAAAGCCTTTTATAGAAATATTAACTATTTCCACAATCGTATTTTTTTCACGATTGAAGTTTGTTAACTTTTTCTATTCCCACGTAATTATGATTAAAACTATTTTATGTATAAAGCTTTTTTTCCTCATAGTTATTATACAACAAATAAATATACAACATTCATTTTATACTAAATGCTATAAATTAATTCTTATTGTTTTTAATCATAAAATTGGGAAGGTCACTGTCAATATCAATCAAAGCTTTAATTTTCTTAAGGGTAGGTAATTCATTGTTACGGTAAAGTGAATGTAGCTTTCTGCGAATTGCTGCTTGAGTAAAAGTGTCATATTTATCCAAACGCTTCATTTGAGTGCAGTTATTTCCTTTTTTGATTGGTGTCAGTAACTTTACCTTAGTTTTGAAATCTTGTTTAGTAGAGATAACTAACTTATAAGACACACCTGTAGCTTCTGCAGTCTGCATTCCGCTTGATTTACTGAACAAGTTCTGTCTCAACGAAAATAGGTGTAGACTCTTAATACCATTACCCTTTTTTTTTACTACTTAATATCTTTTCCTCTTTGAATGTATTGTTTGTAACAACCCGGAGATTCCATAATTTATGTTATATTTTTAACTGTTAACAATACACTATTATTCAAATAATATATTAATATGCACATAAAATTATAATTCCACACCTTACGGCAAAAATACAAAACACACAACCACACATACAGATACACACAAAATCTTAACGTGATCAATAACAAATATTTTTCTAACAGAGTACTAATAAAGTATGAGTGTTTATTTAGTTTTTTTTTTAAGCTAGCTATTAGGAAAACGAGACTCAAGACTATTGTAACTTTACGACAGTGCAAGAAGAAGAAGCACCAACTACTGGCAACAACGACAGCCCAGCATTGCCAAATTTCATATACATTCGAAGGAAGACTGATCACGGAAAACAAACGAATACAACTCTGTTGCTCAATAGTAAGCATGCAGTTCCCTCAGCAATTACATTAGGTGTAGGCCAGTCCTTGCCAATGGTTGCGTGTCATTATCTAATTTTGGCAGATCAATAACTTTTTTTTTTTTTGCAGCAATCATATGTGTTGGCAAGTTTACGAACATAAACATAGGATAAAATGATCCTTTTTTTTTGTTCAAGCTAATGTTTTTCAAATTGTCTAATCGTAAATAATCTTCAGATAGTCAGACTTGTCTGAAAAGGTTTGTTCATTTGAACAGGGAGTAAGGACATGATTGCTGGTAACTGATCTATTGTGTTTGTACTGCCACCCCTTTATGCACAATTTGAATGTGAGATGTTTCACTTGGAAGTGCTTTTATCGCTGAGAACTGCAACTAGCATCCCAAGTGGCCAAGACTCAACCTGCCCTGGCTCAAAAGGAGCGCAGCGAATAATGCTGAGTGTTTTTGTATATAATATAGTCCTACCATACGTCCCGGTTTGACCGGGACTGTCCCAGTTTGAAGGTCTAGTCCCGAGGTACAGGCCGGTTTGTCATTTTGTCCCGGTCAGAAGAAAAATGTTAAGAATATGAAAAATAAACAAAACAATATATAACTACAGAAATTGATAGGCCTAACAAATCTTAAGAAAGGCGGGATAGTAGATCTATACACAAGGAGCAAAAAAAAAATGTTCCAAGGCACTAGAGGAGCCTTGAAGCATTAATTTTGATATAGTTATGAAAGAATTTACAAATTTTTATAATCGATGTTTGTCCTACATTGATCTATGGGAAAAAGTTTCGATGGAGCAGAATCTTTTGTATGGGTGGACAATGGTGAGATTACATGGCCCGAAATTGAAAAATTCAGCAGAAAAAAATTAATGAAACACCTGGAAATGGTGCAATAAACTTGGATGAACTATTTGATAAAGTGGTAGTTTCCAAAGCATTTTGGTCTTAAAACTGTGACACTTTCAAAACTACGAACTTAAACTGTGAAGAAAAGTGTGTTCAACTATTCAATCCCTTCAAAGACAAGAACATTTCTGTATCTAACCTCGGCTGAGTTGTGTAGTCCATTTTCTGCCTACCAGACAGTTGGATGGGTGTTCTCACTGATGAACATTGTATGGTCTCAAGTAAGAGTAAAATTGCAAATCAATAGTTTAATGCCTAATGTACTGCAAAACGAACATTGAAATAAGTTGCAATGAGTTTTATGAAAAGATAAAGAATAACAAAGCATTTCTAAAAAGGTTCACGCAAGTAACAAATATGATTGGTTTAAACCAGATAATAATTAGTGTTTTAGCTGTAGACTTTGTTTGTTAAATCTCCTAGCTTATAGTAAATTATGCTCGATAACTTCATATTTTTATTCATACTTTTCTCTGTAATACATTCAAGTATCAGTGAGTTTGGCTTCAGTTTTCATCTAAATTAATGATCAAAAATAGCTTTAAATGAGAATTAATTTTCAAAAATTGTATATCGCCAATGACATTATAAACATCTTTTGAATTGGTAAGGGATATGGGTGGGGAAGGGGGGGGGCGGAAGCTTGTAAAAGTGTGTTAGTGCTAATTTCTACTTTTACGCCAATGGTTTGATCACGTCTCTTCCAGTAAAACCCTAAAATTGTCCCGGTTTGAGAGGAAAATATTATGGTTAAGCCTATGTATATACCTTGTATGTGACCTTGCTTATCTCAACCATTTGTTTTAAAAAAACTATGACGTGTCAGGCTATGCAGCAGTGAGCTATTCTGTCTATTCAGATGTTGTCAACACAATAGTATATATATATAAAAAATCATAATCTATAGAATGTCAGCATGGCCATTGATCTGCACAGAGTGGTGTCCATAAAAGTTATTGAAACAAATATCACGTCAGAGGCTGGTGACCTAGAATTTTATGGATAGCTTCCCATTTTTTTAGTTCACCACGTCTTACTACCCATTCGGGCTATCGGAATATTTAAACAGATAGGGTAAGAGTGAAGGATGTGAATTTAGAGGAAACATATTATAGCTTACATGGAGAAATAGGGGGAAACATTTACAGAAAACCACCCCTAGTACACCTTACAGGTATTTGAACCCCAATATCCCGGTCGCCTGCATCAGAAGTCTAGTAGTCTATTGCGGAAGGGATGCAATAAGCCATGGGGACCATTGATGTCAAATTGTAAACAAGTTGAAAGGGTGGTTTAGTCTAACCAAAACTTTTAATGTACAATGACTTTGCCAATATACGCTACATGAACCAAATGGATGCCTTCCACGTTTGGATATATTTATACAACTTTATGAAGAATTCTGTGTAAGCTAATAGCGATATATACCGCTGGGGATACTAAAATATCTGCGAACCAAAATGACGACTTCCACGCTCTTCATATAAATGCAGTTTTATGTCTGGTCAACTATAAACAAACACCATTATATAATGTTCACTCTAAGAAACACAGTGTCACTAGGAACTTTAAAAAATAAACTTGGTGCTTTCCATGTTCTAACATATCTTTAGAGTTTTACGTCTGGTCGACTGTAAACAAACAGCATTATATAATGTTCACTCTAGGAAACACAGTGTCACTAGGAACTTTAAAAACAAAATGGTGGCCATCTGGTGCTAGTAGCGCTTTTATGGTTTGGACGCTGTTAGACTGTAAACTAAGATGAATAGAGAAAGCTTTCAGCCCAAGTAACGCAATTCTCTGCGCAGCTCTAGACATACTAGAAGCTATAAGAACCAATATGGCGCCTACCAGGTGCTGGCATGGCATCACTACACAGTTTTATGGAGAGCCCCGTTGTTAAACTGTAAACAAGCAAAAGGAGGAGGAAGGGAGAGTTTCTATTCGAGTCGTAAAATGATTTACAAGACGAACTGACAAGGAAACGTCATTTACTTTACGAGTGTTTACCCTATCTAAGTGTCTGTTCTTGTAACTGGCTCTTTTAGTTTGGCCTGAGGGGAGGGGTTGGCTATAAACACTACGTTATGGTATAAAACTGCTTTTATAACGCACCTAGAACATTCGTCACGATCCAAAAACAAAACGTTCTTTATATCCGACAAGGGAATACCGCGCTGCCTACTTCTGGGCGCTCTTGTTGACGGGGAAGTTGCTTTACTACAGATTAAGTAAACATTCGATTAATTTAGTTGCGCACGATTATAAAAAATAATATATCTATTTTGGGATTTAACGAGAACCTGTAAACAAGGAATATTTCATCGCACGAGTTAGATTATAACTTAACCAATGACAGCTTGACTAAGATTGTACTGAACCATCGAGCAATTTACTACGAGGTAAAGATGTAAACCTGTACAATAATCAAGTAGTAAACCGGCCTCATAGTATAGTGGTCAGTGCTCCTGGATACTAACTTAGGGGTCCTTAGTTTAATTCCTGGCTAGTACCATGGGTAATTTTCCTGAAAAGGAAATTATCCCAACGGTCACCAAGGTTTGGTTAATTTATGCTTAAGCTAGCTTTAAGTGTTTCCACTAGTTCCACATCGTCATACTCACAATCACCATCACCTCATCTCATCGGGACATGGGAAGAGCCTCCTCGGAATGTATGTATGCTTAGTACATTCGAGCGTCCCTTGAACAACGATTATCAATACTGGCTAATCTTGCCACAAAGTGTGTGGGCCACAAGTGATGCAGCCCAGACACGCATATATATATAAAGTAGTACAATTTACCGTACCGTAGTAATTATAGTATTTTTTTTCACTGCATATAACTACCGGTCCAAACTATCCTTAATTTTTTAATTTTAACACCACGTCTCACTACCTGTTCAGGTAATACGAATATGTACTAATTTCGATAATGAGCTAGGAATCATGAAGGTTGAATTTATAGGAGGTGTAACCACATTTGCAGGGAGGAAGAGTGGAAAACCATGTCATAAAAACCACCCTTAGTACATCCAGCCTATATTCGAACCCCGATCTTCTTGTCATAGGCAGTTTTTTTTAATTCATGGCATCTTAGTACCCGTTCGGGCTATATAACCTATACTTATAATATTAACTACGCTAATGAAATGGTTAAGAGGAAGATAAAGTGTTAGAGAAAATGTAACCACATCCAAGGCCGTAGCCAGCCAATAATTTCAGGGGGGTTTGGTGGGCCCCTCCTCCAATTGACGGAGGCTAGAAAAAATTCTAAATAAAAAACTGTTCTAGAAGCTATCTGAAGTGTTTTTTTTATGGCAATACTACCCCAACTATCGGAGGCTAGAACAAATTCTAATTATTAAACGGCTCTAGAAGATATTTGAAATTTTTTTTATGACAATATAACACCATAACTGCCGAAGGCTAGAAAAAATTCTAAATAATAAACACATCTGAAGCTTCTGAGTGCCTTTTTTATATAACACCCAGCCCCCTAATTGACTTGTCCTTAATTTTTTATTGTTTGTAACCATTAATAAACCATATATATTTATGTTCTATAAAAATTCGGGGGGAGGTGGTTGACCCGAAACCCCCCTACTACGGCCTTGACCACATCTGAGTGGAGGTGATGTAGTAAACCATTTAGGAAAAATACACCCTCAATGCATTCAACTGGGATTTGAATCTCCAATGTCCTGGCCACAGGCATCCAGTCTCACATAGGAGTGACGCGTTAGACCACCAGTACGGGTAACATCAAGATAAGTTCATCAAGATGGCTTCTATTTAAAAAATGAGTTCAATCTTCCTCTTATTTACATGAATGTTAACTGAGCGTAAGTTGAATCGGGATTCCGGTATGAAACACGTTGTCGAAAGTAATAGCTGTACAACACATACATTGGCGTATGAATGCAAGTTTAGAGATGTTTTGAACTCCCAGATAAAGTTCTACTCTGGACAATAAGTCCAATAGCTCATAATCTAATCAATGAAAGTGACCCTTATTGCCCTCTATTGTCTACAGATTGCTGAACGCCAATGAGATCTCGTGCATCAGGAAGGACAGCTTTAGAGATCTGCACAGTCTCAACCTCTTGTAAGTGTTTTTTTTACTTTGACCGGACAGTAAATCACCAGTTTTAAGGGGTCCTGATTAGATTCCAGGGCGTAAGTTTGTCCGTAAGTATTTCATCCATTTAATAAATATCTGGGTGCGAGGGCTGGTGTGTAATATTAGACGGACTGTCCTAGGTTTTGCTGGTATGTAAAATCATATCCATAACAGGCTACAATATATTATGTGTAACTCCTTGCTAGGATTGGTTCCAATCCCAGGTGATTTCGAAGTTTACTATTGATTAAATATTTGGAGATTATTTAAAAATACATTAAGGACACCACTAAGTCACTAGTCTGACACTTATATAAATCAAAGATTTTTTTAAAGTCGAAACTCACGGTAGACATTATCTGAGAAACAAACACCTTTTTAAAGGCTCTTCTAGCCCATCATGGCTGTGTCCTCCAAGCGTAGCCACGCACGTAAACGCGTGCAGCGGGTAATTTAGGTACTGGTGACTCTGTGCCTGCCATCGATCCCTGTCGTCACTTGGCAGCTGTGGAACCCGCCCCTCCCCCTCTTGGCCATTTTCCATCGGCGGGAGGAGTTGGCTCCTACTTCATAAGTGCTAGATGCTCACGTAGGGGTCGTTAACCCCTTGGAGGAGGTCATGCGCCTAGCTTTAGGATTCACCCTAAAAGGTTTTTCAGCCTAAGTTGCCTAGCAATTACCTCGTGGAGGTGGCCTGACCAGCTTTTCCAGAAGGTACTAGCTACAACATCTTAGTGTGTATTCACTCACACAAAGACTACTCTCAACGGAGATATTAGCCCCCCAACGAGTAAACCCTCCAGACGTTGGCCTGGGGATGCCATGAGGAGTAACTTTACCAGGATTACCAGACTAGGAACATCCCACAGGCAAAGGCAAGAAGGCTCTTTTCTCATACAAGGGCAGTCGCCATGAGGCTGAGAATTCATCTCAAGCCCAAGCTTCCAACCCCGACCCAGTTCTACCGCCTATTAAAATGTTCATATTGAACAGCATTCAAAATCCGACACCTTTGCACAGTTGGTAGCAGTGTCTTCCTAATTGGCTAGATAATCCAGGTTTGTTTCCGCCATGGCCATTGAATGTATCATTGGTGAAATTGAATATTTCCCTTTCACAGTAATGAATTAACAACTAGGTAACTAGGTGCTGTGTCTGTTATAAAATGAAGTTAGTTTGTAGGTCTTGTGCTGGTATACTCAGTCAGTTCATAAAGTGCGCGCAAAATACCCAAATTAAAAAATTAAAGCCATATTTATAACGTTGAATGATTGGCTTTTCACCGCACGTGCTATTTTATACTGTCCCCTAAACCCATCTCGCGGGTCACACTAGTGTGTGTATTGTCCTAGGTTTGGCCGCACACCCCCATCCTCTTTTCCTTCCTCCAATCTTCAGCCATCTCTTTCTTTCTGTTCAACAAGCTTGTCACGTCTCTTTTGGCGTGGGTGCACGCGAATATTTTAATTGCTCTAATTACTTTATTATCAGATTGAATTAAACCGTTTTGTGTCACTTTTGTTTCACAGAGATTTTTTTTGGACGGTAACTTCCTCCTGTCGACAGCGTGACGTACAGAGTTATTAATATTCAAGACGGGTTCAACACCCGCCACATAGGAAGTGAACAAAAATGAAACAATCGTTTTTTTTACTACCAACTTTTTATTGTTAAATTATGCGCAGAACTATTAAACAATACTATTCTTATAGATTATTAATGTTATCAAACATTTTGACATTTTTAAATAATTTAATTATTAAATTAAGCCCTTTTAAACACTTTTATTAAAATGTATAGAGTATTTAGCTTATACTTTATGACCGACTAATTATTTGAACACACGACTTAAAAACTAAACAAATTAGATAAACACAAAACTCAGTCCCCTAGCAGCCCATTCATCACTGTGAAAGGGAAATACCCCAATTTCTACAATGATAACATGTTTCTGTTAGCTGGGACCTTTAAATTAGTATAGAGCTAAAGCGTTGAGTATCTATACACTTTTAATAAACATTTAAATCTTAGCATAGTTAATATAGTTGAGTATATAATAAGACTTCCTTTCCGGTAAATATCTTCCTTTGGTGCTCTTTTAAATGTCAACGAATGCTACCAAAATCGGTTAAGGTGTTAATGTTGGGAACGCGAGAAAAGGTAGTTTTTTCAGATTTTATAGCAAAACACCTTTTTGGCAATAAATAAATCTATATTGCTCCAGTAGAAACATAGTTTAATTTTCTTAACATGGCAATATCAACATTTGTTAAATATCTGTCATGAACATAGCGCCATAAATGAGAAACTTTTTGAATGTAGAGAAAAAAGTTATCATTAAATTCCAGGACACCCTCTATAGATATTCAATAACTCTTGATATTACTTTAACTTTACATCCAATACTGTTTCCAGCCAATGGTCCAGGTCACTTTTTTATTCAAGCCATATATTTTCCACTACCGGCTGGTTAAGCCTGTTGTGGCTTCATATGCCTTATAATTAAGGCTAGGACATGCACAACATCCAGTCCTCTGCCATTATTTTATCAATGTGAAAGTGTAAACCTATATTTTCTCTTGATATTACTGTGTGAAGGAAATTAAACAATGTGTCTACTGGAGAATGATTTGATTTCTCGTGACCAAACCACTTTTCAGATATTAACACTATAAAAATACTTCCATTCCCACCTTAAGAAGTGTAGGCGTGGTGCGGAGATTAAACTGTTGTTTGAACTTTAATTCTTGGGATATCTCGATTGCATTCGTTCAATTTAAGAAGCTGAAATTTTTGTCCAGAAAAATATGTTTAGTTTCAAATTTTCCAAAAGTGAAAGTTGTCAATCTCACATCTCTGCTTGTACTGTATGTACCTATATTTGTGCGCTGTTGCAGGTCTTTGTACGATAACAACATCCAGTCCTTGGCTAACGGCAGCTTCGACTCCATGAGGAGTATACAGACCATGTGAGTAACACGTCCGACATTAATACAAGTTATATCTACCCGCCTCTGTGGCGTAGTTAGCTAACGCGCTGGTTTCGTGTTGAGCTAGACTGCCGAGGACGGGGAGATCTAGCTGGGGTGAACCGGGGGTGGTGTTTCCTAAACTATTTACACTCTCCCTCCATGCAAATGCGGGTTCACTTCCTCTACATTCAATCTTCCCAATTCCTAGCCCATGAGCCTAATTAATATTTAAGCGTATAACCCAAACGGGTGGTAAGACGCGGTGCCTTATTATTAACACAAGTTGTATTATTCTTACCGTACCGGTGGACACACGGGCAGAGGAGTAAGTCTCGTCTAGCGTGGTGACGGAGGGTCAAACTTGGAACCTTTATATAGTTAGCTACACTCTCATTCCTTTGGCTTGGAGGTCAAAATAGTCAACCATGTATCTAAATTACCGGTACCTTAGTTCGATTCAAGATATGTTTTTTCTTTATAATCACACGTTGTCCACAGTGGTCTTGGAGTAAAGTGCTTGCTTCAGGACCCGATGTTCGTGGGTTCAAACCCAGCCAAGGTCGACGGATTTTTATGGAGCTATAAGAATCCGTAGCACTACCTCCTTCGGAGAGGAAGTAAAGCCGTCGGTTCCATGTCGAGTGTGGCGTGTTAAAGATCCCTGGAAGAAGAGAATATCTTTCCCGACAAAATTAGTAGGCTCTTTCACGCTCGCTCATAGAAAGTTCTCGTGTCTTGATATAATTAGTCGGTTCAGAAAGTGCACATTAAATACCTCAAATAAATCAACCCCCCCACCACACAAAAAAAATGTAATCCCCTGTTCAGGTTATACGCATGGGGTAGGGATGAGGAAAGAAACATTTTAGAGGTAATCTACCCGCATTTGCGTCGAAGGAGAGTGGGGAACTATTTTAGGAAAAACTATCCTCAGTAGACCTGATCAGGATTCGGACCCCGATCTCCCCATCATCATCAGGCCTGTCTAACACGATAATGACGCCTTAGACCATTCGGCCACTGAAGCGGGTGACCAAGGTGGTGGGGATAAAGATATATTTAAGTTATATACAGTACTATGTATTTGTACACGTGTTCCTCCTTCAATCCAGTTAGTAAATATATATACACATATACACATGTGTATATATATTTAGTATATATATACATACACACATATATATACACACATACACACACATGTGTATATATATATACATGCATACATGTGTATATATTTACTAAATAAATATATATATATATACACATACATACACATAGTAAATATATATACACGTGTGTGTATATATATATATATAGTAAATATATATATATATATATACACGTGTGTATATATATATATATAGTAAATATATATATATACACATACACACATACATATGTATGTACTAGGACTGGCTGTGTAGTATGCTGTTAGACGGTCCCTTCTGAGTTAAGTCAGTTTGTAGTTCCTGATATCTAATCTAGGTGCTCTGCAGGGTTGGTGTACATGTTATATAGACCATACATGGTGCAGATGGTCGATGATGGGGCGCATTAATCTTGGGACGTCGACGTGGGCTACTGTGCTCTCTTCTCGGGATGGACGTAAAGTTTCTCGTCGGGATGAAAGACGCTCTCTCGTGCGGAGCTACACGTTCATTTGTCATGTGTTGGCTGCCGTGACGCCACGTCAGGGGGCATTTTTAGGCCGAGCCTTTTGGTAGGCCTGGGTGTCAAAAGTGTATTCACCCCTCTAGACAATTGAACATTTTTGATTTTCACTTTTTGTCAAGTTTTGAAAAAATAATTGTAAGGATTGATTAATTATTCAAGGGGGTTCCCACGATAAATTTTGAAAAGGAATTTAGTATTGTGTAAAGTTTTCGTCCCTCCCCAGGGCTAGAAGCGTAAATCTTTGTTCAGTGGTGCACCCAAAAGCTGCCCCCTCCCCCGTTTAAGACCCTACATCATTTTGATAAAAACTCAAATTATATGAAGTATAACTAAGATAAAGAACAGAAGATGTGTTGAATACATTGGATATATTTTTAAGGGCAGATTTACAACTATTTATATTCAAAGAGTCCACCACTATTCATATTAAAAATATCGCTAAAATTCCCGATTGAAAAAAGCACATAAAAAATATCCTCAATACATTGTACACAAGGCCGTAGCCAGATATGATTTTAAATCTATATTGCCTTATTTACAGTACAGCATATTCAATAACAAAATGAAGTTACAATAAAATATCTTTGGCTAGTAGCCAATATTCTGATGCTTAAATGCAATATTGTTTTTAAGGCTCTCAACATAAGATAAGGGCTAGTACAACTGTGTCCGTAATCTAAAGACTTCAGAATCCCTCGTACCACGCCCAATTTACCATTAAATTAAGACTAAATAGCTTCGACCTAAATGAGATTCAAACTGACATAGCTATCAGAGTTGGTTGGTCACTGCATTGAGGCATAGTGTTTTAGAGTTCTCGAATTAAAATTTATTTTAAACAATAATAATCAATATATAATTAAATGAATTTAAAAAATCCTAAAAACTTTATTTTAAGTGAAATTTAGAAAATCCTATACATATTTGAAAACTGTTATTAGCTAGTTAGTTTATAAAACTAAAATCTTATCAAAATAGTTCTATAGTTCGAAATAAAACTTTTTTTAATATGTTAGAGGCGTGTATCTGTAGTTTATTAAAGAGGTTAGAGGTGTGGATCTTTACTTTACTGAATCTATAACTAGATGCGTGTATCTTAGTGGACTGGAGAATTTAATGTTATCTAATTAGTAAATATCTAGATGCTAGGGCTGAGTGTGTAGTATTAGACTATTGTCCTTGGTTAAGTTAGTTTGTAAGTTGTGTGCTATCGTCTATGTTCTATGAGTGTGTACGATAAGCACTCTCATAAAATACAGCGTTTGAAAATTAATTTTAACTCCAAGCCATTGTTTGTTTGTCAAAAGGAATGGAGGGTGAATTGCCCTCCCCACATGCACTTTTTCGGTGCCTATGAAGCACACAAACCCTCCCCCACCTCCCGATGATAGCTATCAAAGCCATCGCTTTGATTCGAATCCTGGGCTTGGACCATTTCCGGTTCGCCAATTCGCGCGGAACGTTGGTATTTAAAGGTTAGCTCGGCGGTGTTAGTTCTAGGTTTCAAACGCAGGAGAATTCGATTGGGCAAGGTTTCGTGCTTCGGGCGGGATTTCAATCAAACTATTGGCGGGCCTGTAGGGGATAGAGAGAGCTCTTTTGTTTGCGTATACCGGCATTGTAATGGATATGGGGGGCGTTGGGGGTGGGGGGTTGGATCAATTCTATCCCCGTTATTTTTATATTATTATTCGTTGTTTTGTGGGTTCATTCCGTTGTTTGGCGCCTAGCGTCCAGGCAGGAAACAAAGTGGACAGATTTTCATTTTTCTGTTTCGTATCCAAATAAATGCTCGGCTTTGATGTTTACCTTTATGGCTGCGGACACAAAATCTGGGCATTCAATGTTTTTTATGAGATTTATAATTTAAAAAAACTATATCTCATTTGTTTGTGTTGCTATTTTCATTTTTATTGATACAGTTTTAGGCATACGCAATTGTTTCTTAGCCCGCATCAGACCATTGTGTCTGTCTCATCTTGTTTAGTTGGCTGGTGACGGAGAGGAGTTTGATTCCCGGCTGGATGTACCAAGGATGTATTTTCCTAAACTGCTTCACACTCTCCTTTCACCCAGATGTGGGTATTTTTACTAAAAATAAAAAAGTTCTGCACCGCGTCTGATTACCCTTCCAAACTGTCCGCATATTTAGGATATACTAATGAAATATAAACAGGGAGGGTAGGATTTAGAAGAAATGTACCCGCATTTCTACGGAGGTAGAGTGGGAAACCATTTTGTAAAAAAAAACCTTTACATCCATCCGAGGTTTGAACCCATCATCGGTGATTAAGAATTGATGAGCTTGACGGCTAGACCGATGCGTGTAACCTTGGTTTTAGACGTACTATATATATAATATTTATCACAGTAATGATGAGAGCCATGAAACATGGCAACAGTGCGCGCCTCTCTGATTTGTTAGGATAGGAGTGTAGGGGACGCGATAAAAGGCCAGTGTTTTTGCAGTTTTTACAGAATTTTTTTTTTTTGCCAAAATAAATAAAATATCACTCCAGTAGAAACATAATGTCTTAATTTTATTCGCGTAGTGATGCCAACAGTTGTTGAATATTTGTCAAGAGCATAGCGGCATTAGTTTGACAAAAATTTTAAAGGAAGAGAAAAAAGTTTTCATTAAAATCCAGGACACCCTCAATAGCTATTCAAGAACTGTTGAGGAATATTAAACTCTGTGTTTCCACTAGAGCAATATTTTATTTATTTTAACCAAAAAAGTTTTTATATAAAAACTACAAAAAATACCGACCTCTTGCGTTTCCTACACTCCACTCTTAAGGTAGGCGTGCGCTCTAGTGCATCGAATCGGTACCTTATGCTCCGCAACAACTCGGAAAACTGTTTCCAATTTTAGTTTTTCCAAATTTCTCAATTTTTTTTGTACAAAATAATGAATACATGGTTCGGTATTTTAGAATACAGTAAGATGCAAGGCCATAGCCAGCCAATAATTTCAGGGGGGGTTTGGTGGGCACATCCCCCAATTGCTGGAAGCTAGAAAAAAATTCTAAATAATAAACAGTTCTAGAAGCTCTCTGAAGGGGTTTTTTTCATGGTAAAATAGCTCACTAACTGCCGAAGGCTAGGAAAATTTCTAAATATTTAACACCTCTAGAAGCTCTCTGAAGTGCTTTTTAAGGTAACACAACCTCCTAATTTGTATTTGAACCTTAATTTTAATATTTTTTAAACCATAAATAAAGCCATATATATATTTTGTCCATAAAATTTCGCGGGGGTTTGAACCCCCAAAACCCCTCCCTGGCTACGGCCTTGGTAAGATGTGCACTGAGACTAAACCCATACATACCTAAACGATGCAATACTGACAGGTGTATCAACCTTTCCCCTTCTGTTGCTCTTCAGATCAGATGACCATTAACGTGTAGTGGATTTTATGTGGGCGGCATGGGTTCAATTCGAACAAAAACTAAAAGAAGATATTTATAATCTGCTACTTTCCCGTGCTCGTGTTAAACTTGGCAGCTCCTTCAATGTAGTTTCACAGATTTACTGGGCGGGCGTACCAAACTGCCCCCATAAAACTTCCCCTGGTTAACATACAAAGACTTAAGCTGTTTTGTGTTAAAACAAACAATCTTTGAGTAAAATTTTACTGCGAATATATATATATATATATTTTCTCTTTCTTTTCGTTAAACTCGGAAAGACTTTGCTCGGATCCAGGGCCGCAGTTTTGGCTATCTGCCCGTGGGAGTTAGAGAGTTTGGGGGGCTTCTAATTTGTCGGGCGGAGTGATTTCCGTGAGCTCGTTAAGCAAACAATTTATAGCGTTCATTTTTCTTGTGCTTCGTTGGCCAGCCCCCCCCCCCCCTTCCTATCGCCCAGACACCAGCGGCGGCAGCAAGAAAACAGCCTGCACATGGAAGAACGAGAGGGGGATGATTCACTTACTAATAGCGCTGATAATAATTTATTGGAGGATTCAACTCGCACCTTTTAGTAGAGATGGCCATTTTTAGGTAAATTTTAAATCAGAAAATATTCTAGTAAATGTATTTATAAACGCTTTCCCTATCTGGTCTGCATCAAACCGGGTACCCCCTACGTTAATTACACATTCAACCACCAAGCGTTGTAGTAATTAAGTGAGTGTGTATATTAGGCCTCTGGTAGAAAGAAATTTATTGTAATTATTACAAATGTACTAAAATTAATTTCATATGTCATTTGTTAAGTCATGTGATATTCAATCGCCAATTTTTTGATCATATATTCAGACAATCGCCTTATTATAACGTGATATTATCAGACAATCCCTTTAAAATAACGCTGATAAATAGTAAAATATTATCATCCAATTTTCAAACATTTATTGGGAGGGTTTTTTTTTGGGGGGGGAGAGGGATTTAGGAGGGGTAGCAGTTAAGTCCCTTAAAAAACTGCTATTTTTTTCGCTTGCCCCTTCTACACAAATAATGTTCCGCCGCCACTAAAATAAGGACCTAGATCTCGATTTACCATGGGGAACTTTATATTTATCACCCACTTAGGTGGCCAAGTGGTCTAACGCGCTACTCTCTTGTTTGACTATACTGCCGAAAACGGGGAGGTAGGGGTTCGACTCCAGTCGGGTGCACTGAGGGTGAGTTTCCCTAAATGGGTTCCCCACTCTCCTTCCACGCAAATGCAGGCACATTTCCTATCAATTGAGCCTTCTTAATCCCTAACCCATTAGTGTGATTAATTCTTAGACGTATAATCTGAATGGGTAGTAAGACGCTAAAGAAAAGTGTATATTTATCATCGTGAACCTCGGCTGATTCTTTTTCTCTAGGTGATAAATAGGCGGTGGATGCCCGCGGACAGAACATCGGCTGCAGCTCTGCAGTTACTATAGACATGGCCGGTGTCGGTAGCATCGTAACCTGCTTCGGTGGTCAAATGGCCCACAGCAGCCCTATTTAACCTGGGGTACGCGTAACCCCAGGGATACTTAAAATTAAATATATTTAAAATCTCATGATAAACACTGAATTAACAGGTCCAGATTTAGGACTAGACACGATAGACTCGGACGTAAGGAAATGTGATCTGAGAATGCCATTTTTATATTATATGTAGATTATAGAATATTTATAACTTGCATTACCCACGAACATATATGAGGGTACTCAGTTGAAGATAGATGATATCTAATACCACTGCCCTAAGACGTCACTTTCGCATTAGACTGGACTTTCTAAGCGAGGAGATCGAGATTTGAATCCCAGTCGGGTGTACTAAGGATGTTTTTTTCCAAAATGGTTTTACAATCTCCCTCCACGCAAATGCGGGTACCCGTCCTCTGAATGCAATCTTCCTCGTTTCTAACACATTAGCTTAGTAAATATATATGCGTTACAACCTGAACGGCTGAACGGAAGAGGCGGTGGTAAAAGATGTGCCATCTTACCCGCACCAGTGTCATGCTCATCTAATCTGGTTTGCCGGTGACGGAAGATCAGGGTTTGACTCTCGGCTGGTTGTACTGAGGTTTTTTTTTACATAACTGTTTCACACTCCCTCTTCACCCAAATGAAAGCACAGCTACTTTAAATTCTACCTTCTTAATCCTTACCTCATTAGCTTAATTACAATGCACATAGCCTGGATGAGTAGTGAAACGCAATGAGGGGAAAAAAAAAATAGTATTCACCGAGGCGATCAAAAA
Source organism: Timema podura (assembly GCA_033556935.1). Taxonomy (NCBI): domain Eukaryota; kingdom Metazoa; phylum Arthropoda; class Insecta; order Phasmatodea; family Timematidae; genus Timema; species Timema podura. The sequence goes on from JAVRXN010000008.1 coordinate 18,338,111, forward strand.
CTTAGCTAAGTTGGGCCAACCGCGGTACTGGCACAAAGACTTAGAATACACTTAGAGCCTAAAGTTTGGACCTATATTTTCCTTTTTCATCGCTCACTTTTTTTTCTCTCTTAATAATAATATTTAGCACCGCGTCTTACTACCCGTTCGGGTTATACGCTTAAGTACTAATTACACCAATGGATTAGGAATGGGGAGGGTTGAATTTAGAGGAAGTGAACCCGCATTTGCGTGGAGGGAGAGTGGAAAACCATTTAGGATAAACCACCCCCAGTTCACCCGACCGAGATTCGAACCTTAATCTCCCCGTTCTCAGCGGTCGAGCTCAACACGACTAGCGCGTTAGCCAACTACGCCACCGAGGCGGGTAATTTTTTTTTCTCTTATTCAAGCTATTTTATCATAAGGTGAATGCGACAAATAATAAAACGGGTGGGAGATGGAAGAATAAAAATATTGGTTTAAATTTATGGATCTTAGAATCGCGTCTGTTGTAGTTAATCCACGATTTTTTTAACCCATTGAGTCGGACATCGTGGTAGATTATTCTCGGAGAGCCTCTCTTCCCCCCCCCCACCTACGATCCCTTCTTCCTCCGGGACTTGGAGTATAAGTCAATTGGCATCGCTTTAAATTTCACTCCCTCTCAAACCCCATCCCAAACTCTACCACAAAAAAAACTTGTTTATTGAAGAAAAATGTCTTGAGTGTGGGTTTTTATCCGGCCAACTTATCTTGCAGTTTTTTTTGTTTGTCCAACAACAACAACAACAACTTCTCCTGGAGATAATGGTGGATTTGAGCTCTTATTACATCTAACCAACTCTTCCATACTTGCACTGTGACATCGGGTCGAAAAATATTCAAACATTTTCGCTCATTTTCACACAAAATTTTGTTGGTAGAAATCACAGAAGGATTTAAATTGTTGATATTTTTAAAGGGAGGATTTTGATTAAAGTTTAATTAATATAGATTCATTAATAACTCATATTTTAGGGGTTTTAACAATAACTTTGTCTGAAAGGGTGATTCATGCTTTGAGGGATCAGCTCTCTCTCTCTCTCTACGGTTGATGTGGTTGATCAAACCTCTAAAAGATGATTTATTAATTTAATTAACCTATTTTGTTTGAAATTGAATCAATGCATTATCCTTAAAAACTCAACAATTTAAGTTCTCATACCCAAATTATTTTGTAAACAATGAAATAAAATGGGTAGAAGCCCGAAGCGGAAATATTTTCCGGGATGATGAGATACGTAGTAAATTGTTAAATTGTATTGTTATTATTATTATTATTATTATTAATGATTTATTATTTATTATTATTATTATTTATTATTAGCACCACGTCTTACTACCCGTTCGGGTTGTATTCACTTACGCTAATGTGTAATGGTAGAGTGATTGTGAGATGAAATGAAGGACCTACAGTTTAACGTGGAATCCGGACCACGGTGGAGGCCTGGCATTCCTCACATTCACAAGTTGTGATTAATACACATCTTGTCAGAGGTGAAGGAAGGGTTTGGCAATCAGATAGATCTGTGCCAGTACCGAGGATCGAACCCCGGCTCCCCAGCACAGAAGTCTGACACCAAACCCTTAGACCGCCAGGTCACCAGTATAAATTTTAAATCGTATGATTTCATAAAAGATTTGATAATGATGACAATGGCGTAGCCAGGAAGGGGGTGTCCAGGGGATCCGGACCCCCTTTCTTCCGAGGTCTCAGCAACAGCTTGAACTTAGAAAGTTACGTAAGCCTGTTCTTATTTCATTTAGAACTTTTACTGATGTTCTCTCTGTGTTTTATTTTGAATAACTAATTATTTTTTTTACAAAATCTACCAACACCATGATATTTTTGTTTGAGTTAAGTGAGCCGTGTGTTCTAACACAACTTTAGTGTGTAATTGCACTTGTTGCATGAGAGGGGGGGAAGGTAGGTGTGTGGTGTTAACAGGCGAGATTTTTCACACAAGCTTTAATTATCAAACACAGAGACCACCAATTAATTAACTATTAACCCTATCTCTGCGAATGATGACTGAGAATACCTGGAGTGATGAGATGATAGCTGGGGTACCCCAATCTTGTTTCTTGAGCACTTATTAATATCTCACACGAGAGAGTTTCATGGCTGTGTGTCCCGAGACTATAAGGATGCTTGAAGAGTTTTTCCCGCTATACTAAGAAAAAGCGCGGGATTAGCGAGCCTAGAGCCATTGGGGGAGAAGGGTCAATGCGGTGCTGACACCTAGTGCTAGTGAATATAACTAATTACACGAAGAATAGAGCACAGCTGGCAGTAGATATATTCATACTAAACAGCATGGGGGGGGGGAGTATTTGTACAATATGGATGGAATTATATGGAGGGGAAGGGGTTACAATCAGGCCAACAGATGGAGGGAAGGAGCAACTTTCCTGTACACCCCCAAACCCCGATATGAAATCCTGACTACATCACTGATATCAGGTTTTCATCAGTCCCGACGTTAGTCGATACATGAGTGTTAAAATAGAACTGGAGTCACTGTATTGCTTTATTGATTTTTGTTTCAATAGATCGGTTTAATTCCTCAGTAAAGAAAAAATTCGAAAATTTCTCAATAAAAATTAGGACAAAACTCTACGGTAATTTTTTCAACAGGAAAATGTTCCTTCTCACATCTCTAGCGATACGCCAGTGTGTGTGTGCGCCTACCTTAAGATAACTACGAGTTTCACTAAGGCGTTTTCACACTGCGTAAAATTGTACTCTTTGCTCGCAATAGCTCGTGTAAAAGGTTACATAAGACCATATAAGATACTAGCAACATACTGGTGGAAAGAAGAGCCGACACTTTGCTCACTAAAGCTCGTGTAAAAGGTTACATTAAAACCATATATTAAGATGCTAGCAGTATACTAGCGGTAAGAAGAGAAAAGGCTTTCATATAAAGCAGTGGTCTCAATCTCAAAACTGAAGTCGTGTTGTGGGCCACAGTCTATATAAAAGTATTTGTTTAATAATTATATTCTACATTTTGGTTTTTGTAACGCGTCTTACTAAGGACCATGTACATTTTAATCAAGCTAGTGTGTAATAGATGAGCAATATAGAATTTAGAGGAAACGTAACCATATTTTAGTAAAGGGAACTTTGAAAATCATCTATTAAAAACACCTTTTGTACATCCGGTTGAAATTCGAACTTTGATCTCTCATACACGCGTCTAACAAATAGACTGACGTTTAATTCACGTTGTCCACCGATGTAGATCTATTATAGCCATTTGATTATATTTATTTAAAACCATTAATTTATATTTAAAATATTTAAATCTTACATTTTCCCAGATGTTTTTTGTGGGCTAGTGAAATACTTGAAGCAGTAAGTTATTTATTACACTAACTAAATAAAAACTCCCAGTATCAGTAGGTATTTAAAATGATAAGGAATACAGCCGAATTGAAATATTTCAAATGACTTTTGTTATTCAACACTTATGAACACACTAAAATTAAAACTAGTTTGTTGTGTGTGTACATGACTGCAGGCCGGATAGTAGAATGGGCTATAGCAGAGGTGGCTAAACAGTCGATTGCGATCTACCGGTCGACCGCGGCCGCTAGTTTAGTCGATCGCCTGATCAATCGATTAAAAAAAGATTAAGAGAAAGAAAATGAAAGAGAGGATTTGCAAAATTTTCTCAAATCAACATTTAAAAAAATCGAAGCTGTCTGATTATGACCATTACATCTCCTCGTTTAGACAGAGTAATAGAGAACTCTCGTTTAAAAAGAAGTATTAGTGAGAAATACTTCTACAGGTGAAGTGTTTAGTAGAAAATACTTTTTACGTGAAAATATATATATATATTATATAAGGTGTTTGATTAAAAACTCAGTTTCAGTGTTTGAAACGACTATAAGTTTTTGTATGCAATTTTTTTACTATTAAAACACAAAATGGGTTATTAATTTTTTTTAGCAAATAACAAACAGTAATAGCAAAGGTATTTTTCATCTCTGGAGGAGATCCCTAGATCAGAAAGTGTGGTCCACTCCTGGCTATAGTGTGAACGCAGCCTAAGTGGTACATGATCGCTGTGATCACTGGTTGTTATTAACATCGCTACTAACACATTGGGGTAAAGGATTGTCTGATAGTGGAAGATGAATGGGTTTTACGGGGGTAGGGGGTTGAACAGAGTAGTAGTAGGAGGAGGTTTTTTTTATCGTTTCTCGTTATGAATGTAACAGCAGACCAGTCTCAACTTCAGACAGGAAACTTAGGAAATTAACGAAAGTTTTGGAAATCGGTTAGGAACTAAATGGATATTTGGTTTTCAAAGGCGTTTAATGGCATTGTGGCTATACTTTTTTTTATATATATAGGAGCTTATGTAAAGTTTGGGGCCTTCCTTAAATTACTTAATGTTTTTTATGGGTTGGGAGGGGGAAGAATCCATCTTACGTAAGGTTTATTTTAATCAATATTTATAGCGAGACAAAATATAAAAAAATAAATTTTTGAAATATTTTATTTTCGTTCATTGATTAACCTCACTTTAATCATTAGTTTTAATTGTTTTATAGCAATGATTTAAATATAGAATTCATATTTTTCACAAAGGTAGTTAATTATTATACAAATGACAACTGACTTTTCATTTTAATAATAATAATATAAATAATAATTAAATGATTAAAATAATATAATTTATCAAATTGTAAAAAGTTACGTAAGATAGTGGGAAAGGGTAGGGGTAACGGAAAATCTTACGATCTATTACGTGGAAGGAGGGGAGGTGAAAAAACCTAACGTAATTTAAGGACAGCCCCTTTACTTTTAGAACATTATAATAATTAACCTAAAGACAAAAATATAGAACAGAAACAAAATCCAAGAATGGGAAATCACATTCTCAGCAGTAATAAATTTTCCATTCGTATCTTGACTCGAATCCTGGACCTTTTTCTCGGTAGTCTGATATTTTAATGACTGAGTTGAGGTGACGGATATTAGCGCTTGGTACATGATAGTAGTGAACTTCAAATCACTCGTAGCTCACCAAATTTTCGCCACGTGAAGAGGAAATTACCGACCCTACTGAGGTTCTAAGTTCTTACCTACATCGAAGTGCACGCAGATCAAACTTCAGGCTCATCAAGTAAGGCCTACTGACGACCAAGAGGTTGGGATTATAGTGCCGGTCAAATGTTCTGAAAGTGGGTTTTCTTAAAAGAATTATAATCCTCCATTCACGTAAATGTGGAACATTTCTTCTAGATTTCCTTATCTATATTTACCCCATTATCATAATTAAAATGCGTATATTTCGGATAGATAATAAGATGCGGCGCTAAAAGGCTATTACTTATTTGAGCTGTAGGTATTGTAATGGTAACATAGATAAGATGCACTTGCATTAGCTTAGAGAGGAGATGTGATAACCCAATGATACATAAGATAAAACCACCCCCTCCAGTGCACCCGGGTGAGACTCGAACCTGGACCTCCTCTTTTGCCCATTAATCTAATATTTGGTAATCCTGACGCCTTATACCACGCGATCATTGGTACAGGTGGCAACATTGTCAAAAGTCAACTAAAGTTATCTTATGGATGTAGAAATTAACAGCTGTGAAACGCGTGGCTTGGGATATGTAATGGATGAAGTTGGAGTTTGACAACGTTTTACACGCTCAATACATGGCGACCCGAATATACTTTTATTATACGGAGCACACCCAAGGTTCCTACATTGTGACCTGACTATAGATAATACCAATACATGAACACACCCAAAGGTTCCTACCATTGTGACCTGACTATAGATAATACCAAACAGAACACACCCAAAGGTTCCTACCATTGTGACCTGACTATAGATAATACCAAACAGAACACACCCAAAGGTTACTACCATTGTGACCTGACTATAGATAATACCAAACAGAACACACCCAAAGGTTCCTACCATTGTGACCTGACTATAGATAATACCAAACATAGCACACCCAAAGGTTCCTACCATTGTGACCCGACTATAGATAATACCAAACATAGCACACCCAAGATTCTTCCATGATGACTTGATTTATACCTGAGACAACACGTAACCTATACTTAAAGATGAAAATTTTCCGGTAAAAGTTTCAGATCATTGAATTCCAGGATGTTACTATAATATTTAAGTATTAACATATCTTGTCGATATAAAACCCGACGTTAGTGACACGTCCAATCAACAAGCGCTGTAGTTGATACTTGACTGTGAGAAGAGAGCTGAAAGCGCTTCTATCGTTTTATATAACTTTTATTGGAACTTATTTAAAAAGTTGCTGGTGCTAACGTCCTTAGAATAAATTAAATTGAAGTGGAAACTTTATAATAGAGATAAATCGGCTGTATTCGTTCCATTTGAATACGAAGGAAAATTTTCGGTTAAACATTTAAAGGAAATTTTTCCTTGTAAAATGTACTATCTCACACCCTAACTTCAATATGACTCTCACGCTGCTTTTGGAACACCTGAACCCAAGTTGTCGAGTAATTTGAGCCTTAGCTTAGCGGCGTACGCAAGTAGTAGCGAGGACTAACTGAAGTTTTAAGTTAGTAGGGGGATGGAGTAATAATTCCAGGGGTCCCCTCCATGGCTGCCAACCTAATTTCCTACCTGTCTCGCAGTCCAGCGCGCGCTCTAGACGCAACATAGTGTTGTGTGGATTGTATGGGGGGGGGGGACGGCTAGACTGATGAAGGCTATTCAGACTCAGTAATTTAACTAAACCGTCAAAAGGTGGGCGTGTCCCTGTCATTGGCAGAACCTGCACTGCAGACCAGTGAGGTTGAGATGGCTCATTTGAGGTTTAAAACTCGTCGAGTTTAAAACGGTAATTAGTGTCATAATGCAAATACAAAATTAAAGCTGGTCAATGAAAATAAATAATACAGGAAAGCTAAACCTATGCATACTTATTTGGTGCTGACTGACAGTTCACAGCTGACAGCTGACGGCTTTGAAACGTTACAGACCAAATTATAATCCTACGTTGAACATATGATCTACAAAAAACATGTGTTTAACAGCTATAACTTCTGACAGTCAAAATTTAGGTAGGCCTATATACCTAAATGTTGAGTGTCAGAGTCAGCTGTGAGCTGTCAGTCAGCACTAAATAAGTCGTAGAGCTACTGTACAAGGCAATTGATAGGGTTATGAGCAGGGTTGATAGCACCTGAAAACCGGAAAAGTACTTGAATTTGGTGTAACAGGAGAAGTCAGGGGGATTTAAAGGTCATTGAACTTTGGAAATGTTTGTAATAAGTTTCTAGATACGCTCGAAGTATGAACGAGTCAACAAGCTGTCTGCCATTGGGCTCAGGACTGCAACAATGTGCGCTTTAGATGCACTATAGCTCTCTATGTAGGAGTAGATAGGTGATAGCTAATAGAGGTTATTTAATTGCAAACATTGGCTGGGCAGTGCCGATTTAGGCCTATATAAATAATCTACAGCCTAGGCTTCACAATACGCAAGGTCCTCAAAAATTTCAGAATTTGCTGGAGGTGTGTGGTTGCTTTTAAAATTGTATGTTTATTGAATATATAATATAAACTTTTTTTTTCCCGCTTAGTTAGCATTCCCGTAAAATTATTTTCGGGCGCACTAATTTACCCCCAAACTGGCAGGCCCCTAAAATCTACGCGCTAAAACACGGGCTCATCACCGAAATCCCTTGTTATTTACAAAAGAACTGACGTAGCAACATTTAATGTCCATAATTGGAGGCATCGTACGGAAAATATAAGACGTCCTGCACTCTATATTGTGAAAAAATTGTATTTCTTATACTAGATTATAATCTATGATGGAGATAAGGCAACAGAATGATTAATAAATGCATTAATTTGAAAATAAATTGTATTTTTCACTTTAAATATCTTGCTATTAAATAATTTAAAGGCACACCAGAATAATATTTTCAAGTTTTTTGAGACCTTTTAGTGTTTTTTTTTTTTAAGAAGGGACCTTCAATATTTATGGTCTCACCAAGTAGGGCTCTGGCTGGAAGTAATATTAGAATCGTTTGATAACATTTTTTATTGATATTAAATTATTACAAAGCAAATAAAAATATTTCCCAATAGGCTGACATTAGTGACTTTCAGTCAATGTTTTCAATAAAGAACCTTTTGCTGTCACTTACTAACACTCTTACCGCAGAGGAACTATACATTGTGCGCTTCTGATATACTTCAAAGCATGTACACAAATTATACACGTTATTGGCCTGGTAAGAAGTACAAAGGTGATTTGACTCTCAACTCTGCTCGTATCCACTAGAGCGTGAGGGACGAGCGGTAGTCCCGACGCGGGCGCTATACACGGGACTGCCGTTCGTCCCGATGCTGCCCGCAGGGGGATAATTGGAATACGGGGACCCAACATGTTCATGACACTTTGACACGGCGGGGGGGAGTTCGGGTACAGCGAGATAGTTTGACGTCCAACTTTAAATTAAAAAAATCCAGGAGGGAGGAGTTGGAAACGCAGTGATGACAGACGCTTACGTATTAATTAGGTTTTATGTTTAGTTCCTCGAGAAAGTTTTTTTTAAGCTTTTATGATGCGTAATTTATTTATTTATCGGTTTTAAATGTAAAGTTGTTTTCTGCCTAAGTAATATTTAAGACAACAATTATTTAACTCTAGTGAACGCCAAATATTTTCAAGTCCAATCTCTTTCACTTGAAAGAAAACAAAGAATTGTCATCATCATCATCATCATCATCCACTGTTTCCAGCCTGAGGTCAGGTCAGTTTAATAAAATGTCTCCATCTTCCTCTAACCTTTCAACATTCTTCCTCCTCTAATTTCTTCCATTCTTCTTTCATTTGTATACTTTCTGTTATCTGCTCCTCCCATCTCTCTCTTGGCCTCCTTTGCGGTCTTTTACCTACATACTTCATTTCCAACATTTTCTTTGGTATCCATTTGTTTTCCATCCTCAATACTTGCCCATACCTCATCAATCTTGCTTCCTCTACTATCTCATGTACTCCCTGAACCCCTACTCTCTTTTATAGCTTTTAATACAATGCTCGCAATAAACTGGACTGCCAGTGATGAGGTCAAGGTTCGAATCTCATGCCGGGATCCCGAAACACATGAGGAGATCCTTTGCGTTAAGTTACGTTAAGTTAACTTTAAGTTAACGTTAAGTTGATCGTGATCCCAGCATCAGTCAGGCATATTTGTTGGAAAGGGGATTCCACTTGATATTTATTACTGTAGATTTCCTATCCACGCTAGGGGAATGACTTCTTTTAAACTCCCCTCTCGATCCCAACTGCTTAGATTAAGTCGTTAAGATCCACAGTGTTAAACTTGTCAATCAAATGTCACCCACACCGATAAGCACGCGTACATACCACTTCACTCTAATCTCGTCTACCGATAACAGGAATGTTGAGTTTCGAATACCGGTCAAGTATAATGAAGTTTTCATTCATAAATTAATTCCTACGCTCCCTTCTCACAATTTTGGGAGCAGTTCCTCGAAATTCTACCTTTTCTCATACCTACCCCATTAGTTTGCGGGTATAGCCTGTGGACGGAGGTAAGAGCGGAACGCTGAAACCTGCCAGCTACTAACTTTGACTAGCCCACTATTTCCTCGCCGTATGTTTCTGCAAGCCCGCTGTGCATGAATCCTGTGCGGGTTGCGTCACAAGACTTCATGGTTAACGGGTCAGCAGAACCGTGCTACATGGATAATAATCATGGGAGTACTTGTTTTCCTGGCACCCCTTTTCCCCACTTTGGTGGACACATGGTCTAACGCGCTATTCTTGCAGTTGGATAAATTGCCGATGACGGGGAGATCGAGGCTCGAATCTCTGTTCGGGTGTAGTTAGGGTGTTATTTTTACTATAGTTTATCGCTCTCCCTCCACGCAAATGCGTTATACTTCCTCCAAATATAGCCCTCATGATCCCTAAAACTATTAGAGTAATTAGTACATAAGTGTTTAACCCGAACGGGTAGTAAGACGTGGTGGTAAAAAAGAAAATTATCTCTGACTGCATTATTGTCGTAACTCTGTTTTTTGTAACTTCAGACACCCGGAGGGAAACCCTTTCATATGTGACTGTAATATTGACGTTTATTTATGTTTATCTATGACTGCAGGCATCTGGGCAAGAACTCTTTCATCTGTGACTGTAATCTTGACGTTTATTTATGTTTATCTATGACTGCAGACACCTGGGCAGGAACCCTTTCATCTGTGACTGTAATCTTGACGTTTATTTATGTTTATCTATGACTGCAGGCACCTGGGCAGGAACCCTTTCATCTGTGACTGTAATCTTGACGTTTATTTATGTTTATCTATGACTGCAGGCACCTGGGCAGGAACCCTTTCATCTGTGACTGTAATCTTGACGTTTATTTATGTTTATCTGTGACTGCAGACACCTGGGCAGGAACCCTTTCATCTGTGACTGTAATCTTGACGTTTATTTATGTTTATCTATGACTGCAGGCACCTGGGCAGGAACCCTTTCATCTGTGACTGTAATCTTGACGTTTATTTATGTTTATCTATGACTGCAGGCACCTGGGCAGGAACCCTTTCATCTGTGACTATAATCTTGACGTTTATTTATGTTTATCTATGACTGCAGACACCTGGGCAGGAACCCTTTCATCTGTGACTGTAATCTTGACGTTTATTTATGTTTATCTATGACTGCAGACACCTGGGCAGGAACCCTTTCATCTGTGACTGTAATCTTGACGTTTATTTATGTTTATCTATGACTGCAGGCACCTGGGCAGGAACCCTTTCATCTGTGACTGTAATCTTGACGTTTATTTATGTTTATCTATGACTGCAGACACCTGGGCAGGAACCCTTTCATCTGTGACTGTAATCTTGACGTTTATTTATGTTTATCTATGACTGCAGGCACCTGGGCAGGAACCCTTTCATCTGTGACTGTAATCTTGACGTTTATTTATATTTATCTATGACTGCAGGCACCTGGGCAGGAACCCTTTCATCTGTGACTGTAACCTGCGCTGGTTGGCGGAGTATCTCCACAAGAACCCCATTGAGACTTCGGGCGCACGCTGTGACTCCCCCAAGAGAATGCAGCGGCGTCGCATTGAGGCGCTCAAGGACGAGAAATTCAAATGTAAGGGTAAGCGAAGCCGCCCCCACTCCAAAACCTAACCTTCTCGTAACGTGAGGGGAGGTCGCTTCTATTAACCAGACCCAGAAACTCAATTATGAGTTCTTAAAAATTCCCTTTTTAAGTCATTGTTTTAACAATATCTGTTTTAAGGTCGTTTATCTTGAAGGGCCTGGGTACAATTTCGTATTCGTTAAAATAAGTGAAACTTGTCAGATGGATGTAGCTTTATAATAACCTCTAAATTGTTTTTCCACGTTGATATAAGTGTGTGCAAAGCAGTTGAATTGTAATTGCCACAACGGAAAGACTTTAATATCTGCCGCCACTAATTGTGGAGCTTTCCACCAGGATTGGTAACATAGAGCCAACCTTATTTTAGAACAGACCAGTGGTTAGGATAGCAGTGTGAACAAGAAAAATATGGAATATGTCGATCTGTTTATAAGCCTTTTATTAACATCATCACATTACAATTTTTAATTCACATATGTATATACAGATAAATACACAAATAGCAACTCTGCAGGGCTCTCAAAGGAGATTAGCATTTATCTTCAGTGTCAATTTTAAGCACGTATTGTAATCGTATGAGTTTGTACGAACAGTATAAGTTATGATTGTACTGATTTTTTTAAATATTAAAATTAAATGAATACAAAAAATGTTTAGGCCTCACATTGAAATTGGTTTTCAAAATTTTGTTGCTGGAGATAACTATTGTTTTCTGGCTTTGTGACCATTTTAATGCAGAATAACATTCATTTCCATTGGTACATTTAATTATCTGGTATAATAACGGCGCGTGATGCTCACAAGACGAAGTAGACGGGAAATAGAGGTAGTATAATTTTGGAAGTTTCCACAGGGGCATTGAAATAAGTCACGGGTATTTTCCTTGGAGATAATATTTTTAAAAATAAAGTATATAACATACTGGGCCACTACTTGGTCCATTTCTCCTGACATAAGAGCACCGCCTACTTGGAAGGAAATAGCCTCAAACTGCAATATTTCTTATAGGAGTGGCAGTTATAAGCCCTCAAAACCAACAAAACAATTCTTAATTATGTTAGAATCTTCTTTAATGGTCTTATTAAAAAAAAAATTTTTTTTGATTGAGGCTAGACTTGTTTCTAACCATTTACTTTGGTCTCAGAACTGTAACATTTTTTTGTGAAACGTTGTTGAAAATGAGTTAATTTAAACTTTTCAGGAACTTTTTTTAAATTATAAAATCTTAAATAATAAGGTTTTTGAATACTATAAGGGCATGTTGATAGCTTTAAAACCCGTTTTGGCACGAGTAATATTTTGAAATTACAAACCACTTATTAAATAATTGAGGGATTTCTGGACACCTGTCTCAGGATTCCAGTAGGTGGTCCCTTAAAAACTCCTCTCATATTGGCTTTAGTTAAGTACAAGCGTTTTAAAAAAATTTACCACCCAACTTAGGAGGAATAAATAAGAAATATCCCCCTTTCTCTTTGAAATGTATTTTTTAAATTAACTAATTCTTAGTGAAATACTTATTACGTCACACTTTCATTATATTTAGAAAATTATTATTTTAATTAAAGTCTATTTAGAGCTGAAACATCTTACTTTAGATTTAAATTCAGTTTTATAATGAACTGATAAATAACATAAGGTATCAATTAGCCTGCTAATTTTCTGCATATTTAATGAATTAATATACTAATACACTAATACTGTCCTTATTTTAATGTGAACATAACCATCCTACCCAAACCTTGCTGTGTCTTTATGTGCTTGGGGGCTGCTTGGCTTTAAAGTAGTTAAATTACTTTTAGAACACATTATTTTTAGACTGATTTATTTAAATAAAAAGTAAATTTTATCATAGTATTTGTTGTATAAATATTTTTGTGATTAATATAAAAGCATTTTAAACTGAAAATAAGTGAGTTTTTAAAGCATTAAATAAAATCACATCAAAATGCTTTTAGTAAAAATATATAATATTTAATTTATTCTTTAAATTTAAAAAATTACACTTGTATATAAGAATCAAACATGGGACCTTTGGATTAGTAAGCCAATGCTCTTACCACTCGGCTATCCAGGAATCGTACTTAAAAACTATAATGGCTTGGTTATCTAATCGTTCATAATATTTAATATATTTTATAAAATCATTGCTAATGAGATAATTTTGGTCTGCATCACATGTACAAGAGTGTGGTGTGAAGTGTTGTTTGGTTGGCAGGCGTGGAGGAGTTCCGAACCAAGTTGGCGGGGGAATGTGTGATAGACACAGTGTGTCCCCAAGGCTGCTCCTGCGAGGGGACCAAGATCGATTGCTCTGCCCGGAGCCTCAAGGAGATTCCCAAGGACATCCCCATGTACACCACTGAGCTGTGAGTAACAGGACACAGCAGGCCAGGCCTTGTGTGCCCCCCTAGAGAAGGACCCCATCGGTCGGCAAGAGCATTGAGAATTTTTGGACAATAAGCAAATTCCCATGAGGGAGTTTAGTTATTAGTGAAGAACTTCAGTTACAGATAAACAACAAGTGTTTATCTATGCACACTTTCTTAGATTTTTTTTTGGCGCAATTTCTTACTACCTGTCAGAATAATATTAACATTAAACTATAGGCCTACTAATGGTACTAGGGATGAGTAGGGTCGAATATCTATGAAATGTAACTCTATTTACATGAAGACAGAGTGGCAAATATTTTGGACAAAACTATCTTCATGATTTGAGGTCCTTGTCATCATCACTGATTTTGTCTACATTAAGAATAAATTAATGGTCTGGGGTCTAGTCGTTAGGTTTATCCTATAATAATTATGTTGGGCTAAAACATTATTATTAATTTTTCATGCACCGCGTCTTACTATCTGTTCAGATTATACGCATATGCACCAATTACTCTAATGTGTAAGGGATGAGGAAAATTGAATTTAGAAAAAAGTGTACCCACATTTGCGTGGAGGGAGAGTGTAAAACCATATAGGAAATACCAACCTCAGTACACCCAACCGGGATTCGAGCCCCAATCTCCCTGTCATCGGCAGTCTAGTCCATTGCAGGACACCTTAGACCATGTGGCCATGGAAGCAGGTTAAACCATTATTAACCATGATAATAGCTCTAAAAATATTATTCAAATTCAAAGCACAACATTTTATTTCTAAAAAAAATTAAATTTGAATCCTTGGATCTTGAATATCCTTAAGGATTCAACAGATTTTGATAACTCAAAGCTCTCTAGTTAATGGGTGTGCATGTTGTATCCAGGCTTCTGAACGACAATGAGATTGGTCGCATCAAGTCGGACGGCCTGTTTGGGCGTCTTCCCAACTTGCAGAAACTGGACCTTAGGAGGAACAAGGTGACCGGGATTGAGGAAAACGCCTTTGAGGGGACCTCTCGACTCATCGAGCTGTGAGTATGTCACAACTTGACGACAGAACTATGCCAACACCTCTACTTGATCAGTCACATGTACTGAGCTTAATACCTGAAATTACATAAAAAGTGTAATCAATCAAAAAAAAAACATTCCTTTAACACTATTTTATTAAATCAACATTACGAGGTGTTTCGATGAAACAAAATTATTTTAAATGCCTCAACAAATAGAAGATCTTACCATTAGGTTAGCTACCAACTTTCTTTGAAATATTTATAGATTTTATGCCCTTAGAATACTGTGAAATATTGTAACTAAAATATTTTAATAATTTTTTTCAGAATACTGTCAGAAAATAAAATCAGAGAAGTCCACAACAAGATGTTTCTCGGGTTGACAAACCTTAAAGTTCTGTAAGTAGCTTAGGAGTAGTTGTGTGAGATTTAGTCAGCAAATACTTATTTTATTTGAGTACATTTTATATTTACTATTAAATTATATAGCTCAATATTGTATTTTGATCAATTTTGGTCAACAGTTTATATTTAGTCTTCACTATATTTAATATTATTTAGTACATATTGTACTTTCTTTTAAATAAATCAGTTTCAGATTCAATTTTGATGGGTTTTGGGGTTCCCTCGTACCTTTACCAATGTTGCATAAAAACACCTGGTGGTTGTTAAATGGACAAGTAAGTCCGTACCATTTTATTTGTGATGTCACAGATCAAGAAAATATTTATTTGGAGTCAACACACAATACCTTGGAACTCTGTTGTATATAGCTTAGAGTACAACAATTACTGGATGATAATGTAACAGTCTATAAACAAAAAATAGCATAAAATATTTTTTAATTTGTCTTGAAAGGTGTATTTTAATTCAAATTTAATAGAAAGTGAAGATGCCAAACCACAAGGACCTCCCCTCCTCCCTGCTTTTACCTATTGGTTACGTGTTTGACAAACTTTGTTGTCTTTTGTTTCAGTTCTTTGTATGACAACCAGATTACATGTGTGATGCCTGGTTCCTTCGACTTCCTAATTTCTCTTCACACTCTGTAAGTCTGATACGTATGTGTTTTCTTTCATCTAATGTAGTTTTTATTAAATAATAGGGGTAAAAAATGGAGCTGAAACATTACACCTGGACGGGAAACAGAATCCAGGTCCATTGGCTTTATACGCCAATGATATCCCACTGAGCTACCCAGGAATTGTAAGATAGGGTCACACTGTAATTGGTCGAGGTAAGACTGCTTGCTACCTTTCAGAGTAAACAGAATGTACAAGATTAACTGTGAATGGCTGCTTTAACACATTTGGGTGGAATAATCATTGGTAATGTTATACTACCTACACAGGGCTACATACATAAATGATTGCTTTTTTTAAAAAAAGCATCGTGCCTTACTACCTGTTCAGATTATATGCAAATATACAGATTACACAAATGTGTTAGAGACAAGTAAAGTTGAATATAGAGGAAGTGCATCAGCATTTGCATGGAGGGAGAGTGGAAAGCCACCCTTAGTACACCCAACTGGGATTTGAAGTCCAATCTTCTCGTAATCAGCAGTATAGTCTATTGCAAGAGTGATTCCTTGTACAATAATCGCCAAATACCAGTGTGAATGCCATTATGGTATTACCAATGATTATACTATCTATTAATGTAGATTTTCTGTCTTAGGTTACATTTATTAATTGTGCTAATACAAGTCAGTACTCAGAAATAAGTTGCACACTAAAATACTTCAGATTAAAATAAAAGAGAATTGTCGTTTCCATACATGAGTCCTGCAAGCGTGTTTGTCTATGTGTTCGCAGTAACCTTCTGTCGAACCCATTCAACTGTAACTGTCACCTGGCATGGTTCTCTGATTGGTTGAGGAAGAAGGATCTGAGTGGAGGAAGTCCTCGCTGTCAGTCCCCTCCAAGAGTTAAGGAGGTGCCTATATTTGACCTCCCGCATCACGAATTCAAGTGCTTGGGTAAGTTTCGGAGACACACTTTATGGTTTGTATAGATTAGGATTGGGATAATTTACTTGTGTATCAATATCTACGATTAAAGTTCATAAAAAACTACTTACCGAAGTGCAGAGGTGTATTACAAACTTCCATAAATGTTGCATTAGTAAAGAAATGGTCTCTTATTTATAATATGGTTCACACCAAATGGAAGGGAGAGATATCAACATATCCTTGTAGCATTAAAAACCTTTCATTTTAAGTTGACATATTTCATTCATGGAGCAGATTGTAGTTCTCAGATAATATAAAATGCTGAGAAACATAGATTTAACTTTCCTTGAACAAAATAAAACTTAATTTTGATAGAATTACAGCATAAAACATTAAGATAATTTAGGTTGGTTTAAGTGGTTTTGAAACTTCAGAGCTGGCACTCTCATTGGTAATACCACAAGTAGGCAGTGCCCTTAAAATAGGCTTATGAATATTTAATAAGTATGTTAAAATATTAATCAAAACTTTTTTTAATATCAAATTAGTAGAATATTCAATGATAGTTAGATTTTATGGGTGTTTTTAAATCCTAATGTTTTTTTTAAAAAACTCTAGCTATGTTCAAGTTAAGTAGTTTTTTTTTAAGTGATACCGTCCATCATAATTATTCATTTCACTTTATAACAGGTTTTTTATTTATATCAGATGTGTTAAAATTATCAGTAAAAATGGGAAGAGCTTGAAACTAGAACCAAGTGCAGAATATAAATATTTTTATATATGTTTCTAAAGTTTTAATATATGCCCGAGCTATTGCCATTTAATAGACCTACTTGATTTTATTCTACTCCTTACAATGTGTCAAACTAGTTTCAGGAACTGTTTGAGTTGGCAGCATTTATGGCTAACTGCACAAAGTTTAGGATAAAGATATATTGAGGGATCAAAGAGCCAAGCTATTATATGTGTTAACTACAGTTATAGCTGCAGCCAAATATCATATTATTTAGATTGAAAAATTACACTTGGACACGAGAAGGTTCTGGGTTTGATTCCCGTGTCCAGGTGTCATTTTTCACTTTAAAGATTATAAAAGTATATTTTTTAAGTAGGCTGACTGGTATAAGAGTATCTAATCTGGTGGCATGGTTAACATTATGAAGAAAGGGAGACTAACATTATAGATTCAGCCACCTTACCTTATCTCTTCTTATATTAGCTCTAGCTGACGGCTTAGCATATATATATTACCGATTTTTGTGTAAAGAGCATGACAAATTTTATGATGGTACTCTCAAAAAGAAATATACCAGTTCTTCTTTTTCCATTTTAAAATGAGATAATCATATAATTTTAAAATTATTTAAATTTGCACAGTACACAAACTAATGTTTTCAAAGTCAAAGCTAAAAATAACTAACAATAATGTTTAGAACAACAATACTCTAGCATCCAAACAGAAAAACCTCTCATAGTTCCAAATTCCTTATACAAATAATACTATAACAAAATAGAGTGATTTATACTTTATTTGAATATATGACTCAATTTAAGATTTAAATTAGCTTAGTGTGTTTTCTTACAAATTTGTAATCAAAATAAGTAAAGGTTTTTAGCTCAGGTATAAGGAGAAGATGTTTTATGCCTGACTAGCCTTCATACTTGTCACAACCACTTGACAGCAACTCTTTGAGACTAGCTTCTTATAGAGGTTAATAGCGCTACCCCGTGGTTAGTCTCAATTGGGAGGTGAAAGAGAAAAATTATTGGTTATCCTTGCAAGAAGCACTTTTGCTTTGGTAGTTGTTTTTAAATTTATAATAGAATATAAACTTTTACTATTTATTTATCTTAACCTTACAGTAGAAGGCTTGTGGAGACTTAGCTTCAGAGTCCATGCTGACACTATAGATCTGGCCTCATTGAAAAAAGTAAACAAGAATAGAGTTAATTTTGTATAATTTGGCAGTTTTACTAATTTTTACTTATTTGTTGTGAATATATTTTACAATGTATTATTTCCTTTAAGAATTGACAGCTGTGTGTGTGTGTTTTTAATGGAAAATTAAATAGTTATATTTTTTGTACCGTATATATATATTTATAAATATAAATAAAATTGACCGTTCACAAACATTCACAGGCCGTTTGTACTCCAATCATTAAGATTTGGCTAACCATATACTGAATGTGAGTAAAAACTTGATCAGTATAGGATCAGCAATTTTCAACCTGTTACTAGTGAGGAGCATGTGACCTGTTGATCGACGGTGATGTTATGTTGTTTTTCTTCACAGGAGAGAACGAAGTGGGCTGCCTTGGAGACAGCTACTGTCCGCCCAAATGTGTGTGCACGGGGACTGTAGTCAGATGTAGCAGGGTCAGATTGAAGGAGGTTCCCAAGGGTATACCACCAGAGACCTCAGAGCTGTAAGTATACATACATGCTCAACTAAACACTTGGTTGGTAACGAATATGTTAGTTCTTATTTTTTCAATTTTGAACTTAGCTCATATCACAATCTGTTTATATTGTGCAAAATATCTCCAGAGCAGTTTATTTTCCACTTTTTTTTCTGAATATTTTGTTACTTTTGTGTATGAAAAAAACAGTAAATAACTACAGAAACAAACAAAGGGAAAAACTCCTTCTAATCAAATCTTTTGTTCTTAAATTATCTTCTTTTTTTTCACCGTAAAAACCATTTCTGATTAGAATTTTTACAAATCCTCTGTGATTTTATTTTTTCTTGACCATACAACAGTGGTTCCATAACTCCATTAGCCCTCAAGTTATAAGCCACTCAAACTCAGATACATATTTTGGTGAACCACAAGATTTATAAGGTGTACAGTAATTATTTTTCTTGTACAAAATGTAACAAAGATATGATTTAGTTTCATTGTATACAAATCTCTATTTTTATATTTTCTCACAAGAAATGTGAAAACTAATAATAGGTAAAAAATAAGTTATGCATTGGTGTAGGTTAGGGAGGGTTAGCGAGCTCAACCCCCCCCCCCCCCCCTCCGAAATTAAATTTTCCCTACTCCCATGAAGCTATGCATAGTAAAGAATATAATTATTATGTAATTGGTTAGTCTTCAAAAACTATGGAAAGAGAAAGTTTAGACCCTGCAATATGAAAAGATGTTTCTTGGATTCACAATGTGAATCCATTTTTGTATCAAACAAAGCCATTCTTCTGCCTCAACACTTCTCCTCTGGACCAGGAGTTCAGAGCAAGTTTCAGCATCTGCCAAAGAAAACCTTCCATCCTCAAATAAAATGTTTATTTATTATTATTAGAGTTTATAGGCCCGTCGACACAGTAAGGTCATTTAGGACTCAACTAAAATAAAATGTATGAAGAATTGTGGGGCGTGGTACAGTTCTCATGAATGACCCACACTGTAAATAAGAATTTATGTTCGATTTTATAAATACTAGTTGGAAAGACAAATGGGTTGAATCTAAGACGCATTGTTCAAGTTATTGTACATTTGTAATGTTTTATAATACTATGAAAATATGGTTATAAAATGATTATAATATCTTGGTGTAGTATAATATTTATCTGTACCTTAAATGGTAAATATTATATTCCTCATTCTTAGGTACCTT
Source organism: Timema podura (assembly GCA_033556935.1). Taxonomy (NCBI): domain Eukaryota; kingdom Metazoa; phylum Arthropoda; class Insecta; order Phasmatodea; family Timematidae; genus Timema; species Timema podura. The sequence continues at coordinate 18,358,297 of JAVRXN010000008.1, forward strand.
GATGTCAATGAGATTCAGATGATCCACCCAGAAAGAATCAGCCATCTCAAATCCCTCACACGACTGTAAGTAGACACACTTTTATTTATCATATACATCTATTTAATAATGCTATTTACATCAAAATAAAGGTGTCATCTTGTCTTGTCTAATTTTCTAGTGATAGGGAATTCATGGTTTGAATCCTGACCCGATATACCAAGGGTGTTTGTTTTCTTGATTGGCTTCCCACTCTACTTCCATGAAAATGTAGGTACTTTTTATCAAACATATACCTTCTTCATCCCTAGCCCATTAGTGTAAGTATATGTATGACTTGAATGTACAGTAAGACATGGAGCATAAGAAATAAAATTATAATCTCTTAATGGCTTGTTTCAGTGCCAACATGATATTTTTAGTATTTCTTGACATAAATTTGCTATTTATAATAGAATAAGGAAAATTGATTAGAAAAAAAAAAGTTAATATTGGTAGTATTTTATTATATCAAAGACTGGAATCATACATTTCACTGTAATTCCATAAACAACATTATTACTAAATGTGCTGTTAATTTTTTAATTCATTGTCAAATTTATTTTTAATATAATTATTTGTGAAAATAAAACTCATGCTCTTAAGATTATGTTTAATGTCTGCTTATCCAGATAACTTAGGCACCTACATGATTTAAGTTCTAACTGGATAAAATGATACCATTGTCTATATGCCCACTGGTACTTGTGTGCTGTTAACAAGAACTTATTTCTTCTCTTCATATACTGACAATTAGTAGTCTGTCACCTCGAATTTTGTTTCATTCAAGTTGAGTCTAAGTCAGTTTCTCAGTAAACTCCTGGGTACTTAGTTGGGTCAAACTGAGCTTGAATTTAATAAATATATACCTTAAAACTAAGGTATTTAATTAAATAAAAATTAAATTATTATTAAACCTAAAAAAATATGTTTTTCAATAAAAGAACACAAAAATCATTCAGACAAGTTTAAAGAGATGAATAAACAAATATTCATCCATTCTCAGACCCACAAGCCACAATACAAGGACAATCTCGAATTTGACTAGCTAATAAAAACTGCAAGTTCAAGTCTGAGCATCAATTAAAGACTTGGGCCAAAGCCCTTCCTTATCTATGGCTAAGGCTCAAAATTTGACTACTCACAGATCACCACTGACAATATTTTTTTTAATTAATTAAAATTAGTTCTTGTGAGAAATGCCTAAAACAATTTATTATTTTGAATAGACACAATTTATTAGATATTCTGCATTTTCTTATAGCACAGTGGTCTCGTCCAACAGTGATTGACTTTAGTTCTGCAATAATATATTATCTCTTTTGACACAGTAATATTTTATAGTACCTACCTGAAGACCTTTGTTTTGTTTCTGTTTGATTTTAGCGACCTGAGTAATAATCAGATCTCCAACCTGTCCAACTTCACATTTGTTAATTTAACCAAGCTTTCGACACTGTAAGTATTTATCACTTCATGATCAGTGAATACAAAATAATAATTGTGTTTTTAATTTTGCAAATAATTTACTAGTCTGGAACTTAAGAAATTCACAACTATGCCAGTTTAGCGCCAGAGAGAAAGACACCCACATGGTTAGTAATCCAAAAATAATCTGAGAACTATAAATCACAAATGAAAATGTGTGGGTATTTCGCTCCCAATTCCTACCCCAATTTAGGAACATTTTGAATTACTCGTATTCAATAGCTCACAAAAGTCAACTCTAGCTCTTAAAAAACTATTTCATTTTCTAATTTAAATGTATTAGAATTTTTTGGGGGGAACAAATAAGGAAGAGTTGGTAAATACATGTTAGGTAATGGTACGGCATGTTGGATTTTAATATCATTGTTAACCCTCGAATAGTTCGACCTCTTAGTTTAGGAGTCAGTATTCCTTGCTACTAATCTAAAGGCCCTGAGTTCGATTCACGTCTATACCACATGTATTTTTTTCCTGAAGGGGAATTGTTCCTATGGTTGCCATGGCCTGTTAAATTAGGGCTAGATTAGGTTTAAGACTTCTACTGGCATCACACAATCATCAGCATTATTCACATCATCTCATCAAGTCGAAGTATCCACACCCAAATGGTGGCCCAACCTCAGAAAACAGTTACATATCCGTCACTGCCAGTAGAAGACCAGGATTGTCTATCCGACAAACCATAGTGGCATACAATAGATATAAAAAAACTTGAATATGCATCATGAATATGGATCAGGGCTGAATATGTCATTAGAAAGCGAGTGAGGTGCCTCAGAGCTAACAGTTTTGATGTACAATATCAAGGAAATAATAAAATCAACAGTTGGATTATAATAAAAAGTTAAATAGTAAAGCACATGATGTAACTATATTATATAGCTGGTGAGGCTATGCATGAAACTCTTAGGATATGTGTGCATGCACCACTAAGTTGTAAGCAAACAACAGCTGATAATTATACTGGTAAATCATGACTAGGCCATTTACTTATATCTTGTTTTATTATGCTTGATTTTGGGTTAGTAGTAAATAATATGTTTTTCTATGGTAGTAGTGAAGCATGTTTCATACCAAAAAGATTACCCCTTCATTTTATTTTCTCTACCTCCACTACAACATCGCCTCCCCCTCTCCTGAGCAGAATAGTTTCATGTCTAACCTCACTAATAGTTAAGTACTCACAAAGAAAAAAATCTCAACATTATTTTGTTAATAACACTGGGACAGTAATACTGTTTACTCAACTTTAACTCTACAGGACTTATAGTGACTCAAACCCAATTAAATTTGCTATGTATATTTATACTAAAATTACACCATTTAATAAAAATATCTTTTGTAATGAAGGTATTCCTTTTGAGTGATTATGCCCCTTAATAAAGTGCAAAATAATCAAAGAGTTATTTGTATATGTAGGCTATCATCACCCGACACAATAGCAGATGGTAACTAAAATGACTTTTGTTGCTATTTTCAGAATTATCAGTTACAACAAACTACAGTGTATTGAGAGGGATGCATTGGCTGGACTTAAGTCTCTTAGAATCATGTGAGTTTATATTTTGGACTGGATTGCTGGTGATTAGGAGGTACTAGTTTGAAAATTGTCAAGCTGAATCAGAATGGTTTTTTGCAACCTCATCATATAGATGCGGGTGCACTTCCTCAAACTGTTCTCATTGCTTAGCTCCAAATTATGGCATTAAATAGCTGCTATGTTAGAACTAGAAATGTGTAGAAACAATAACTAAACATTGTTGAACACTCATTATATTAGATTTCAAGATTGTTGTGCTTTTATTATTAAACCATTGTAATGCTGTTAATTGTGGTTTACCCTAAACTGAAAACTGCAATTTTCCTATGAAAAACCATCTCCAAAAACCACAGTTTTCTGTTTTCTGAATAAATATTTTTGAAAAAAAAATAATTGCCCTGCTCAAATGCATGTTAACATGTAAACACCAGTTTATAATTGGTTCTATGAATCAGAGATGTCATTATTAGTATTTTCTGTGAACAGATGGAACATGCAGGGGAATCCTTGAAATTGGCTTATTGCTAAGAACATTTAAACCTATTACATTTGTGTGCGCACTTTAGTTACACATGTTATTTGTAATGAAATGTGCATGTAACACAACTACACTGTAGTCATTATTAGATGAAATTTGTGATGTCATAAAAGAAGTACTGAAAGCTCCCGAAAAACAAAAGAATCAAAATCAATCAATAAAGCAAGAATATGCACTGTTTAAAAAAATGTGTCAAAGAACGAATAGCCTTCATAATCTTTACAATACAATAAAACCAACATCACCAAGTGCCAAAAGGACATTTTCGTTCAGTAGTAATTTTTGTATTAAACTTTGTTCATGCTTATCTGATAAATCAGTAAATGATTTCTTGTTTTTCTGAAAGGTTTTATCTATTAAAAAAATGTACATAAATACTTTTTAAAATATAGCAAAAAAATTGTCTGACATGGCTGATATTTCTTTAAAAAGTAATAAGATTATTTTTCTATTTATCAATTAGGTAAGTTTTCCAGAATGTTGGAAGAGTGTGATGCTCCAGTATAAATTATCTTTACTGCAAATCTAGCTCTATACAAACTAAATAATATTAAATATGTCCATTGAATGTTTGATAAAAATTTTAACCAACATATTACTGTGGGAATTTGGCCCCCTCGTACCACGATTATAACATTTTTTTCACTTTGCTAAAGATAATAATGAATTTTTAGTACTGTACTAGGAAAAAATTAAGATATTTAATAATAAAAATTGGGGGTTTCATTTATTTTATTGAAACCTTGAAAATTTAAGGTGAAACAATGGAGGGAAAAAAACTCATTGTAGTTTTTAAAAATGTAACCTGAAAAACCATGGTTTACCCAAAATTAATGATGACCAAAGAAAACCTGATTAATAAGAGCAGATAAATGGTTCATGTTTGTACGATATTAACCGTTGTAATTATATTTTCAGATCTCTTCACGGGAATGACATCTCCATGATACCAGAGGGCACCTTTGTTGACTTACACTCCATCACACATTTGTGAGTATAGATTTATAAGGAAGTCCTTTTTGATATTATTATCATATTATTGTTGTTATGCAATTGTTTTTTCAATCTGAGTGATGATGATGATGATGATGATAATAGTAATAATAATAATAGTAATAATAATAATTTCAATTTCAATTTCCTTTATTATAGTGCCGACCAACAGTCGTAAGACCTATAACAGGTCAGCACTGAAAAGCACACAAGTACATACCCTACAATACATACATTTACATAAGAAAACATGATAGACAAAAAATGGCCAAATAATGCCATAAACCGATAAACAACCACGAGACAAAAAAGTAGTTAATAATGATAAGAATAAAAAGTAACATTAAAAATAAATAACCACATAGTGGTTAAAAGCAGTAACATTATGCAAAAAAAAGATCAGAATATTGTAAACTTAAACAATGTAAACTTAAATAGTATTAAATAATATAGGCAGAACCTCTACAAGATAAATTATTGATATGGGATATCCTTAAATAACGCTCTGAGTTTAGCTTTCCTTTTATGATAAAAGTCGAATTCGACAAATCTAGAATTGGCACTATGGATACAACGACCTATAGGGCTTACCTTATAAGAGTTATTGAGAAAAAATATTTTTTGATTACGAGAAGCCCGAGAAGGGATAAGAACGCCTACATGATCAAGGGCAAATTTGCAAGAAATTATGTTATTGAAAATATTAAAAACAAAAAGGGCATCACAATAAAGTCTACGCGAGAAGAGAGTTTGGAGCCCTAATAGGTTTCGAATTTTATCATAATCATAATAAATCCGGTTACTAAAGTATTTATCATAGCATGCAGCAACAAATTTTCTTTGAACGCTTTCTAACCTAAGAGAGTCAGTTAAGGTAATGGAATTCCAAGCAACAGTAGCATATTCTAACTTAGATCTAACCAGGGCATAATACAGACATAAAAAACAGTCAACTTTCTTAAATGATGAAGTAATAAATTTAATAAGCCCAAGTAGTTTCAATGACTGGGAAATGACATGGTCAACATGATAGTGGAAATAAAGTTTGTTATCCAGGAGGACACCAAGATCATTAATACAAAGGGTGCGAACTATGTTATCACTGCCCAATTTATAAGTAAAAAAGAAAGGATTAGTTTTCCTAGTGAAAGATATAGATTTGGTCTTAGATTTATTGATAGACATTCCATTTACCAAAGACCATTGTAGAATACCATTTACATCATTTTGTAAATCTATACAATCTGCAATTGATTTGATAGTTTTAAATAATTTTACATCATCAGCAAAGAGTAAATAATTAGATGAGTTCAAATATTTACCAATGTCATCAATAAACACATTAAAGAGAAGAGGACCTAAATTAGATCCCTGTGGTATGCCACAGGGTGCTAAAAATGTATTTGAGCTGTGTGAATCAATTTTAATAATGAATGATCTTTCATGCAAATAACTGCTGAACCAATTTATATATGAGTGAGAAAGTCCAAAATTACCAAGTTTAGCGAGAATAATATTATGCTGACATAAGTCAAATGCCTTACTTTGGTCAAAATAAATAGCATCAACCTGACCTTGGGCAGAGACTTGAGGGGCAACATGCCCAAGAAATTCTACTAGATTAGTTACAGTAGATTTATTTTTATAAAGCCATGTTGATTATCTGAAAATTTATTTTTAAGGTGGTGAAAAATATGCTCATGTATGATTTTCTCGAATACTTTGGAGAAAGTGTTTAAGAGAGAAATTGGTCTATAATTACAAACATTTGTTTTTACCCCCTTCTTATAGATAGGTATGACAACAGATTGTTTCCATGTACGAGGAAAAGTTTCATTTGACAGGCTAATGTTAAAGATATAGGCTAACAAAGGGCTGAAAATGCTGGCACAGCCTTTAACAATAAAACTTGGAATTCCATCTGTCCCGGCACATCTAGAAGAACTCAATTTTTTAATAGCATTAGCAACATCCAATGGTGTAATGTGGCATGGATACAAGGGCGCGCTAGTTTCAATAACGGGGCAGGGTAAAACAGGAATAGCTGAATTATAAACGGAATGAAAGTAGGTCCCAAACTCATTAGCAATTAATAAAGGATCCGCTATAGATTTGCCATCAATTTCAAGGTTGGATGGGAAAACTTTATTCGTACGATTATTTTTAACAAATTTCCAAAAATCTTTAGGTTTGCATTTAATACTATTTTCAATTGAGTTCATCCAATTGGCTCTGTCTATAATCAAAGTAGTTTTAACTAATTTACGAAAGTGAGATAATGTGAATAGAATACACTATTATTTGTTATTTTAAACTTTTTGAAAAAATGGTTTTTTTTCCTAATATAGTATTTGAGTGTAGAAGAAAACCAATTAGGATATTTAGATGAATTAAGAATATTAATATGAGGAATATTCGTTTTGATTTTCCTTTGGACTAACTTGGTAAAATTATCTACAGCCAAATTAACATCCGTAGTAGAATAAACACAAGTCCAATCTGCATAATAATAATAATAATGATGATGATGATGATGATGATGATGATGATGATGATGATGATGATGATGATGATGATGATGATGATGATGATGATGATGATGATGATGATGATGATGATGATGATGATGATGATGATGATGATGATGATGATGATGATGATGATAATGATAATAATGATAATAAATTATTTAATTTTTATTTAAAAAGTTTCTAAATTGTGTTGATATTAATTATGGTTCAGCATTTAAACTTAAGCTAATTGTTAAAATGTTGTGCTCTATGCAGGGCCCTTTTTAGCAATCCTGTGCTCTATGCAGGGCAATTGTGAATCATGTGCTCATTGGAGAGCCATTGTTTATCATGGTGTGCTCTTTACAGGGCCATTGTTAACAATGTGGTAATCTATGCAGTGCCATTATTTATAATGTTGTGCTCTTCATAAGGAAATTGTTTATCATGTTGTACTCTTTATGTTAACAATTTAGTGCTCTATGCAGGGCCGTTGTTTCCCATGTTGTGCTCTTTGCAGGGCCACTGGTAATATGTTTTGCTATATGTAGGGCAATTATTTACTATGCTGTATTCTTTGAAGGGTCATTATTAGTTGTGTTGTGTTTTATGCAGGGCTTTAAGGGCCGGTCTTATGACTACAGGCTAAATATTGCTATCAGGAGCTTAAAGTTAGCTACAAGTAAAAAGCGTAGAAAAAGCAATGTTGGTACTCTTTTTACTGGTGTGCGCATGCGTAAATTAAATGCAGAAACCTAACTTTTGTTTCTTGGAAAAGATGGCACATAGTAATCTCATTCACCCATTCATCCAATGTTCACTTCACATGGGTGTGACATTAGTTGTGCTGATCCAACCCTATCTAGGCCTGGCATATTGTATTCTGCTAGTTTGTGTTTTATCTACAATTGGTACAGTCAAAACAAGAAATTTCATTAAATTGACATTTCAAATCTATATTTGCAATGATCATTTCAGTCACATGAATTAAATTAGTAAGTATAATCAGGCTAAAAAAAAAAAGCCTAATTTGAATTAACAATGCTGTGTTCTAAAAATGAGATAAAATAAAATTATCAGGATATAAAAATAAAATTACTTATTTATGATTAAAAATTATGTACTCTTATCATTATTTAAATTGGCTATATTTAAAAAAATATTTTTATACTACTTATTATAAATATTATTTCACTGTGTACACTTCATAGACATGTCTATCTAGATTTCAGCCCCATATATTAACTACCTTATCTTAATGGTAAGTAAAAGCATAAAATAGCAAGTTTGACCCTTTATAACTCATGAACTCTATTGATTTAAAATCATTGAATCACTATTTAATGTAGTTTTCTCTTCAGGGCCATGATTAACAATGTGGTTCTCGCTGCAGGTTTTTTTTAGCACCGTGTCTTACTACTTGTTAGGGTATATACGCTTAAGTACTAATCATCCTAATGGCTTTAGGGATTAGGAAGGTTACATTTAGAGGAAGTGTATCTGCATTTGTGTGGAGGGAGAATGAAAAACCATTTTGGAAAAAACCTCAGTCAATTGACCGAGATTCGAACTTCAATTTTCCCATTACCGGCAATCTAGTCTACTGCGAAAGTAGCGACTTAGACCATGTGGCCACCGACGTGGGTTTCAGGTCTTTGTTTATCATGTCGTACTCTTAGCGAGGCCGCTTCTAGGTATATTGTGTACTTTGCAAGGCCTTTGTTAACATTAGAACGCTTTGTTTCGGGATTTTTGTTAATCATGCCCGCCTTAGGGCAGTTATTAACTATATCATGTTCTCTGCAGGGCCCTTGGGGCAAACCCTTTCTACTGCGACTGCTCCCTGCAGTGGCTGGCTGACTGGGTGAAACGAGATTATGTGGAACCGGGTATCGCCCGCTGCGCTGAGCCTCACAACATGAGAGACAAACTTCTACTGACAACGCCTTCTTCAGCCTTCCAGTGCAAAGGTGAGCCATTTTATGAACACTGAGAGAAAATTAAGAGCTTCCCTCGTGTTGGAATAATCAGGAAATAAGATACACGGTCACCATAAATCACATCAAAATGCTGTTTTTTTATTATTACTCATATAACAGTAACAAAGTTGAAATGGACAAAATATGTTTTTATTTTAAAATATTTTCTGTATTATTTCTAGTATGGTAAAATTATTTCAGTCTTCTTAGTTCCATAAGCTTCCATTGCAGACTGTTGGTAATTAAACTACAATATTACTATTAATGGAAATTTCCAGTAACATTTTTAACAAGAAAATCTTTTCAGACAAAAATTTAATATTAGTGAATCTCAGAGAAAGGGGCTGTATTAAATGTCTTTGATTATAATATTGAAGTCATAAAATATCTGGTCTACATTAGAACATATATATTAATGACACATTCAACTACCAACTGCTATAGTTGATTCGTAAGTGTGAGTAGAGTTATAGAATTGCTGTTATTGATTTATTTTAACTCATTTAGTAATGTATCTGTTGATAAAGTCCTTAGAATAAACTAAACAGAAACTTTAAAACTTGTGATATCTCAATAATTACATTCATTTAATTGACATACGGCACAAGAAAAAAATTCCCTCTCATATCATAGATGGAATGCCTTAGTTACCTAATGCCGGGATCACGATGAACTTAACTTTAACTTAAAGTTAACTTAACATAACTTAACATAAAGGACCTCCTAGTGTGTTTAAATGGAGGCAATCACGATGCAGTTAACTTAACGTTGACTTGCAGTTAACTTAACATAAGAGATGTCCTGGGAGGTCTTTTACTTTAAGTGAACGTTACTTGAAGGGTATCACGTGATCTAGCCAGCCAATCATTATGTGAGTGACGTCAACAGGGCTATTTAGTAACTCATTTGTTGGTATTATGACCAATGTTTACTCTTTAGCGTAAGTTCTAGTGATCAGACATTGAAACAAAATAATTAAACTAAGATAGGAAAGCTATATTTATCAAACAAGTTTTGTGATAGATATTTATTATATCGATTGAAAACTGTAAACATTCACAGATCATCACTGTAAAACTAGTACAAATCACAGATAATACTCGAGAATGAAGATGTTTGGCTCGATTTGTTACGTTAAGTTACGTGAATCGTGATCACACATACGTTAAGTTAACTTTAAGTTAACTTTAAGTAAAAGTTACGTTAAGTTGATCGTGATCCCGGCATAAGCTATCTATGGGTTGATACAAACTCTTAAGAGCTTATTACCACAGTTGAATATAGTATATTCTAAGATTATTGGACTCTTAATGACAAATGTAAAAGCTAATGGATCTTAGTTACCTACTTTAAAGTATAAGGTATAAGAAACTTTAAAATTCATTGTCCTATTTACAAAAGTATGCTATCTATCCTTATATTTAACTAATTCCAAGCAAATCACCTCATTACACCATTCTCCTTCAGGTCCATTCCAATGTTATTCTTTGATCCACGTCTAGGTCTCACTAAAAGTGTCTTACCATTAGGTCTGCCAATTAATATCTTGAGCATGCTTCTAGTTTCTTCCATTCATGAGGCATGTCCTGTTCACCATAATCTGTAATAATTGATCCCCCAAACAATATCTGGGGAAGAGGGTATCCAATTCATCATTATCAATCCTCCTCACTTTTCATTATCTTCATCCCCTTTGGGACGAAATATTTTAATAGGTACAGTGAAATTTCCCTTAACGGACACTTCTGAATAGCAGATTCTTCTTTATAAAGGACAGTTTAAATTTCCCCGACAAAATAACATGGACTCTTACAGTGAAACAACCTACAAATGACTGACTTTCTCAATAACAGAAATGGACACTTCTCAAGATGCCTATTTATGCATAACAATCTCTAAACCGCTTAATAGACATATGGTCGGTCTTAAGGTGCTACTCTAGCAGTAGATTAGATCTCCAATGATGAGTAATCGAGGTTCGAATCTTGGTTGGATATACTGAGGGTGGTTTTTCAAAAATAGTTTTCCATTCCACGCAAATGCGGGTACACTTCCTCTAATAGCTTTCCTAATCCATAAACTCATTAGCGTAATTAGTTCATAAGCGTATAACCGAACAGGTAGTAAGACGTGGTGGTGCTAGGCGCTAAAAAAAATTCTCTAGACAGCGGACAAAAAAAATCAATTTATAGTATTTGTCTGTAGAATGTCGAGAATGCCATTGCCTCATACTAAGTGTGAGCATTCCTACCTTCTCCCTATAGATAGAGTTTCTAAAATAGCCCACGAAGAATTAACTACAGGTACTTCAAGGTCGTACCTCCCACCCCTTCCGAGCCATCAAAATATTATAATATTATTTATTATAATATTTTGTTTTTAATAATTACGTTTAAAAATTATTGATTAACATTATCGAAAAAGTTGAAGTTATAATGACAATATTTATTTTTAAATAACTGTACTTTGCAATTGCTTTGTAACTGACGTCAGTCTCCCCTTCTTTGTAATGTTAACTCAAGCTACTGTAGGGCATGTGCATGCCTGATTATCTTTAGTAGAAATTTTTTCTCGAATACTAACTCCCCCCCCCCTTCTCCCAACACCTTTTCCTCTAAAACCTCCTAAAACTTTGGGGAAAAAAAAATTGGGTAAAGGGGGGGCGCATATTATTATTGTGCCTATGAGCGTAAAAATTTTAAATCCGCCACTAACTGAAAGACAATCCCTAAGTTTCGTTACTACCAAGTAGTGGTCTGAATCGCAATCTGCACCCCTGTAAGACCTGACATTCAGTAAGCTTGTAGGACCCCTATGATCTATTTGATTTTGTGTGTTCCCATCTGGGGAGGTCCAAGTATCTTTATGAATATCCCTATGAGTTAAGAATGAATTTTTCAGTATAAGGTTCTTTGATGTGTCCAAATTTATCACTCTTATTCCATTATCATTACTGACGTAATGAAAGCTTTCGTTTCCTATTTTAGACCTAAAACATTTCCCTTTCCTATCTTTGCGTTATATTTACCAAGTGATAGGTTGGGAATTGGAGATGGTAGATTTGTTATATATTATTTATACACTAGGTTGTATTGTCTTTGATAATTTGATACAATTTTTACAGCTATAGCCAAATTACTTTAGGTCTATTTATTAAAACTTTGAAAAATATGTGAAAACCCTTGTCCAAAATAGTCCAATAAATCATAGCGCAACTATGGAGGGTGATTATTATGTAAATAGACCCGGTTTAACCCCAACGAAACCTAAAATATTTTATTATTTGTTCGTTGGTTCATTCTTTTACCATTTTAAAATATCATCATTCTCAAATGTTGTAGTGAGAAGTTTAATGTTTCCAACCAAATTAACCTAGGACAACACATGTGAATTGTTTAGAAAGTGTTCATTGAATACAAACTAAGACCACTAAATAATAAATGTCCCGACAGGCCGAGTGAGTTATGATATCCTGTCCAAGTGCAATGCATGCTTCACGTTTCCTTGCTCCAACAACGGGGAGTGTGAGCCCATAGCAGAGAGGAAGTACCACTGTCGGTGTGCGCCGGGCTACCATGGGCAACACTGCCAGTACATGATTGACGCCTGCTATGGAAACCCTTGTCGCAACGCAGGCACCTGCAAGGTGTTGGAGGAGGGACGGTTTAGGTGAGAACCATTTGACTTACTTGCATTATTTATTAAAATAAATATACTTTCACTATCTCTTAAAATTAACATACTTTCACGATCATAGTTGAATTAATTTTTACAATCTGACATGCTAGCATTATTTACTACAGTCAATGTACAGCTTGAATCAAAAATAAAGTTAACTTATTTTTGGTAAAGTGATAAATATCATATATTGTTGACTTGAGAACCAAATATGTTTTAATCCACCGAATATTTTGAAACAATAAAAGAACATGTATGAAGCTTTACTATGTATTGCAATTGTTGTAGAATTCCTAGAAGGGAATACTAAAGCACTAATAAAAATTATGTAAGGACTATGTCCAAGATCATTTTTTTTTTTATCTTTTGGATAACAATTCGATTTTGATGGAATTGCTAAAAACATCTTGGTAAGTTTTTTTATAACTTGTAAATGGAAGGCCTACTATAAAAACATTGTTACACAAATTTATGCTCTAAAACTTTCAAAACTGGGATGTTCCAAAAACTGTTACACTTAAAAAACTAATTGATTAGCATTGGAACAAAATATTTAAAAAGTGTATATGAGTTAAACCAACATTTTTTTGTTAAAGATAATCTTAAATATATTATCTAGATACCATTATATCCAGCCTAAACTAAATTAATGTACCTGTGCAATTTGTCAATGACTTTAGCATTTCCTGTTTGGAAATCTTGGTGTTACCTAATAAGTTTGTCTGCTAATTTACTCTAAAGACCCATCATTCATAACCAAGTTATTCAAATTTGGAGGAACACTATTTTAAATACTTAATGATACTATGTACACAAGACCTTAAAAAAAGGTGGGATTCAACCTATTTTTAGTTTTTGGTTGTGCAATTTTCTTTTAACAATAATTTTGAATAAAGTAAAAACTCAATTATTTGCCTTGATGAAATGTTAATTTTTTTTTCCCAATATATGTGAGATGTTGTTTCAGCTGTCACTGCCCAGCAGGCTTCACAGGGGACCGTTGTGAAAGTAATATTGATGACTGTCTCAGTAACAAGTGTGAGAATAATGCAAGCTGCGTGGACTTAGTGCAGGCGTATCAGTGTCGCTGCCAAGCAGGGTTCATGGGTGAGTCAATATACACTAATTCTTGTCAGGATACTTCATGTTGCTTAGAGATTGTCCATATGTGTCAGGTACTTTGGTTTGGTTCTTGGGGTCATTTAAACAGTTGAGCATTTATAATCTATTAAGTTTGTACCCATAATATTCAAAATTCTGTTGCCATTGTTGAGTGTTTTATTACAAAAAGTGTTTACTATGTTATCAAATAGTGGCATTGGGATCAATATATCATAGGGGATGAGGAGGTATAATAATCATGTTTGTTTTTTCTAAGATATTAAAGTAATTTCTAGGTTCATATTGAAATGTTGGCGTGAGGGTAAGATGTCTTACAATGCTAGTATGCCATAGAAATAAAGTTTGGGTGTAAGTAAAGCTACATTTACACCGGAACAAACGTTAGAGAATATGAGCAAATGAGCATCAGAGAATGGAGCATTCTCTTGGGTGTAGTTTGTGAACAAGAGCTAGGACCCTTTGACACTGTTTTCTCGGGTTCGGTTTGCATTTGCTGATGATCTACCTGTTGTCGGTCTTTGAGCGAATCATCAAAGGAAATATGTGCTCCTGTTCTCTCTTTGTTCCAGTGCTAACAGTCTCGCAATTTGGATGTTGGTTGCACCATTTATTTTTGTGAATATACACTCTGGATTAGTGTCCATACTATTTGTATTTATTTTGTAGTTTGTTCCCCCCAATTGCTCTGAGATCCAAATAAATCCTTTAGTGAAATGCGGGTAAAATTGTGGAACAGACCCAAGGAAGGTTCGGGCTGCAAATCTTTTAGAAGTGTTCCACTTCTGTGGGCTTAGCATCTCTTTAAAAATTCCGACACCCAAATGTCCCCTTTTTTTTCTCCTTCTGCACAATTTTACACACGACTACAAGTCCACCAACCATACATCCTAAGTGCTATCTTGTCTTCATCAACCTACTTTTCATGGTAAACTACTTAAAATATATTACAGCCTATAATTAAAAAATATGAGTACTCAACATCTCAGGTACCAGCAAATGGGGGATACTTTGCAAGCATCACTGTTAACGCCCATTCTCAAGTTGTTCTCCTCGATCAAACACTCATTGAAACAGATCCGAACAACTCTGAACAGAGCAGAAGTGGATGGTAGCAAATTTTCTCTGAATGTTGTTCGTTGTATTCTCTACCATTCACTCCAGTGTAAATGTAATAAGAGCTCCTGCTATCAACATCTGAAAAAGAAAAAAATTATATGGGGCTGCTCCCAGATCTCAGCCCTTCCATTAGATAGATGTATAAAACACAAATAGGTAGTTCCTGCCGTCAACCTTGGTTAGGAAATAAGAAGTGAGGTTTAAGGAGAG
The DNA here is from genome assembly GCA_033556935.1 of Timema podura. Lineage (NCBI taxonomy): Eukaryota > Metazoa > Arthropoda > Insecta > Phasmatodea > Timematidae > Timema > Timema podura. Next base: position 18,373,489 of record JAVRXN010000008.1, read on the forward strand.
AAGGGTGGTCTAATACAAAAAAGAAGACATCCAATTTTCCTAATTTTGGTACTTAAGGTAAGAGATAACCCATCCGGACAGGTCTGTCAAGCTCCAAAGGGCTATAATATTTTGTCTACAAGAGGCGGGCTCCTTGGATGAAAATAGATAAATAGAGATCTTGGGTCAAGTTAGTTTATAAGTAATTTACTAACATAGACCTTTGTTTGAAAAGTGAACAATATCTCATTATTGGAGGTCCACGAGAACTCAAATTTCGAGCCGAAGTCCAAGACTGTAATTTAAGTTCGAGTTTGAACTAGAAAAATGTATAGGTATGACAAATTGAAGTTTGTTCAAGAAGGAAGGAACGTTTTAAAAAATACAAACTTTTTTAGTGTATTTTTATTATTATTTCATATGATTTGATACTATCTATCAAGATGATTTGATGAATCGATATATATGAACATGTTTAGTGACTTTTATAACTAGCAAGTCAACCTCAGTGATCTTGAGGTAAAGTGTTCGCATCAGGACCTGATGTTCTTGTCATGTTAAAACCTAGCCAGGTTCGACGAATTTTTCTTGAGCGATCAAAATCTGTAATCCAAATTCCTTAAGAGTGAAAGCAAATCTGTCGGCCCCATGTTGATTGTGACATGTAAAAATAACCCTGGAAGGTATGTGATATCTTTCCTGGCAAAATTGGTAAGCCCTTTTGCTCTCGCTCATAGAAATTCTCGTGTGCTGATATAATCAGTCAATTCAGATAGTGCACGTTAAATACCTCAAATATATAAAATATAAATGGTAAAAAAAGTTAACTTTCTATGAAAATTGGACTTTATAAAGTTTGTTCTGTGCTTTATTAATTTCTGATTATTAATGACTCATTATTTGCGCTTCTCTCTACTTCACTGGATGTTGGTTGAATAAGGTCATTTCTCTGCTGTAGTGTGTGTCTGGTTAAGGATGATTCTTTGTCATCTCAACTCTCTCTACTTGTCTGGATGCTGTTTGTGAAATTTAAGTTGGTTTATGCTATTTTCATTGTAAAAGTATTAATGCAATTATAATTAAAAATCTAATATTTTATTTTATTTTAAATATCTGATTCTTATTTTAAAAGTAAGTATTTATTAAACTCAAACTTAGTGTGACTAGACACTAAGGAGTTTTTTTTTAATTGACAAACTCACTTGAGCTCAGTTAGGATTGAAAAAACTTGAACTTGCAGACTCCTTATAAATGCAAAAAATATTATTTATCTGGTATTTTCTATATATTTTTCAGGAGAATATTGTGAGACCAAGATCCCATTCTGCACCAAGGAGTACAACCCATGCCGCAATGGTGCGCGTTGTGTCGACCACTTTACCCACTACACTTGTGAGTGTGTCCTGGGGTACTCGGGTGACAACTGCACAGTCAACATTGACGACTGTCAAAGCAACATGTGTCAGGTATAGGGGTTTCAGCTGCCTCTTTATGTATTTTATCATTATATATATATAAAACATACAACAAACTATATTATATAAATACTACACTCACACCATTACACATATTACACTAGACTCACTGATTCACTCACTGGACATGCCAACCCACTCATTAAACACGCTGCCCCCTGCATGGTAACCCAGACACGCTGGTACACTCACTTGGCTAGCCCCAACTCGGACTGGGGGGATCCTTGCTGATCCCTGACTGTGTATGTAATATAGGGGTCACAGTTAAGAGTCTAGACTACTCCACTGCGTTCAAAGAAAACTAACGCAGACTCTACTAAATGTTTCCCTTTGCTTTCAATTAAACTCTCCCTCTAAACCCTTTGTCAGTGATGCTGGCTGGCTATGGTACCTGCTGAACAAGGATAAAGAGAGAGAGAGAGAGAGAGAGAGAGAGCACAGTTGGGGCATACAAATAACAAGCGCACCAGTCCATGTACCACTTGAATAAATCCATTTACCCTTCTCATTAGTATCTTGGTTCAAACCCAGACAGTGGCTAAAAGAAATTGGCCTCAGTTAAGTTAGCTAGCATTTTGTGTTCCCATATGTTAATGTGATTAGAAGATGCACATTAATATTCATAAGATTAAATATAACTTACATTATAATGGGGTATTTATTGCTTCATGCCATGGCTAAGATTGTTATGCTGGCAAGTCTTTACCTCTGAAAGATTTTTCCACTTCAAATCATGGAGGAAAATAAGGAAAGATACAAGTGATTCAAAACATACGCCTATACGTTAATAACATTTAGCTTTGAGTTAAGCTCATAAAGAAGCACCGCCAATGAATCCCTCCTCCCTATATGATGTTTGTGCTTCCAGAATGGTGGCACATGCGTGGATGGAGTGAACGACTATGTATGCAAGTGTCCAGGAGACTTTGCGGGCAAGTTCTGCGAGATTGCCCCTATGGTGGCCATGCTGTACCCACAGACGTCCCCCTGTCAGCACCATGACTGCAAAAACGGTATCTGCTTCCAGCCCATGGGCTCAAGCGACTACATCTGTAAGTGCGCACCAGGATATTCAGGTGGGTGCGCTCTTACAATCATGATACTATGAATATACAAGGTAGGCGCGAGCGAGTGAGTCAGGTGGCAGAACTGAGCTCGCTGATAACCGGTCGATCAAACTTTGTGTGATTTATTGTGTTGGGAACTAAAACGTTTCCCTTTTTAAGATGGTATACTATCATTTGAATCCATCAGGCAAAGTATATTTTTTAGGGTAACATTTATTCTTATGGTATGCAGCCCAATAGTTTATAAAATATTGTTTCTGGCATTTACAGTAATAATTGCCTTGTGTATTATTAGTCATTAAAGTCTAAACACAAAAAGTGACTTATTCAGCTCGACTTGAATTGAAATCATTATTGGAGGAAAGAGGGGGGGGAAATCATGTCTTCCCTCTCTCCTACCCTCCCTAATAACCTGATGCTATTGAAATATGGAATGCTATTAGTACCGTAAGAGAAATTGTGAATTGTTTTATTCGGAAAATTGAAAACCCATGCTAGGAGCAATGCTATTATACATTACTCATTTTGTACAAAATATTTTATAATCTCCAATCTCAAGTGAAAATAGTTTTGTTCTGTCCTCCCCAATAAGAGCTGGCAACCAATAACACCATACCTCCATGCATTGACTAACCACCTCAGGTGGCTTTGTCAGTTCAAATCCCAGTCAGGTCAAAGTTACTTTATGCAAAATTGGGTGTGGTACAACGGATTCTGAGGTCTATCTAAGTGAAGACCTAGGTGTGATAACCTTGATCATGTTAAGCGTCATAAACTAATGATTTACCTATACATAAAAATGGTGGCAACTAGCTTAAGTCTTTACCTAGGACTTCAATTTTTTTATGGTTTAAATATTAAGTTAGGCAGTAAACATTAAAATTTTATTTGACTATGAGCTTTTATACAATGTATCAAAGCTATTTTTTTTTTAATTGAAATTTTAATGAGCATAGCAGTATACCTTTTAAATATAAAGACATAAGCCTAGCTTTAAATGTAACAAGTGAATATTATGCGTTCTATATTTTAGTTTTACTTCATATAACTTAAGTTATTATTAAAATAATGTATGGCCTAGGGAGGGAAAGGATAATGCCCCTAGCCCCAGAGAGTACACCACTGTATTTGTTAGAAATGTACAAACAAGGTTCATACTATGAATTCAGTCATTTAATAAGCTATAGTCAAAGTTTTTAGCCTTGAGTTACACTTTTATTCTCAGGCAAGCGCTGCGAGTATTTGACAAGTCTCAGCTTTGTACACAACAATTCGTTTGTCGAGTTGGAGCCCCTGCGAACCAAGCCAGAGGCCAACGTGACTATCATGTTCTCGACAGAGCAGGAGAATGGAGTCCTCCTCTATGATGGTCAAAATGAGCACCTAGCTGTTGAGTTGTTCAAGGGGCGTATCCGTGTCAGCTACGATCTTGGGAATTATCCTGTGTCTACCATGTACAGGTTGGTATTCAGAGCTTAAATGTTCAAGTTTTATATTTTTATCTGGGGTATTTAACTACACGATTGGTTCATACCTTTTCTGTGATTGTTCCAGTATAGTGAAGTAATTTGATAATTCAAACCATTGGAACTTGTTTGAATTAAAGGTTTGCTTATAAATTGGCAACACTTATTTTCCTTTCTCGTACATAAATACAAAACAATATATTAGGAACTATTTGGACTCATGTGTATATGTTAAGAAATATTTAGCCATACAAATAAAGGATTAGTCTAATCAAACTTGTTTATTGTTACTGGTTGCGAGAATCTTAATTTTTCTTGAACCCCACCCCAGCAAGCAATCAGACTCATAACCCCCACATACTCCATCCCCCTTCCCTAGTTCCTACACATATGCTTAGCAGGGAGAAGACTAAACAAGAAGTTGGCTTCAGTGATGACAACCTATTTGTAGAAAGATAAAAACTTTTCTGATAAGACTAAAATTTAACTTGAGGTTTTGCTAATGTTATTTGTGGATGGCGGATTGTGCTAGTGTTGCAGCATGGTTTAAAGGTAGGCCATTTAATTAATATTTAGGTCATGTGGTTTTCTATTTTTAATAATCTTGTGATTTACGATTTCCTATATCTTCTCAACGGGGACATATTGCACTGAGTTATGTTGAAAGATTTTACCATTTTTACTGTGTAACAGTTTTCAAAATCGAGGTTATGAGTGGAGGCCTGTGCTGAACCTGGCTTTTCTGGGTTCTGGATTTTGGTGTCATGGCGGCATCCTTTCATGCATTAAATGAAAGTTTTAGTGCATTATTGTGCAGTCATTTGCTAGCAAATTAGGTTACTAGTTTCATAGGTGTGACTGCCTTTGATGGAATAAATTGAGTTGGTTATATTGCAAGTTCAAGACTCTAGTTATAGCTTTATAAAAGTTAAGTCATTCTCAGCTTTGAGTGATTCGAAATTTTTTTAAACCTGACTTATATTTATTTGAGCTTTTGTATATCTGGGTAATGCTTAGTTGGGTTTTTTTCAGGCTTTGGTGGTTGGGGAGTTTCAGGTAGTCTAAAGAAGTAATTAATAAGGGATATAGGATATTCTCTATTGTAAAAGATTCTAAGATTCTTGAAGATTTTCTAGAGGGTTTTGAAGACTTTCTGGATCCGGGAAAATTGCATTCAACGGATGTGGAAAGACTGTATCCAATCAAAGCCAGTCCCACCTGTGAACATAGGTGGATTTAGGGAGTTTAATTTTGGGGTGCCAGTTGAGATGTGGGAAGGGTGGGGGGGATTGCAGAGGTGAAATTTAAACTCTCGTAAGAAAGTTCATTTAGAGCTGCTATCAGTTTGCCACCGCAATACTACACTAAGCAGGATAATTATAATTATAATAATATTAATAATGATATTAATAAAAAAGAAACTTTGTCATATACCTTGCAATACATATTGTGGTACTTTTTTTTTAATCATCCATACTTTTTGTAATGTTTATGTTATCAAAGTTATATTATTTATTTATTTTATTTTTTTCAAAAATCCTTGGGGCTGCCACCTATGCCTGTGAATTCATTAACCTAATATAACAACCTAGAAAGCCAACAATGTATTGCACAACCACCACTGAAACTCTCTGTAAACACAAGATCAAACAACACCAAAATCATTAACACAGAAAAACCAGGCTCATCAGCACATGCCTCCAATCATAGCCCCAACATCAAGGAGTGTTATTCAAACAAAGTCAACAATGTTTACCATGTTTTCTAAGATTTCTATGTAAAATGGAGATTCAGATACCTAATATAGTGGATCCGACCCATCTCTAATAAAGACTAAATTTAATTACTGATAATAAAAATAACCGAAAGAACAAACTTAACAAAGTGACATTCATGCATGCCGTAGCTTTGAGATGGTGTCAGATGGCAAGTACCATGTGGCTGAGCTCCTGGCCATCAAGAAGAACTTTACTCTGCGAGTGGACAGAGGCTTGGCACGTTCCATCATCAATGAGGGGGAGCATGACTACCTTCGACTCACCAGCCCACTCTTTATCGGTGGGATACCCCCAGAGCCCGGACAGGAAGCTTTCACCCAGTGGCACCTCAGGAACCTCACCAGCTTCAACGGTGCGCACACACAAGACTCGTGAAAGGAGGTTTGGAATATCAAACCCACTTTTAACTAATTGTAACCCACACTTGTGGACAAAGGCATTGGTCTGATTGGTGCCGGGGAGGTTGAGATCTAAATATTGGCCAGGTGTGCAAAGGTGCTTTCTTAAATGGTTTCCCACTCATTAATGCAAATGTGGAAACACTTCATCAAAATAATATTTTCCTCCTGCTTATAACCTCTCTGGTGCATTTATATAGGTAGTTTATGCAAGTATGGATTGTACTGATTTTTGTATAAATACATTAGACACAATATTATCTCTACATAAGATGAAAGGTAGCTTAGAAGAATGTGCCTGCATTAGTGTGGAGAGAGGACAGAAAAACAAATGTGAAAATGGCATGAGCCCTTGCACAACTCTGGAAAGTGTACTGTGCATGTTACAGGATGTATGAGGGAAGTGTGGATCAACCATAAACCAGTGGATTTCACCAACGCAGCCCGCCAACAGAAGGTTACCCCCGGTTGCGCGTTCCTCCAAGATGAGGAGGATGTGGTGATGGAAGAGGAAGGTCTGGAGGAACCGGAAGAGGAGTCTTCAGTTGCAGTGGTAGCGGCTGAGGTGGTGGAGGATCCTTGTGCACACCACCAGTGTCGGCGAGGCAGTAAGTGTGTGGCCGCCAGGCGACCTGGGCAGTATGCATGCAGGTGTCGGCCGGGATGGGGTGGACGCTACTGCGATCAAGGTCAGTAGTGGGGCCCGCCTGACCACACTCTCACGCACACATACACATATTCACATTAATAAATTATTTAAAGATCAAATCACCATTAACTAACCAGTTTTAACTTTGCGTTTTTACCTTTCTCAATGACTTAAACATGATAATACAATGAACTATTGCCCAATTTCTTGGAAATATATAATGTAATAAGACAGTGTAGAAACACTGTACATTAATGTACATTAAGTGATAGTGAAGGACATAGATAGGGAGAAACAGACTTCTTTCTTCATTTCTTCTTTCACTTTTCACATTTACAACTTTTTATACTTTAACAGTTAAACTTTCTTTTTTTTTCTGAAATATTCCTTTTTCATATGAAGGAACACATACATAAATCACTCCATGAGCATGATTAAAATTAATCAAGCCTCAACAGATAATAAGCCACGATCGAAAAACAAACCAATAATTAATATATAAAACTTATAATAATAATTATAAAAACACCAAAAAATCTTGAACGAACAGGCAACTACAGAGCTTAAGCCACACTTGGATTTTAAATGTGGACTTTTAGATCTCCATTTTTGTGATAGGTTGTAGACTATTTCCTTATATCCTTCTCTCAATATTTTGAATGCAGCCATTTTATACAATTTTTTACATTGAAACAGTAGCTTTTTAGTAGTTTATTTAAATATTGTACGGTATCATAAAATTATAAACTGTAGCTTTGTAGTTAAATGATTCTTTATTAACTCATCAAGATGATAATAATAGAATAATAGGTACAGTAGAGTGTCAATAATTCGGACTAATTGGGGATCATCCTAGTACAAATTATCGATTTGTCCAGATTTTCAAAAATACAGTACTTAAACCAAAATTAAAAATAAGCATGGACGGGATGATTACGAAAACTCAGTGTTAAGATAGAAACATTTTCACTTTATTTAAATAACGAATTCACACATTGATTTTTGTTGCTAAATATCACAAGTTCTGAAGGAATATAATAAGGCAAAAATCTAACAATGAAAAAAGTCTCAATTTTTTTTTTTAACCAGGGTTAAGGTGCGTTTTTTGGTGGCCATGTCTCTGATATTGATACGACTGTGGTTATTTTTATAAATAAATAATTTTCTTGGCAATCCGGATTTTGACGTCCAAATTATCAACGTTCTACTGTACTGTTAAATAGCTTGTGAGTGCATGTTTTTTTGTTTTTTTTTGTTAGCATTAATAGCAACATTTTATAAAAGAGCATGTTGGCTATATTAGCAACTAGAAGTTGTAACAGTGAAAACTGTCTTAATTTTGCTTGTAACATAAAGTAGTGAGCTTTCTCATTTTGTTCTGCATTATTGTCTAAATCAGGGCCATACCAAGTAAAGATGTTTTGTGGGTTCAAACCCTTCTGAAATTATTGTTTAATATTGTTAAAGTAATTCATCACACCTATAACTCCAATAAGGTTTAAAAAAAGCTTTAAATTTTTTAAGGTGGATTCTAATTTTAAAGGAAATTTATACCATTTCCTGTCAGGGGACTTACCTACAAGCCACTTCTGGTATAACACCCGCTGAAACAAATTTCTGGGTACGGCCTCAGTTAGAATAATTTATCTCAAAAGCGATGCTTCGATTATGGAGTAGCTGATTGCCAAGACTAGTCTAGATTAAGATCTTGCCTAGTGAACTGGGAGTGGTTTTCCGCATCCTTTACTTTCATGGTATGGTAAATAGTGTTTATGTTCCACAAGTTCCTCCTTATTAGATTTGTATACAGAACAAAAAGGCAATTTCTTGACATAAGAATGCAAATTGCCAGATTAGGTGGCTATCAGACGTGACTTCCAATATATCTTTGGGTTGAAATTATATATTTATTTATTTTTCATTATAATACAATGTACAAGCTTATTGCCTTTTGGCTCCCAACAGAAATTTCGGTCTCTGGGTAAGGGATGAGGAAATAATTTGAAAGTATCCACACCAGCATATTCCTGGAAGGTGGACGAAAACTGAAACAGTTTGATCCTATACCTCCTGGATTCAAGTCAATCATATCAAGTGCACGACACTGTCAGTCTTAAATACCATTAAATAAATTGCATATCTTAAATAAAATAAAAATTTAATTTTAAAAACCATTTAATCTGATGATTACTGATAGATTAAAATATTTTTTTAAAAAAGTATCATAAAATGGGAAGTAAAACTTAGACCTTTGGGCTTAGCATTGGAATGTTACTAAAACAATAATAAACCCTAAGGGGGTAGAGACATGTGTCAAGCATAATTAGTACAGTGTTGACTCACTAAGCTAAAGTTCAAACTTCACATCCTTATTCTTCAATAATAAAAAAACTGTTTGTGTAATAATAAACCTATGTTTGTTTAGCGCCCTCGTGCCGCAAGGAGCAGACACGTGAGTACTACTCTGAGAATGGCTGCCGCTTCACGCAAGCCAGTCAAAATGGCAAGTGCGATGGCAGCTGCGGCTCAAACTGCTGCCGAGCGCGCAAGACCAAGCGCCGCAAAGTGCGTCTCATCTGCAAGATGGCACTCGCTATACCAAGGATGTGGACATTGTGCGCAAGTGTGCGTGCACCAAGAAATGCTACTGACTACCTGGCCCCTCCTTGACGCAACATGTCGCGCTACCCCCCGTGCGACCAGACATTGTCGCCGGCCCCGTGCCAAACACGACGACCATGACAGTGCAACAATCGCCACGCGCCATAGAGAGGCAAAGCTACTCTGCGTGTATTCTCAGAGTTGGCATGTTTTATTTTGTAAATATTTCAATACTCAGCGCGATATTTATTATTATCTCGTGGTCTTTGTGCATCTGTCTTTTTCTACTCTTGCCATGAATTTCACTTTGTTTCAGAGGCTGATTTCTGTGGGAATTTGAATCTTGGTCTTTTTAGCAAAGACTTTACATGTAGCTTATAAATGTTTATGAGTAATGTTGATAACAAATGTATGTAAAACAATTGTTCTAGTTGGATCATCGATAGTCCTATATGACAGTTGAAAAAGTTACTAAAAAGATTCTTCAAATCATGATTCATTTAGTTATTTCAGTAACTAGGCTTTATGCTAACATTAAAATATACTATAGTGACACTTTACATTAAATACTAGAAATGATTAGATCGTTAATAATTAATACAAGTCACTAACTCAACCCAATAAATATTGAAATAAATGTTCTTAAGCCATATGTACCCTTTGCTTCGAGGTTGTAGGTAGCTCATATAGAGGAATATGTCTCAGACAAGTCCCTGAATAGTTTTATTGTTAGAGCAGTGGTACATTAATCCAATTAGGTTGTGACACACCAGGGGTATGAAAAAAACACAGTATAGGTGTATAAAAAAGAGGAAATTTCTTAAAAATCTATTTAAAAAACTGAAATATTAACTAGTTTAAACTAGGAGAGATACTTAGCATACTTACCTAAAAGAAGCTTTAGTAGAAATTGTTTATAAAAAAACACTTCTAAACACAAAAACTCATAACTACATTCAGTCTTTCATTGCCACAGGAAGCTTCTTTAAGTTTAAGGTAAAAAATGGTGTTATTTCGTTGATATATAATTCAAGTTACTGCCAAAATAAATTGTTTTTCTTGCTTAGAATTGCTGAGAATTCAGAACACAGGACATTAAATGTAAGAGAGATTAGGAAAGTGGAGGCCATGTGAATGAAGTTTGAGAGGAGCATGTTAGCTGTTATGAGGAGAAACAGGATAAGGAATGATATTATCCGGAAAAGAGTGGGGGTACAGGGAGTACATGAGATAGTAGAGGAAGCCAAAGAAAATGTTGGAAATGAATTATGCAGGATAAAGACCGAAAGGGAGGCCAAGAAAGAGATGGCAGGAGCAGAAAACAGAAAAGTGTTCAAGTGAAAGGAGAAGAGTAAAGAAAATTAAAGGGGGAAGAGTGGTGAAAGGATAGAGGAAGATGGAGGCATTTTACTAAACTGACCTGGCCACAGGCTGAAAACAGTTTTATTATTATATTATCTATCGTTTTATATATAGGAGCACTGGACAAGATAAGATAGATAGCAAACTTAAGTAATTGTGTTATATAACGATATATATTACTAGCAGAAGTACCCTGCATAACACCTGGCAATGCTTTTCTTTGCTTCAAACAAACAAACATTTTTTAATTTTATTTCTTCCGACCCAGATTTAATTAATTAAAAAAAAATCAAATCCAAATTTTAAAATTCCAACTTCTAGGTGTACATGTTTGTGCACAAGGGATTTTTAAACCTCTGTTTGCGATATATATCGTGCAATGCTCATGACAGACAAACACACAGATACACAAACTCTTCATGTTATTTATTTATATTATTGTGACACAAAATTGTTAAAAATTATTAGTAAGTATACTAGTATGAAGATAAATGTTCATATGAGGGTGAGGTTATGGGCTTGTCTTGATTTGGTGATCTAATGATAGACCATATAACATATCATTAACAGAGAAGGGTTGCAGCTTTCTCTGTTGAGATATTTAAGTACCTCGTTGTTAGAACACTGTTTGGGTCTCAATATGAGACAAAAAAGGGTTTTCTTTGGATTTTTTAAAATTGTTATCTCTCCTAATTTAAACCACAAGTTTTCCTAGTACACAATTCTAAATAACCTTGAAATATTAATTGTAATTTTGGGAAATTTAACTGCAAGCTTAAGATAAATTTGTATAGAAGAAAAAATTAACTAAAGAACTAAGCATGTTTAATGGAACATTTATGGTTGCATCACAAAAGCATATATTTCTCCATCAAACGGAACATCCTATTTCAACACCAACTACACAACTTCACACCATTCAATTTTATGACGAAAAAAATTATCTATAGTACTTTAATCTAAGTGGTCTGGAAAAATGGGAGTTCTGTATTTAGAAAATAGTGGCAACCCTGGCCAAATATTTAGTACTTGAAGCCCTATCCGAGCACATTTTTCATTTAAAGCGTATTATCAATCCAAATAAATAAATGTGTAACTTTTATATTTAGCTATGTGTCATTGACCAGTTAAAGAGCTAAGAGACCAAGATTGAAATTGTACTTTAGGTGAAACCTCACTTCTAACACCAAAAATAGTGTTCATTTAAGAGAGGACCTTTTCTTTCTTTAAATTAGGATCCTTCTAAAACACAAGTTCATCAAGTTTTTTGTTACATGGGAAGTTGTAAATTTGCAAACACCAATTACATATTAAAGAATGTAAGTAGAGTAATTAAGTAAGATATGTATGATAAAATAATAATAAAAATAATATTTTAAAATTGTTATTATTTAAATATCTGTCAAATAGTTTTGGTAACTTTTGCTGGCTATAAAAGAAGCTATTTAATGTGAATGAATCACATGCTTAAGTTTCATTAGTAAGCAAAAAAGCACAAAAATCAAAGAAAATTGTCCACGCAAAGTATAAAACGAATATAAATCATTTAATTCTTATGTCACATGAATGAATCTTGATTTAACTGATTTTTCTGTTATGATAGTTTATTTAAATTTTAATAGTTTCTATACTGAATTTTATCATAGATGATGAGAAAAATTAGCTTTTAAACAAAGTGACAAATTTCAAAATGTCCTTACTTCTATAATACGAGCTGTTATCATACATAATCCATATGTAATTAAACGCATTAAAAAAATTAAAAACGCTGATTATCATGCTATTTCCTATATTATATGGCTTAAAATACTTTTTATAAAAGACTGCATATGGATTTATTTTTAAACTATATTCTTCAATATTCATTAACCAGGAAATTGTAGCACATCTGTTGTAAATAATGGTATGAACATTTTAAAAGAACTAGGTTTAGGAATAAAATGACTGTGAGGGATGGTTTGAATGAGGTTTCACAATGGTCACAAAAACTGGATCCACAACATTTCAAAGCACAACTTATTTTTATTTTTTTTCACAAAAAACAAATTTTGAAACAAGCGCAAAAATCCATGGCTAAAACAAGAGTAGTGTATTTTTTTTAGGCGATAATTTTTAGCGTCATCTTAGTTGCGTAAGATCGGATAAAAAAAAAGGGAGGGGCCTTTACACCAACACAGAACCTTAAATAATAAGAATAAAAAGAGTTTCTATAGGTTGGAAGAAATTTCAACCATCTGTTTATATATGTTTTTCTAAACCAACTTAGTGGAGATTCAACAATTTGTAAATATTTAGTATGTAGGCTTTCACGGCCGGTATCTAAAGCTACGCTAGGGTGTGAGCCCTACAGATCACTTTTTAGCTTCTAACAGGTTGACAACCATTGTAGCTGCCATATTTTTAGAGTGATAACAATGATGTAAAATAGTGGATTAAATTCTTAGCCTCGAGATGTTGTTAGATCTTGATGTTTTATGTACTCCGAATAATCTTATCTGTCCGCCTGAAGTTGGGACTACAGCCATTACAGTTTGATAGATTCTGTTCATATTTGAAATGTGGATGTTAAATGGTCATTCCTTGAAGCTAAAGCGTAATTTTAATTCTAGCTCTAAAATTAACAGTAGTTAATTGACGACTGATTTTTGAACATTAAAAATTGTTCAGAAATTGTTCTTAATGATTTTGTTTAAAATGTATATCCCTGGAGTGTTTTACATGATAGTTAATACTATACTTGTTTTATGTGAGAAAAATGTATTTACCGGTAGTTTACTGATAACTGAATTTTGGACATTTTGTTTCAAACCGTTATAGAATATATAAGAATGCATTTACATTTGTGTTGTAGCACCTATTTTGGGTGATGTTGTCTTTCAATTATCCAATCAGCCGTCTCTTTTTCTTTTCTTTCCTGTGGTTTGTCGAGTGAATTGGCCCATCATGGTTTGTGTTGTGGCATCTGGTTGGCTGTCTCACTGAATAGTCCTGGTGGACTCCCGAGGATTATGATGTCTTAGCTGTGGGTGGAGATATTTGATGTATACCAACGAAATAATCTTAAACAGACGAACATTTTTCTTTACCCTTTGTACACAATGTGGGTCAGCCAACAGGATGTTACAACACAAACCTCAATGGGCCGGAAAAGACTACAATCTAGCAGCAAGGAAATAAAAAGAACTCCCGATTGGTATTTGAAAAGTTTACAATTGTAGGACACTATAACCTATAATATGAATCCATTTTTGTATCAGTATTATTATTATCATTAAAATTATTAATAAAATATAGCAGCTAGGATATCCAAAATGACCGAAACTTAAAAGTGACCTATATGGCTAAATTCCGATTATAGCTTTGACTTTGTAAATAGATACTATATTATGGAATCATTTCTTCAATTTTGTGTGAATGTTGAAAATGTATGAGTGATTAATGAACATGTCAAATATTCTGTAAACCCAGTATGATAATACTTCATTATTCATGTAAGCAGTCATTATAACCCATTTGTATTTATTTAATATGATACTCATCGTGTTGTGCTTTATTTAAAAAGATTACACATTTTTTATTTGTTTATAAGATTACTTGTATTATTAATACTATTATGATAATTATTGGAAATTATCGGGAATTCAATGGATAGGACTCCATCTTAGCTTGTTAGGGGTTCACAGGGCTTTAAAATCTAGTTAAAACACATAAAAACAAACCATGAGATTATCTTCAAGATTTCACTGCCACAAACAGTTTTATCAGGTAGAGATTAGATCAAGTAGTCAACAGTTATATTTTGTTTTACTGCTTTTAGTTGGACTGTGCTATACGAAACAGCTGGGCAGGAAGTTAGTATGATGAAAACTATCTTTGATTGAGGTTTGGGGCCTGTTTAAATTTAGTAGTTAGTTGATAGTTCCTATATTTGTAAGTGGGACTTGATGGATTGCAGTGTCCCCAATTGAAACGTCTTAAGTGTTTTGGTGATATAGCATTGATTCAAGTATTTGAAGCAACTTAGCATCATTCTTTCTTTCCCATACATATTGAGCCTACTTTGTATGAAACACATTTCAACTAGTATATTAGTTTTTTGTAACTACAGGTGTGATTATTTTGATATAGGATTGCTGAGGATGGTTATATTGATGGAGAATTATGTTAACTGTCTTGTGGATGGTGCAAGTTTGCTGATGCTGTCCATGCATGGTAATCTATCTGAAGGGTATTGGGGAGGTTTCTTTGAAGATGTTCATGTTTGTGTTTGAACGAGAACTGAGAACTCAGTTTCCAAGAGACTGTTTTGTTTGTCATGGTGTCTACTCAACTTGACCAATGAAATCCCTGACCTTTTCCCTGATTTCCCCTGATAAATTTCCTAAAATTCCTGACTAAAAAGTATGTCACATCCTTCTAACTCTCCCCCCCCCCCCCCCCCCCCCTTTTTCTATTAATACTTTGTTATGAAAAATAATGAGTTTAAAAATTTAAATAATATATTTATTTTTAAATTTGTATTAACATTGTTTACTAGGAATTAAAAATATATTTCACAGCTTCAAACAAAAAAAATGACGGTTTGAATACATTATAATTTACTGATTTAATGATTATTATGTTTCATATTTTGATTAAAACAACATTTTCCCGGATTTTTATTATAATTTACCAAATTCCCGACTTATTCCCGTTTCCTCGATCACTTCAAATTCCCGGCTAATTCCCGTTTCCACTGATTTTCCCAGATGGTAGACACCCTGGTTTGTGGAGCCCAAGGTAGGTGCCATGTAAAGCATTAAATAATTTAAGGGGGTGGGTATACCATTGGTAAATCATATGTGTAAAATCAACCCCAGGACACCTAGTCGAGATTTGAACCTCAACCTCCTTGTCACAGTTATTCCAGTTTATTTCAGGCACAGCCCTTTACCAAGCGTGCCAGCCAATAAGAGTTACTCTCCACCTGATGAAACTGCCTGTGATACTGCAAACTTCAGGATGGTATTATAAATGTGTT
Organism: Timema podura; assembly: GCA_033556935.1. Classification (NCBI taxonomy): domain Eukaryota; kingdom Metazoa; phylum Arthropoda; class Insecta; order Phasmatodea; family Timematidae; genus Timema; species Timema podura. Next base: position 18,389,284 of record JAVRXN010000008.1, read on the forward strand.
TGTTGAAATAATGTGTGCTACACAGGGTTTTAAAGAATAATGAGCATCCAAAACATCCATTTCTTCAAGTTACCGATGATTCAATATAGTGCTCTACTTATTTATTATAAAAAATATTATCTATGACTAATAAGTAAAAGCTAAGATGTTAGAAAACTTAAAAAATATATTTAATCATAATATGTACAGTCTTAGTAGCAAATGATTTGAGGTAATATTTTTAATAAATTTGTGAATAGTGCAATTCATTCTACCCAATTACCAATGAAGGTTTCCAAAATGTATCTTTTATTTTAAGAAAACATTTTATTATATTAATTGTATAATACAAAATTAAGTAAAACAGCCTTTTTTAAAATAAAACCATTAATATGAGTTATCTTAATGTTGATCATTTTTCCCCATTCTTTTATAAGTTTTAAGTTGATATATTTTCCAGAATGTTATTCTTTCTAGGATTAAATTTAGTCACAATACCTGTGTTTATTTACGGTATTTGAAATATGTCCTGGTTGCATCAATAATGTTTCTTATGTTTGCTTGCCAGTTTGTCACCTCCTTAAATTTTTATTTTTTTTATAAAAGTCTGTCCACTTTCTTACAAATCTGTGGCCATTTTAGGATCCTCATCGTGAAAAAAACTTTCAACTTAACATGATGGAAAAATAACTCCTGAATGGTGAAAATATTAGTGATATGAGGTGATATAACAATTTGGGGCTTTAGGATGTAGAGCCCTATTTTAATCCCTTACATGTATGTAACTTCCTGATCCCACTGGACAACTTACCATTCTTCCCAACTATATCATACATCACTAACATCTCCACCAATCATGAGTTGATTTGTTACCATACTATGATTTAATTTATGCTTACTGAATTGAAAAGTACAACTAAAGGGGGGTTTCAAAAATAATCATTAGACACATGACATTTTGTTATTGCTATTTAAAAAAAACTGAAAAGGCATCAAATTGGCTAGCTAATAGTAACAAGTATTCGAAACACAACAAATCTACGTTGAAAAGCTAAGAATCTGAAAATTACACTAGCACCACATAATTGGGTATTGGTCCTAATTACAAAAAACCTATAGGGCCCCTATAAATGTCTTAAACAAATTAATTATCTTTAGGAATATCATTTATGTTAATGAGGAATTACAATAGCCTATTTTATATACTCTGTATCTTTAAGTGTTCTCTAGAAATTTTGTTCACACACTTTAGAGCTTTAATGACGCAATATTATGCCAACCAATAAGAAAATACAGGATGGGGCAGAAAGTGATGACACATTTAATAACATTACTATTTTAACTTCTAGGCCTAAATGCTTCAAATTAAACTTAAAATAACAAAATATTGACTACTTTCTACATACCCTCGAATCATTCATTTTTTTAAACAATGTTTTTAAGACGGCCAACATTATATTCAATACATTGTTGTGAGCGCTCCTCGAAACTTGACATGACTTTTCTCAATGTATCTTTTGAATTGTTTCAACTTCCACCACAAATCTTTCTTTAAGTTTCTGAATTATTACCAATTGGTGAGTTGCTTAAACATCACTCTTCAACGTGCTCCACAAGAATAAGTCTGGAGCTGTTAAGTATGGTGAGCCTGATGGCCAGGCGATATCACCAAATCTTGAAACAAGGTGCCAAGAAAACATTTGTGAAACACCTCCATTGATGTCCGGGATGTGTTGACCGTTGCACTATCTCTGGAACCACATGTCCATGCCCTTATATTGCAGTTCAAGGGTCAAAAAGGTCAAACAAAAGGTCAATGGAGGTGCTTGGCAAAATGTTTCCTCGTTTTACAATTTAGAGACATCTCCTGGCAACCACATTCGTCAGACTTGACAGCTCTGAACTTTTTCTTGTGGAGCATGTTAAAGGGTGACTCACCCAAGAACAATTCAGGTAAAGAAAGAATTGTGGTGGAAGTTGAAACAATTCAACAATGTGTTGCATATAACGGTGGCCATCTTAAGGACATTGCTTGGAAAAAAATTAATAATTCAAGGTATGCAGAAAATTGTCAATATTTTGTTGTAATTTTAAGTTTAATTTAAAGCATTTGGTAGCTAAAATAATAAATATAATTAATATTAAATGTGTCAACACTTTATGCCACACCATGTATAACATTTGTTCAGTTAAATTAATTAAAATATAGTTCAGTGAATGTTGTTTACACACTTTGGATCTTTAACAACATGATATTATGCCAACCTACTAATTTGAAAATATAATATTTAGTTCAATTAATTTTAATTTTCTTTTACTATTTCAGTAAAATGTTGTATCCAAAGTCAGCATGCTTTGCCTTTGGTTTATTTTAAAATAAAATAGGGTTAACTTTTGTTAAGTAAATATGATCACATTTAAAAGTAGCATTATGAAAATACAAAATGTTTAGAAAATGCCTTTGTTGCTATTAGTGCTGCTTATATTTCAATGCTTGTTTATTTATGTACGGTATCACTGATTAGTTCTCCATAATGGTAGTCCTTAAAAACTAAAATTTGATCTCTTACAGAGTATGGACTACAGGATTTAGTGGGTCGTTTAGATGCTCACGTGCTATTTTCAATATAATGTCTTGCCATAGTTTGTTATTAGGCTGTTAGTAAGATATAAAATTTACTAGACATAAGTGTTTGAAATAGAATAACAAGTGAGATATAAAAACAAGCAAAACCATTTAATTTTGGATGTAGAGAATGTGAGAAAAGTCCATTGTTTTTGCGATTCATAACAAAACATATTTTTTGGACAAAGTAAATTAAATATTGCTCTAGTACAGACATAAGAGTTAATTTTATTCACATGGTGATATCAGCAGTTGTTGATTATATGTCATAATCTTAGCATATTCAAGAAATGTTGAGGTCACCATGTGAATAAAATTAAACTCTGTGTTTCTATTGAAGTACTATTTGATTTCTTTTGTCCAAAAAAAAGTTTTGCTATAAAAACTGCAAAAAAAAAAAAATTCCTCGTGTCCCTTACATCTCCACCTTAAAGAAAATACAGAGAATTTGTTTCTTAAGAAAATATTTAAACTTAGTTTACTAAACTGCATCACATTATTCTAATGTGCATTGTCAGTATTTAAAAACCATTTACAACTGAATTTTGTGTCATTAAATGTAAAAATTAACCTCGTCTGCTAAAGATTGGCCTTAAGGATATTAAGTCCCTATGTAGACTAGGTTTAAAACCTTAGTGGTCAAAATTATTTCTTAAGTGAGCATTTTGTCCAAGATCCAAAATTTTAAACAATATTCCCAAGGTGCAAACTATCAAAATAAACCTAAATCATCCTCAATAGTTGTTTTTTTTAATAGGCATTTATAGTAAAAGAATAATTTGAATTTTCATTTTTTATTTTTATGACTAAATTAACAGCACACATCATCCTCAATAGTTTTTTAAATAGTTTATAAATAATAAAATACTTTGAATTTTCATTTTTTAGACTAAATTAACAACAAACAATAATTTGATGAGCACATAATTGCTACCAGATTAGTTTATAAGTGTGACTATTTATCATATTATATTATACATAAATGGAACAATATTTGAGTGTACATAATGATAAAAAAAAAACCATCACTTATAAATTAGATATTTAGATAACAATTTCTTAAAAGGAAAGAAAAATTAATACTGTAATTTGTGTTATGTAAAATAATTTTGAAGAAAAACTATTGAAATGAGCTTTAGTGCTTTCTATGTAGATAATCAGTGTTTTATATAATGCAATTGTTTAGTGGCATGTGTTATATGTATGCTACATACTGCATGTGCAGAAGAGAAAAACATTTTTTTAAATAAAATGTCATTTAACAGAGAGTAACAAATCCAATGACTGGCATACCTGTATGCACACAAAAATAATAATTTGTGTAACAATTGACCTCGATATATTTGTAACGTGTACAAAACAATAAAACAAAATTATCACAACTTTGTATATGTTTATATTATTTTATCATTTTTTATTATTGTTTTAAGATGAGCTTACTTTCTTTTAGATACCAATACTTGATGCTTAATTTGTTTTTACATTTGCACCAGAGACCACACAGTCCAAGGCATCACTTTCACAGAGGTCTACGATTGAATCTTGCCTGGGTAGCCTAAAATGAGGGTGGTTTCCCATGGATAATCTATTAGTCTGGATTTCCTACCCTTGTTTTTCATGTTACTGTAGGTGTATAATACTTACAAGTGTGTTACCCGCCTCGGTGGCGTAGTTGGCTAACGCGCTAGTCGTGTTGAGCTCGACCGCCGAGGACGGGAGATCGAGGTTCGAATCTCGGTCGGGTGAACTGGGGGTGGTTTTTCCTAAATGGTTTTCCACTCTACCTCCACGCAAATGCGGGTTCACTTCCTCTAAATTCAACCCTCCCAATTCCTTATCCAATAGCGTAATTAGTACTTAAGCGTATAACCCGAACGGGTAGTAAGACGCGGTGCTAAATATTATTATTATTATTACAAGTGTGTTGGATTCTGCTTTAAACACATTGGTAGACATCAAGACAAAAGTAAATAAAATAAGATCAATGAAAGTTTTTAATTTCAATGTGTCCTATTAAAATCATACTTTTAGTTGAAAGGAATCATGATGGATCTGATTATCTTGATTCTGATATTAAAATCCTTTTCAGAGCTTAACAGAAATGAACTATAAGCTACATTTAACTCTTGACAAAATATTTTTTTCCCTTTATAATTAAATCGGATAACATTTTCACAAGAAAACTTTTGTTTTTGCAAAGACAAAATAAATCTTCAGTTGATGGAAAGGCCAACACAGTCTGAGGTATTTGAACAGAAAATTGAATGTTTTTGCAGTTTTTATAGCAAAATACGTCTGAAATAAAGAGTAGATACATTCCCAAGAATCACTGCAGGTTGAATCCATGTAAAAAGGAATTCATTTAACAATCAAATCTCATTTAACAAAATCAAGACATTGATATTGAATAAAAACATACAGAAGCAACCAAAATAATGATCATAAAATTAAATAAAGAATTGTGAAGTTATTATGTCATAATGAATAATTCTGGTGAAAGAGTGAATGAAATAAGCACATGATTCACTCACTCTCCACTAAAAAATATTCTTAACTCAGAAATGGGGGTAATGTGTTGTGAATTATCAGGAGACTAAAGAATAGCAAGAGGTATACTTTACTAAAAGTGACTACATTTCCTGTTTTAGTTTTAAATTACAGAACACAAGGAAATGTTCTTGGAAATTGCCTATTAGGAAACTAAAGAATAACAAGAGGTATCATAATATACTATAAAATTAAAGTTTATTTTAAAGATTTTAAACATTAAGAGTCAAATATATTAAACATGAAAATATAGGAATAAATCCAAATCACCAGACCGAGCTCCGTGGTATAGCTCTGTATACTATGGAGTATAGACAACAGTCTGCGGTTGCTTGTAAGAGATAAGTACACAGCGTGATTGGTCTGCATGACGAGACCCTGCGCTTGCCGCTGACCTAATAATCACCTAAGTTTCTACTGGAAAGTGGAAATAAATGTAATATATAGAGCATTCCACTTGGGAAGACCTAGATGCAGATGGGAGGATAACATTAGAATAGACTTGAATGAAATATGGTGTAATGAAGTGGACTAGATAGAACTAGCTCTAGGTCACATAGTTTTGTAAATGTGGCAATTAATTTTGAGCTTCTTTGGAGTTATTAATGCTATAAAGCAAGTAATTTAAGTAAGAGCATACAGGCTCTTTTAGACATAATCTCTTTCTAACTCATTGGTTTTCCTGTTTGCGGTGTCCTTTTTTATACTTTCTCTCGACTCCTATGAGAAAAAGTATTGTGATTGTCAAAAAACTTGAACTCGAGATTTTAATGAATGTCCGTTTCATGAACCCCTGAAACCAAAAAAGTTGTTTTCACAATGCTGTCTATACCTCGGGCTATAGCCAAAACTGTTTTACCAATTGGACTAAAACTTGGTATCTGGTACTTTCATAAATTCCCCCACCAGGGGTTTGTGTAGTTAATATCCAACCCTAAATTTAAGGGTAAAAAATTATTTTTAGTTGTTTCATTAGAAAACAATTTTTTCAAAGGAAACTAATTGGAATATTGGCTGTGTCTGAATAGTTTGTCCCCTACGCACTTGTGCACTTTACTGCTTACATTAAAATATTTCTGGCGCCCCTAAGTACATATGGTGCATGATAGTTTTTGGACAGCAAAGTACAGCTAGAGCCATCTGGTGGCTAATTCTGAAACATGCGTTTCCATGGTAACGATATTGAATTTTGGCGTCAATGGTGGCATTTTTAAGTCCTATCACAGTTTTATAAACTTTAAAATTTTTGGGAGACTGACAATTAAATTAGGCCTAGCTTACATTAATATAATTGTCAATATTGTTTTAAAGCATGTAAAAGTATTGTCAGATAAATACATAGGCCTATAGGAATTCCAAAATAAATTACTTTAGTTACTCGTTTTGAAACATTTGACCGGAATGAGTAACTGCTAGACAGTGTTGCCAGCTCTATAGTCTTTAGCGATAGTACATGGACCTGAAATGGATTGTATTTCTACCGGTAGGATATTACTTTCTGACACTATATTGATAAACCCACCGATTTTCATTAAAAAAAAAAGAAATGTATGTAAAATTTGTTACTTTAAAGCAGGGCCCCGGGATATTACTTTTAGAAAATATCCTAAAATGTAAGAGTATGTGAATGTTTTATTCCATTTTCACAAATTATATAATAGTTTCATTCAATATAAAAAGCTAGTTTAACTAAAGTGCGCGATAAAGGGCAAGTCGTATGTACCCTTTAGTAAATTGCGCAACAAGGAGTGCAAATGTACACTTTAAGAGAATTCAGACACCATCGAATATCACTTCCGGCCTTTAAGCCGACGTCATTGCAACTTTAAAGTGCACATGGCTTCTAAGGGACCTTAGACGGACTATTTAGACACGGCCAATTGCCATTAAAGTTTTTATAACAAATTCTGAAAAAACTACTGTGCTTGTCTAAGAAGTTTACGAGAAACGGTGAGTTATGCTTTAGGATTCTCGAGTACGGTATTTGAATGCGGTAAACATAATGCCACTTGGATTTTTCCTGCAAGAACTTACGAAGTAATCACGAGTCGCGCCACCAGTACTGGTGCGCATAGCCTATAGACCTATTATTTCGTTTCACAAATCTTAGTTTTTTTGCTATTTTAATATCAAAGCGATAGAAAGCGCGGTGCACTGTAGGCCTACTATTTACTTTATCCAGTAACCTTGCCATTTTGTGGCTTAAAAATGAATATTGTTAATTTTTTATGAAAGAATCTTCATATTTTATATAACATACACTAGTGAAAGCAATAAAAGGGGTTTTTCTTTTAAATAAATGAATTATGTTAGGAACTGAAATCAGTTTGAGTGCCATATGACTATTGAATGTAGTTGATCAAAAGGGCTGTGAAGTCTAGCTTTTCTTGTTTAGTGATGTTTATGCTTTTTCTCATATTTGTATAGTCTCTGGGTTTCTTTTACTGATCTGATAATTGTGATTAAAGTCAACAATATAAGCAAGCATAGTTAAAACTCGGTAAACGTTATTGATATGTTTTATTTAACTCCTTTTTAAGCAGTGGCGTGTGGTCAATTCTGGACAAAGGGAAGCAATGAGGCTACAATAAAGGGGGTCTGATGGAACCTAGTTTAATTGGAGGCTCTCACGGGTTCTTTTTTTTTCTTACAATTTACAGTATTACGGTGAAAAAGAAGGGGCTGACACAAAATAATTAGTTATATTATAAATAATATTCAATCATTAAATTATTTATATATATATATATATATGCGTGTATTTAAATAGTAATTGTAATACTAATTCAAATAAAATAATAATTTCAATTTCAATTTACTTTATTATAGTGCTGGCTAACAGTCTTAAGACCTATAACAGGCCAGCACTGAAAATTATACAAGTACCATACAAATACATATATTTACACGAGTAAATATAATAAACAAAAATGGCTAAATAATGGTATATAGTGTTGAATAGTTACGAAAAAAGTAGTTAATAATGATAAGAATAAAAATTAGCATTAATAACAAATAACTAAAGAGGGGCTAAAAGCAGTAACATCATGCAAAAAATAGATCAGAACATTGTAAATTTAAATATTATAGGCAGAACCTCTTCATGATAAATTATTGATATGGGATTTCCTTAACTAACTCTCTGAGTTTAGCTTTTCTTTTATGATAGAAGTCGAATTCGACAAATCTAGAATTGGCGCTATGGATACAACGACCTATAGGGCTTACCTTATAAGAGCTATTAAGAAAAAAACAATTTGGATTACGAGAAGCCCAAGAAGAGATATGAACGCCTACATGATCAAAGGCAAATTTGCAAGAAATTTTATTATTGAAGATATTAAAAACAAAAAGGGCATCACAAGAAGGTCAACTCGATAAGAGAGTTTGGAGCCCTAAGAGGTTTCGAATTCTGTCATAATCATAATAAATCCTGTTACTAAAGTATTTATCATTGCACGCAGTGACAAATTTTCTTTGAACGTTTTCCAACCTAAGAGAGTCAGTTAAGGTAATGGAATCCCAAGCAACAGTAGCATATTCTAACTTAAATCTAACTAGGGCGTAGTACAGACATAAAAAATAGTCAACTTTCTTAAATTATGAAGTAATAAATTTAATAAGTCCAAGTAATTTCAATGATGGGAAATTACATGGTCAACATGATAGTGGAAATAAAGTTTGTTATCCAGGAGAACACCAAGATCATTAATATAAAGGTTGCGAACTATGTTTTCACTGCCCAATTTATAAGTAAAAAAGAAAGGATTAGTTTTCCTAGTAAAAGATATAGATTTTGTCTTAAATTTATTAATAGACATTCCATTTTCCAAAGACCATTGTAGAATACCATTTACATCATTTTGTAAATCTATACAATCTGCAATTGATTTGATAGTTTTAAATAATTTTACATCATCAACAAAGAGTAAATAACTAGATGAGCTCAAATATTTACCAATGTCATCAATAAACACGCTAGAAGGTACAACATGCCTAATCTATTTTCGGTTTTGTGTGTGTAATTTAATTATTTTTCTAAAGTTCGTAATAGTGACGGTTGCTGAAATAAAGATCGAAAATCTTGCCAGTGCATCTAATTGGACCAAGTGGAAGTGAAAAATAAATACCCATTTCAAACAGTACGAAATGGTGACTATTATAGATAGAGCCCGAGAATGCCCTGTTCTGACGGAAGCTGTATTGACAAAGATTCGTAAAAAGTTGACGCAATGGAAGTGAGACAATGCGCAGATGGCATCTCTTATCGCAAGTGCATTAAATCAACTAATTGCCGATTTTGTATTGACGTATACCAACGCCTAGAATATCTTGGACAAGCTTGTTAGCGTTTACGAGCAGAGCAGCATTCAACGATTGAGTCTGCTAATGACAGAATTTTTCAAGTTAGAACGTGATCTGGACATAGTGATTGCAGGGGACGCAGCAAAGGTCAAGAAGTTGTTTGAAGACATGAATACAGAATTTCATCTATGAGGTTCACATGATATACCTGTCGAGATGTTGTATGGACAAATTTTGGCGACAGTTGGGCATGAGTACCAGGAATTCAGCAACGTTTGGAAATCTCGTGATGACAACAAGCGCACAATGAACAGCTTGCTTGAGAAGCTGTGTAAAATAGAAAAATCTCAAGCAAATGTATCAGTGGTGGAATTGAGTGCTTTCGTGGCACATTCATCAACCAGCAGTGATCAAAGCAACAATAGGTAAATCTGGCTGGTCAAAGAATTCAACGTAAAACAATACAAAAAAATCCACATCTGTTTAAACTGTGGAAAAGCTGGTCACTTAAAGAAGAACTGTCGGAAGCTGAAGGTTGATAAGGAATAAATAAGTTGTATCACCGCTTCTACTATCAGATAGAAAAAGTGACGAATACATTAACAAAGATACACAAAGAAGGATGGGTAGCATGAAACATAAGAGAGATATACAAGCTCAACAAATCAATTTATTTAAATTAAAAAGGACGAAAGTATTACAAATGGTTTGACGTGATCATATACAGAACATGACAATGATGCCATTGTTTATCAATGGGAATCATATCAGCTACCTTAGACATTGTTGTCCCGATCGGGAACGTTGGGTGTGAAACATCTTACTCTGACTCACAACCAAGACAAGTATGGTAGTGTATTTATTAGAAAAGGGTGTAACTCGCTAAAGTATAAAAACCACACATTCTGAAACGAAGGTGCGTCTGCCTATAAACAACGGCAATTTAAATTGGAAGGAACTATAAATTTTATACACCAATACATAACACCACTTCAGTCTTACGGCTACTAGACTTTAACCTAATAAGCATATACAAGAATAATAGCTAAACAATACCTTTAAAGTCCTAGTTTAAAGAGTTACGACGTTGGTAGATAAACGGGCTAGCAAGTATGAGTTAACTCCATATTAAGTTACGAGATACAAAGGTCAAGTTCCTAGAACAGGAACAATAAGTTTACAAATAGGTAATGGCGAGCTATCAGGAATCTAACCTGTAAAGATACTATGGCCGGTCTATTCCTCATTAGTACTGCCAGGTCATTCAATAGTGTATTTAAATTTCAACATAAGCCTGGAGGCAGATTATAAAAATTGCAAGCAGTTTAACATTAATTAATTCAAGCTGCGCCTGAAGGGGGCTAGACAAAATAAACAATACCACTCGGGCCACTACTCTGGACTAGTAGCACACCCACGAACTGAGCACTGTACAAAATACAACCATAGATAGAGAGAGACTGGAATCAGTCAAAGACCCAACTAGACCATGGAACAAAGCTAGATTACCTGATCTCCACCTTTTTCTGATCTAAAAGGTAATACCATCTGGAACATGGCCACACAGTATAGGGCGTTGGATAATTGCCCAAGTATTTAAGACTATGTCATATAGGCATAGCACAATAGTTCAGAAACTCTGACGTTCAAAACTATGTCCTACGTAGAAAAACAGGTCAAAAACTCAGAATTCAAGACTATGTCTTATGGACATAGAAAAACAGGTCAGAAACTCTGACATTCAAAACTATGTCTTATGGACATAGAAAAACAGGTCAGGAACTAATATTAAAGGCTATGTCATAAGGACATAGTGAAACAGACAACGAAGACCCTATCAAAAATACTAGATCTAAAATCACACAGTCTCTGATACCACATCATTTGTGGTGTGCAGGCGAGACCGATGCGTCAATTTTCGTGACCACTAGTTCTTGATGACTTCTAGGATGTTCCTACGACGAGTCGTTAGAATAGAATGTAAAATATGAAGCGAATGGTGGTGGTATTATACAAGATGCACTGATGTGTTAGGAAAGGGAAACAAACGGGTGGGAATTTTCAACAACAAATTAGAACATATACTAGCTCTTAGAGATGGCCGCTTATGACAACATCATAACAGTTGAGTCTTGCAAGCGAGCAAGGTGTCTGTGTTGTATGTAGAGAACTTCATCCGGAACGTAGCCATCCACTGGGGCGGGTTTCCTTGAGCTTGGCCGTTTCCAGCAACGTGATTTCACCGTGAGCTTATATATTCCACATATTACTTGAATTTATTAGTTCTTGGATCTATAGTGATAATCATAAATAAGATTTTTTGAGTGTACGTGCTAATGGGTTACAATGTGTGCGGTGACGGGTAGTTCAAACTCGTCAAGCAAGTAGTTTACAGACAGCTCTATGGGTTAAGCGTTTTCAGTAATCAGAGACATGAGACAGACAAATACGTGGGTATGTGACTCAAGAGCGTTGTATCTCACGACGGCGAACAAGTAGTATTTTACCATATACAACACGTTTTCATCTCCAGTTTACATGTCTTTGGCAAATAAAGGGAAAATATTGGCCTATAGTGCCGGTCATGTTAACGTCGAGATGCTGGTACTTGACAAGGGGACCTCTGACTATTTGTAAAATGTTTGTAGTGTCCCAGAAATAAGTAGACATCTCTTTTAGTTTGGAGTGCAGTGGAACGCGGTGTTAGTGGATTTATGGAGCCTCAACAAGTTAGGTTTCAACGCAATAATCAAGTCGTATCAACAAACGAGTGGGCAATGGATGCTTACATCATTAATATGTGTGTCGTGGTTCCGCGAGAGCCAGCAGAGGTTAATATTGCAATGGCATCGGAAATACTGCAGCTCTGGCACGAGCGACTTGGAAATCAAGACAAATGACATGTAGGTACTTAAGGTGCTTGAGCAGATGGACATGAAGATAAGCGTGGAAGAAACAGGAGAGATCTGATATGGATTTATCCTGGTCAAAGCACACTGGAAGCCCTTCAAGCCACGATTGGCTTGGCTACAGGTTGTTGGTAAGCGAATTAATGCAAATTTTAATGGACCGATGTTGACGGAATGTGGGTTTAAGGGTGACACAGCAAGAATCGTCAAATATTTTTTATTACACGAAAGGATGAAGTAGCCATGTGTCTACATTCTTCTCTAAATGGAGTTTCAACTGCTGGTCACACGGTCAAAAAGTTTCAGTGTTATGATGGCAAGGAATTTTACTGTGAATAAGTTCGTTGTATTTTCAATAATCGTGACATCTCATTGGTGTTGCCAGCACCGTACACATCTGAGTAAAATGGTGCAACAGAACGGGAAAATCGTAAAATTGAGACCTCGCACGCTCAATGTTCTCAGTGGGTAGATTGCCTAGGTCAATGTGGGCACAAATGTGTGAAACTGCAATGCATACGTATTGAATCGACCTAGTAAAACACCAGTTATTAGTAAATCCCCGATGAAATTATGGAACTGGCGCGTGATTAAAGACATGAATCACTTGCGTGTTTTTGTTACGGAGTGTTTCGTACACATACCTAAACCATTTAGGAAGAAATTTGACACAAGAGAATGTTTGGTCGAGTGTTTGGCTATCTCAATGATAAGGATGGATACTAAGTTTACGTGCCATCGAGTAAGATGATTATGCACTCACACGATGTTTATTTCAAACTGGAACACATTTGCACAAACTCTTCAGCTGAAACGATCGCGAGAAGCAATCTTTCTAAAGTAGTGGCTTCAGAACAACAGAAGGACGACGTGAAGTCAGAGTCATCGGAGTCTGAAAACAATTTCAATTTGGCAATCAAGGAAGAGCTGCCACTGTCAAACAGCCGATGTGGATGACGTTGGGTGACTATGCTTTTTATGTAGCGTACACTCTAGTTGATGACTGTGGAGATCCTACAACATACTATGAAACCACAAATTCAACGCAGAGATGACTGGCTTACGGCCATAAAAGAAGAAATGAATTATCTGATCAAAAATGACACGTGGGAGATGGTGGAGCTTCAGAATGGTGCCCAGATGGTCAACAAGCGCTGGGTGCTCCGCACGAAGCTTAATACCAACGTGTCAATTCAACGTTTCTGAGATAAACTTGTTGCTAAAGGATATGCTCAAAAGGAGGGCATTGATTACAATGAAACTTTCAGTTTGGTAGCGCGCTACGACACGTTGTGTCAGTTTACCTTAAGCAAATACTAACTCAAGTTTTTAGTCAATTACAATATACATTACATAAAACAATAATCATAATACTTAGCACCGCGTCTTACTGCCCGTTCGGGCTAGATGCTTATTTACTAATTACGCTATGGGTTAGGATTTGGGAAGGTTGAATATATAGGAAGTGAGAGAGTGGGAGTGGAAAACCATTTAGGAATACCTCCCCCCACCCCTCAGTACACCAAAGTTAGATTCGAACCTTATATATGTAGGACACATCAAAGTAAAACAAAACACAGTGGAACATTTAGAAGACATTGTTTGTCTACTTGTTTGTCAAGGTTCATATAGAAAATGCTCTATTGAGTGGATAGAATTATTCAACTCCCAACAACTAGTGTTGGCAATCCTGGTTACAACTATGCTCATAATTCCTAAACAATTGAGCATAGTTTTGTTTATGTAATGGGTAAGCGTTGCACTGGGCTGAACTATTCCACATCCACAATAAACTACACGACTAATACCAACACAAGAAAATCAAATTAAACCAGTAAAAAATTAGTTCCGAAATTAATTGTAGAGGGCGCTCTAAGAAAAATAAAAAATAAAAAATTGGCAAACACTATGCTTGAATGAGCCTATTACCTACCAATCAGACGTAAACGTGTGAAATATTTTTTTTAAAAAGTATATTTATCTGAAACAATTATTAAGGTGATAAAAGGTACCCAAAATATTTACAAAAAGAGAACTTTTTTAATGCGCTACAGCGCCTAAAGCGAAATTTGTGTCAAAATCACACAGCGGGGTCCTGATAGAAAATTTAATACTCTATCCAACCATATAAGTGTGCTTAGGCCTAGACCCTACATATCTGAGCAATTTGACCAAAACTTGAGGAAGTACGGGATTTCTTCAAAGTAAAAACTTGCTTTACACGTTTTATTTAAGGCGCTGTAGCGCCCAAACCAAATGTTGTGTCAAAAGCACACAGCGGGGTCCTGATAGAGAATTCAATTCTCTATCCAACCATATAAGTGTGCATAGGCCTAGACCCTACAGATCTGAGCAATTTGACCAAAACTTGAGAAAATACGGGATTTTTTTAATCAAAATCCTCCTTTACACGACTGTTTAAGGCGCTGTAGCGCCCAAACCAAATGCTGTGTCAAAAGCACATAGCGGGGCCCTGATAGAGAATTCAATTTTCTATCCAACCATATAAGTGTGCATAGGCCTAAACCCTACAGATCTGAGCAATTTGACCAAAACTTGAGGAAGTACGGGATTTCTTCAAAGTAAAAACTTGCTTTACACGTTTTATTTAAGGCGCTGTAGCGCCCAAACCAAATGTTGTGTCAAAAACACACAGCGGGGCCCTGATAGAAAATTAAATTCTCTATCCAACCATATAAGTGTGCATAGGCCTAGACCCTACAGATCTGAGCAATTTGACCAAAGCTTGAGGAAGTACGGGATTTCTTCAAAGTAAAAACTTGCTTTACACGTTTTATTTAAGGCGCTGTAGCGCCCAAACCAAATGTTGTGTCAAAAGCACACAGCGGGGCCTGATAGAGAATTCAATTCTCTATCCAACCATATAAGTGTGCATAGGCCTAGACCCTACAGATCTGAGCAATTTGACCAAAACTTGAGAAAATACGGGATTTTTTCAATCAAAATCCTCCTTTACGCGACTGTTTAAGGCGCTGTAGCGCCCAAACCAAATGCTGTGTCAAAAGCACACAGCGGGGCCCTGATAGAGAATTCAATTCTCTATCCAACCATATAAGTGTGCATAGGCCTAGACCCTACAGATCTGAGCAATTTGACCAAAACTTGAGAAAATACGGGATTTTTTCAATCAAAATCCTCCTTTACACGACTGTTTAAGGCGCTGTAGCGCCCAAACCAAATGCTGTGTCAAAAGCACACAGCGGGGCCCTGATAGAGAATTCAATTCTCTATCCAACCATATAAGTGTGCATAGGCCTAAACCCTACAGATCTGAGCAATTTGACCAAAACTTGAGGAAGTACGGGATTTCTTCAAAGTAAAAACTTGCTTTACACGTTTTATTTAAGGCGCTGTAGCGCCCAAACCAAATGTTGTGTCAAAAGCACACAGCGGGGCCCTGATAGAAAATTCAATTCTCTATCCAACCATATAAGTGTGCATAGGCCTAGACCCTACAGATCTGAGCAATTTGACCAAAACTTGAGAAAATACGGGATTTTTTTAATCAAAATCCTCCTTTACACGACTGTTTAAGGCGCTGTAGCGCCCAAACCAAATGCTGTGTCAAAAGCACACAGCGGGGCCCTGATAGAGAATTCAATTCTCTATCCAACCATATAAGTGTGCATAGGCCTAGACCCTACAGATCTGAGCAATTTGACCAAAACTTGAGGAAGTACGGGATTTCTTCAAAGTAAAAACTTGCTTTACACCGTTTTATTTAAGAAGCTGTAGCGCCCAAACCAAATGTTATGTCAAAAGCACACAGCGGGGCCCTGATATAAAATTCAATTCTCTATCCAACCATATAAGTGTGCATAGGCCTAGACCCTACAGATCTGAGCAATTTGACCAAAACTTGAGAAAATACGGGATTTTTTTAATCAAAATCCTCCTTTACACGACTGTTTAAGGCGCTGTAGCGCCCAAACCAAATGCTGTGTCAAAAGCACACAGCGGGGCCCTGATAGAGAATTCAATTCTCTATCCAACCATATAAGTTTGCATAGGCCTAGACCCTACAGATCTGAGCAATTTGACCAAAACTTGAGGAAGTACGGGATTTCTTCAAAGTAAAAACTTGCTTTACACGTTTTATTTAAGGCGCTGTAGCGCCCAAACCAAATGTTGTGTCAAAAGCACACAGCGGGGCCCTGATATAAAATTCAATTCTCTATCCAACCATATAAGTGTGCATAGGCCTAGACCCTACAGATCTGAGCAATTTGACCAAAACTTGAGAAAATACGGGATTTTTTTAATCAAAATCCTCCTTTACACGACTGTTTAAGGCGCTGTGGCGCCCAAACCAAAATTTTTGTCAAAAGCACACAGCGGGGCCCTGATAGAGAATTCAATTCTCTATCCAACCATATAAGTGTGCATAGGCCTAGACCCTACAGATCTGAGCAATTTGACCAAAACTTGAGGAAGTACGGGATTTCTTCAAAGTAAAAACTTGCTTTACACGTTTTATTTAAGGCGCTGTAGCGCCCAAACCAAATGTTGTGTCAAAAGCACACAGCGGGGTCCTGATAGAGAATTCAATTCTCTATCCAACCATATAAGTGTGCATAGGCCTAGACCCTACAGATCTGAGCAATTTGACCAAAACTTGAGAAAATACGGGATTTTTCAATCAAAATCTCCTTTACACGATTGTTTAAGGCGCTGTAGCGCCCAAACCAAATGCTGTGTCAAAAGCACACAGCGGGGCCCTGATAGAGAATTCAATTCTCTATCCAACCATATAAGTGTGCATAGGCCTAAACCCTACAGATCTGAGCAATTTGACCAAAACTTGAGGAAAGTACGGGATTTCTTCAAAGTAAAAACTTGCTTTACACGTTTTATTTAAGGCGCTGTAGCGCCCAAACCAAATGTTGTGTCAAAAGCACACAGCGGGGCCCTGATAGAAATTCAATTCTCTATCCAACCATATAAGTGTGCATAGGCCTAGACCCTACAGATCTGAGCAATTTGACCAAAACTTGAGAAAATACGGGATTTTTTTAATCAAAATCCTCCTTTACACGACTGTTTAAGGCGCTGTAGAGCCCAAACCAAATGTTGTGTCAAAAGCACACAGCGGGGTCCTGATAGAGAATTCAATTCTCTATCCAACCATATAAGTGTGCATAGGCCTAGACCCTACAGATCTGAGCCGTTTGACCAAAACTTGGGGAAGACCGGGATTTTTCTAATGAAAATCCTCCATTACACACTTCTTTAAGGCGCTCCAGCGATCAAAATTGTGAAAAACATGACATTTAGTTTGGCATGAATAACAAAAAAATTACAAATGTGTAGGGCGTGTCCATACTACCCTTAACATGGCCTCCGCCTCTTTTTTGACTAAGTATTATTTTCTTGCAAAATTATTTAGGTGCATAACAATGCAAAAACAAAAGTTTATATTGGCATTGAAAATTAACTCAATTTTGGGAGGGAGCTACAATGAACTTTTTTACCAATTTCCCAAAAACGAATACAGTCGTATCGTCTCTGGGGTTGGTTTGTAAAACCTAGTACTTGGGTTCAAAACGGTGCCCAAAAGGTGCTAAATGATGACATCTTTACAATGTTAATTTAAGGTGTGAAGGCCGGAGGGAGGGTCCAACGACTTTTTTTTCTTGTATTATAAATATTTTTTTCTCGCTAATCTTTTAGGGTGCAAAACGCCATACTTGGATGCAAAACGGTGCAAAACAGGACTTTTATTTTGGCATAAATAAAACCCCAATTAATGAGTGGGGGGGGGGGTGGCTACGCTTATCTTAGCCCCCCCACCTTTTTCCCTTTTAAATATTTTTTTCTTGCAAAACTATTCAGATGCAAAACGCCAGACTTGGGTGCAAAACGGTGCAAAACAGGACTTTTAAGCTGGCATAAAAAAAATCCAACATTTTGATTGTGGGGAGAGCTACTATTAACTTGGCCCCCCCTAAATATAAACAGTCGTACCGTCTCTGGGGCTAGGGTGCAAAACGTAATACTTGGGTGCAAAACGCTGGTACATTTTAATTTTGATGGGGGGGGAGGGGGCAACTTAAGTGATCTCAATAAACTCAATCTAAAGTGCTTGAAGCAGAAACGTTTATGTGCAGATGAGGCATGTCGGCCATTCTTCCATTGTTTGTCAATAATGTAAGGTCACTACTTTATCTGGGTACCCGATAGCCAACCCTAACTACAGCACTACCGCGGCACCGTAGGGATGGACCCCGAGTGGTGGGGGTGGAATGGGTGGTTCGTGGGGAGTGAGACTCGCAAGTTAGTCCAAGAAGATATATTTATTAATATATTCAGGTGAATAAACTACTACATAAGTAACCGGGTAGATCTCCCGTGACGAGGGAACAGGCGTAATAGAGGGACTTGCAAACCTTCATCTAGACCCGCGATCGACCTTCCGGCGGGGTGAACCACCAGATCACATTTTATTCCATCGTTAGTCAGTGGTTGCTAGATACAAACCCACATGCACACAGTATGGCTCCCAACACACAACAACTGTCTTAGTCTCTCACCTAAACTTACTGATCTCGATATTTCACCAGCCAGGAGGGTCCATCGGTTGCACCGTGCTCGCTCGTCAACAGGATGCAAGCTATATGAGATATATGCTATTCTCAGCAGGATGGTAACCCAACACTCTTGACTTCCAAGGAAATGTACAAGCGTAGGTTAACCTCTTGCCAGAATAAACCTTAAAATAATTATGCTCTTACAATAGCTAATAAACTATATTGATAGAATACATAAACGACGAATGTGGTTTAAAAAATGGCACCGCCCAAAAAAGAATAATGAAAGTTATTTTAAGAAGTTGGAACCCACATTGGTGGCATAGTTAGCTAACGAGCTAGTTTCACGTTGAGCTAGATTGCCGAAGACGGGTAGATCGAGGTTCAAATCTAGGTCGGGTGAATTGAGGTTTGTTTTACCTAGATTGTTTTCTATCCCCCTCCACGCAAAAGCGGCTAAACTTCCTCCAAATTCAACCATCTCCATTTCTAATCTATTAGTGTAATTATTACTTAAGCATATAACCCGAACGATTAGTAAGACCCGGTATTTAAAAATAGATATATGTTAGATAGCGAATTTATTGTTGTTGTTCTTGTTCAGGTTCCACGCCTATGTACTAATTATACGGCAAAGGAATTAGGAAGGCTCAATTTAGATTAAATGCACTCAAATTTGCGTTGTGGGAGAGTGGAAAGCAATTTAGGTCAAACCACCCGACCGGGATTGAACCCCGATCTCCCTGTCTTTGGCAGTCTAGTACAATATGAGATTAGCGCGTTAGACCGCGCGGACACCGAAGTGGGTGAGGGATTATTTATACTAGATAAAAACACATTGTTCCAAATTAGAATGTTGATACCGATACTTACTGTTATCGATACTTTTTTTTCAATAATAGCACGGTATCGATATTTTTCTTCCGATACTTTAAATGAGTACAGTTTCGATACCACATCCCAGCCCCTGATCCTAAAGTGTTTGTTTGGTCAGATGAGACCGTAGGGACGAGAACAGTTTACTTGTGCACTCCCATAAATCGAGTACTATTCAGCACCCGCTGCCACCAACATTATTTCCTAAATTAAATAAAAGAGTATTATGACTTGTGTATGTTTATATTTTTATAAGCCTTGTTCAAAGTTTTATTTCTATCTTTTCACTTGGTGTGACGTCATGGCACCCCATCAACAACAGAGCACGGCCACAGGAGCGGAACAAGGAGAGTTAACAAGAATTTACATTTTTAGTGCTATACATCGAATACATTCATGATTCAACAAGTACTAGTTCCTTCATATCAGGAATCATTTAGTTGGGTTACTCTCTCTAAAATAGATGAAAACTACATAACTACTCGTAAACTACTGGTAGTTACAGGTTCATTCTTTTTTAATTTAGACTAATAACGAAAAAAGAGGATATACTGGGAAACCCAGTCACCCCATTGCTATAAGCTGACAATATCACCAACTTACTTGAGCTCTCATCTACAAGCAATTCACTTCCAAGAATGTACACCACTGATATTATGATGTTTTAATTCAGACTTTTAGTGATTTAATTAATTTTATATGGTATGTTTGAGATACCAACAAATTGAGGCCTGTTGATAGTAAAATTACTACATAAAATCATTACTTTTGACAGTATAAGTGCACCTCCAACATAACAGTATGTCTGTGTTGTATTGCATACATTTCAGAGCGATGTATCTACTGGTTTGTATGACCAACTTACGTAACCTATACAGCCTAGTAAATACATCGCAGGCACAACGGACTTGTATTATTTTGTAAAGGAAGGATGTAAAAGTAAGACCGGCTTCTAACTTTTTTGTGTTTTACTTACTTTATTTTTTATCATTTGTGAAAATATGCTAAAATTGACTATTTTTGACACAGTGTTTTGAATTTTTATAAAAGGAGTTACCACTTTTAAATTTTTTAAGACCAATTTACTGTAAAAATATTTATAAACCAAAGCTTATCTATCGAGTATTTTGCTATCTACTTTTTCTGAGCTTGATTATGACTGTAGATGAAACCTGGATGGCTCATTACACTCCTGACACAAAATGACAGTCATCACAGTGGCGGCACACCAGTTCCCCGTCTGCCAAAAGATTCAAAACCTCAATTTCGGGCAAAATAATCATGGCCACTATGTTTTGGGACCAAAAAGGGATCATTTTGATCGAATTTCTGCCTCAGGGGGAGACGATTAATGCAGCACGATACTGCGAGACTCTAAAAAAGCTCAAGAGAGCAATTCAAAACAAACGGAGGGGAACGTTGACGAAGGGAGTGGGCTTGTTGCACGACAACGCCCGCCTGCACACGGCCAACGCCACCAAGATGCTTTTGGACTCATTCGGTCCGGACATTTTGAACCACCCCGCATACTCCCCTGAATTGGCGCCTTCAGACTTTCATATTTTCACCTCCCTGAAGACTCACATGGGTGGAAAAAAATTGTCAACCGACGAGGAGGTGAAACGAGGTCCTGAACTAGAAGAAGGAGATGGCGGGAGAATTCTTTGAGGAGGGCATCAAAAAGATTGTGCCACGGTTCACAACCTGCATAGAACAGAAAGGCGACTACATAAAGAAATAACTGATATATTTACCAACAAAATCCTGTAATTTTATTTAAAATACAATATTTTTTTAAATAGACAAATTGAGTACTCTTACTTGCTGGACGTGCCTCGTAAAATGTCAGCTTTATGAGATAAAAGTCTTGGATTTGATTCCTAACATGGCCGGGAAATTAATGCTTAGTTGAATATGTGTTTCCCTTTTTAGAGTGATGAAATTGACGGGCAGGGTCTATAAGTCAGTTGATAAGCCGTGTGACCTGCCTCGGTGGTCGCACGATCTAACGCGCTTGTCTCGTGTTAGACTAAACCGCCGAGGACGGGGAGATATGGGCGCAATCCCAGCCGGGTGAACCGAGGGCGCTTTTTACTACATGGTTCCCCATTCTCCACACGCAAATGTGGGTACACTTCCTGTAAATTAGACATACCACATCACAAAGCCCATCAGCGTAATTGGTACATAGCCGTATAACCCGAACTGGTAGTAAGACGTGGTGCTAAAAGTCTTGCACTGACAATTAGTTGATTCAGAAATAATAATATTAATAATAAGACCTAAGACTTTTTCTTCTATTATATTATATTTAAAATTAAACCCCCTTTATATTTGTTGAAAATATAACTTTAGGAGCACTATGGAGGCTCACAAAGTTGACCGTCACCTTTATTTAACATTGTCATGACGATGCAATCAAAAATCTTTGAAACAAAAAATTTCTCAAAATATTTTAAAGTTAAGTTTAACTAACACTTTTGATTATTTTTATTGAACTATCATGTTTATTTTAATATGTTTTAAAAATTGTACACATTTTAAATTTTGAGGATTAGGTTGTAATTGACTATTTTTCCTTTTTTATTTCTTTAATTTATTGCAATACAAGTATTATGTTATTTATATAATATTTAGCACCGCGTCTTACTACCCATTCGGGTTATACGCTTAAGTACTAATTACGCTAATAGACTAGGAATTGGGAGGTTGAATTTAGAGGAAGTGAACCCGCATTTGCGTGGAGGGAGAGTGGAAAACCATTTAGGAAAAACCACCCCCAGTTCACCCGACCGAGATTCGAACCTCGATCTCCCCATCCTCGGCGGTCGAGCTCAACACGACTATTATTATGTTATTCGTGTGTTTTATTTCTCAAAACCTTGAGTAAATAAATATTAATATTGTTCTCACCACGTATTACTATCAATCTTGGTTGTACGCTTATGTACTAGTTAGTCTAATGGGTTAGGGATGAAGTATGTGTAACTTGGAGGCAGTGCACCAGCATTTGCGTAGAGAGAGAGTAGGAAACCATTTAGGGAAAACCACCCTCACCTCAGTACACCCGACCTGGATCAAACACTGATCTCCCCGTCCTTGGCAGTTAAATCGAACCCGAGACTAGCGCGTTAGACCATGCGGGCACCGAGGCTGGTAAAAAATTATTATTATTATCATTTGGTAAAAAATTATTATTAATTGTAAAGTATTGATTATTAAGGTGAATATAAAAGACGCATTTTAAGTCAAAACGGGCTTAAAAACCATAATTGGTACCGAGGGCCGGTGGGATCCTAGTTTTCCCTGGATGACAGAACTCTTAGCTGCACCCACGGTTTAGTCTAATAATGAAGGCATTTTTAAAATATATTTTTAGACGCTTGGAAATAACGATTTTGTTTATAATAGCTATCTCGGAAGTGTTTGACATGGCAAAGAAAAATGTTTGTAATTTGTTTATCTGAAAAGTTTTTTTTTGCACTGCGTCTTAATACCCGTTAGGATTATACGCCTATGTACTAATTACACTATTAGTTAAGGGATGAGGTAGGTATGATTTAGAGGAAGTGCACCCACATTGGCGTGGAAGGAAAGTGTGAAAACATTTAGGAGAAAACCCCTTAAGTAGATATCACCCAGCCTGGATACGATGCCTGATCTGACAAGGCAACAAGACTATTATCAGATTGACAATTAGATTTCGTGTCTGCCAATGTGGGCTTGGAAGAGCAACCAAGAACAAATAAAAGAATTAGTTTTTGAAATTAATAATTAATTTACATTGATATTTAAGTATGTTTATTACAAAGTCCACCAACCACTAGCAAGATTTGTATGTAGGGGTCGAACACAAAACAGTTTTTGATATATTTTTTAATAGATATTATGAAATATACTAAAACAGTAATGAAAATCTTTCTAAACAAATATTATTATTATTATTATTATTAGCACGCGTCTTACTACCCGTTCGGGTTATACGCACTTACGCTAATGTGTAATGGTAGGGTGATTGTGAGATGAAATGGAGGACCTACAGTTTAACGTGGAATCCGAACCACGGTGGAGGCCTGGCATTCTCTAAACAAATAAAAAGTAATTTAATGTTATTGGTTTTAAAAGTGAAAAGTGTTAACTTGTAATCGTGATGGATATAATACAACTTGTCACTATGGCTGGCAATAGTTTACGACAGTTTTTTTCAAGTGCTTTAGTTACGAAAGTGGGTTAGATTCGAGAGTCAGTCAGACTGTCGACGAAATCCGATTCCCTCAAACACAACAGCAGATTTGTCAGAAATATTGGCGTGGTCTGGCTTTCAGAGGGGGGAACAGGTTCTGCCCTTAGTCTGGGCTAGAAGTATGAGTCATAATACCAAAGGATTAGTATCTATTTATGTGATTGTGCTATGAGCAGGGGTGGGGAAAGTAGAGGCTACCGGGATGAAAAGTTCTATTGAAAGTTGAATGAGAAGAAAAATATTGTTGGGAGAAATTGTTAGGGTCAAGCATTTATAGTTTGATGTTGATTACTGAAGAAAGAAAATAAACGAAGGAAAATGAAAGTAGAATCAAGGGTGACGTAAGAGCGACCTAATTAAAAATTAAGTTGTAAATTTATTCTTTATTAAGACAAATTTGGAGTTGTTTATGGTCTAGGCCCAGGAATATAATATATATATATATATATTGTTGAATAGAGGATAGTTGAGACAATCACGGCACCGCTTTGTGCTTTTGACACCAATTCAGGTTTGATAACTGGAGCGCCTTAAAGAGTGTTAAAACTTAAAAAATCCCGTTCTTCCCAAAGTTTTGGTCAAATTGCTCAGATCTGTAGGGTCTAGGCCTATGCACACTTATATGGTTGGATAGAGAATTGAATTCTCTATCAGGACCCCGCTGTGTGCTTTTGACAAAAAATTTGGTTTGGGCGCTACAGCGCCTTATAAGTCGTGTAAAGGAGGATTTTGATTAAAAAATCCCGTATTTTCTCAAGTTTTGGTCAAATTGCTCAGATCTGTAGGGTCTAGGCCTATGCACACTTATATGGTTGGATAGAAAATTGAATTCTCTATCAGGACCCCGCTGTGTGCTTTTGACACAACATTTGGTTTGGGCGCTACAGCGCCTTAAATAAAACGTGTAAAGCAAGTTTTTACTTTGAAGAAATCCCGTACTTCCTCAAGTTTTGGTCAAATTGCTCAGATCTGTAGGGTCTAGGCCTATGCATACTTATATGGTTGGATAGAGAATTGAATTCTCTATCAGGACCTCGCTGTGTGCTTTTGACACAACATTTGGTTTGGGCGCTACAGCGCCTTAAACAGTCGTGTAAAGGAGGATTTTGATTAAAAAAATCCCGTATTTTCTCAAGTTTTGGTCAAATTGCTCAGATCTGTAGGGTCTAGGCCTATGCACACTTATATGGTTGGATAGAAATTGAATTTTCTATCAGGCCCCGCTGTGTGCTTTTGACACAACATTTGGTTTGGGCGCTACAGCGCCTTAAATAAAACGTGTAAAGCAAGTTTTTACTTTGAAGAAATCCCGTACTTCCTCAAGTTTTGGTCAAATTGCTCAGATCTGTAGGGTCTAGGCCTATCCACACTTATATGGTTGGATAGAGAATTGAATTCTCTATCAGGGCCCCGCTGTGTGCTTTTGACACAGCATTTGGTTTGGGCGCTACAGCGCCTTAAACAGTCGTGTAAAGGAGGATTTTGATTAAAAAAATCCCGTATTTTCTCAAGTTTTGGTCAAATTGCTCAGATCTGTAGGGTCTAGGCCTATGCACACTTATATGGTTGGATAGAGAATTGAATTTTCTATCAGGGCCCCGCTGTGTGCTTTTGACACAACATTTGGTTTGGGCGCTACAGCGCCTTAAACAGTCGTGTGAAGGAGGATTTTGATTAAAAAAATCCCGTATTTTCTCAAGTTTTGGTCAAATTGCTCAGATCTGTAGGGTCTAGGCCTATGCACACTTATATGGTTGGATAGAGAATTGAATTTTCTATCAGGGCCCCGCTGTGTGCTTTTGACACAACATTTGGTTTGGGCGCTACAGCGCCTTAAATAAAACGTGTAAAGCAAGTTTTTACTTTGAAGAAATCCCGTACTTCCTCAAGTTTTGGTCAAATTGCTCAGATCTGTAGGGTTTAGGCCTATGCACACTTATATGGTTGGATAGAGAATTGAATTCTCTATCAGGGCCCCGCTGTGTGCTTTTGACACAGCATTTGGTTTGGGCGCTACAGCGCCTTAAACAGTCGTGTAAAGGAGGATTTTGATTAAAAAAATCCCGTATTTTCTCAAGTTTTGGTCAAATTGCTCAGATCTGTAGGGTCTAGGCCTATGCACACTTATATGGTTGGATAGAGAATTGAATTTTCTATCAGGGCCCCGCTGTGTGCTTTTGACACAACATTTGGTTTGGGCGCTACAGCGCCTTAAATAAAACGTGTAAAGCAAGTTTTTACTTTGAAGAAATCCCGTACTTCCTCAAGTTTTGGTCAAATTGCTCAGATCTGTAGGGTCTAGGCCTATGCAAACTTATATGGTTGGATAGAGAATTGAATTCTCTATCAGGACCCCGCTGTGTGCTTTTGACACAGCATTTGGTTTGGGCGCTACAGCGCCTTAAACAGTCGTGTAAAGGAGGATTTTGATTAAAAAAATCCCGTATTTTCTCAAGTTTTGGTCAAATTGCTCAGATCTGTAGGGTCTAGGCCTATGCACACTTATATGGTTGGATAGAGAATTGAATTTTCTATCAGGGCCCCGCTGTGTGCTTTTGACATAACATTTGGTTTGGGCGCTACAGCTTCTTAAATAAAACGTGTAAAGCAAGTTTTTACTTTGAAGAAATCCCGTACTTCCTCAAGTTTTGGTCAAATTGCTCAGATCTGTAGGGTCTAGGCCTATGCACACTTATATGGTTGGATAGAGAATTGAATTCTCTATCAGGGCCCCGCTGTGTGCTTTTGACACAGCATTTGGTTTGGGCGCTACAGCGCCTTAAACAGTCGTGTAAAGGAGGATTTTGATTAAAAAAATCCCGTATTTTCTCAAGATTTGGTCAAATTGCTCAGATCTGTAGGGTCTAGGCCTATGCACACTTATATGGTTGGATAGAGAATTGAATTCTCTATCAGGACCCCGCTGTGTGCTTTTGACACAACATTTGGTTTGGGCGCTACAGCGCCTTAAATAAAACGTGTAAAGCAAGTTTTTACTTTGAAGAAATCCCGTACTTCCTCAAGTTCAGTCGTGTAAAGAAGGATTTTCATTAAAAAATTCCCGTACTTTCTCAAAACGTGTAAAGGAGGAATTCAAGAGATCTTATTACTCTAAAAAGCCCAAAAAATACCGTACTTTCTCAAAACGTGTAAAGGAGGAATTCAAGAGACCTTTTTACTCTAAAAAGCCCAAAAAATACGTAAAATACATATATTAATGTTGTTTAAAACATCTGTATTATAATATTCCTTATGCTTTTCTAGCGCACTCTTCAAAGTTCTAATCAAAATTCATATAACTATAGACGATTCAACTGTTTAATCTAGTAACATATTTAGTTGGTTACAAGCTTGCGTTTTACCCTAAACTCCCTAAAATAAACGTTTATGTGGGTGTGGAATAGTTCAGCCCCGTAGCGTTGCTCCTAATCGTATATGATTTAAGTTTTCCTATAATTCTCTCTCGAAAAATTACTCTTGGATGGATGGTAAAAAAATTCAGATTAATAATCTCTATATATTTCACGCACTTGTTTAATTATATGTGTTTAATGTTTTCATTCATATTTTGGCCATCTGCACCTTGATTTATATGTTTGGTTAGGAATCATTTTTAAAGTAAATTAAAAGGAAATCTAATTTTCATAGCATTTATACTATTATATACGTAGAACTTAAGGATTTAGAACACTTCCCTCAAATATTTGAAAAAATAAAAAAGTATTTTCAATAAAATGACTGTCAATGAAAATTATTAATCATAAATTAAAACATCAAAATACTTGACATATATTTATATATTACGATAGTTGTTTTATTGTATTAAACAATTCGCCAACTTGGTAGTCCATGAAGATGTGCATTAATTTACACCTATGTCACGTTTATAACCCAATTCTTTCATATTGAAATGGTTTTATTTAGGTTTTGTTTTAATTCGAGTAAATTTATATACATTCCATTGCCGGCAAATAAAACCAAACTGATAAATAATATGATTTTGTTAGTAAATATAAAGTGTTAAAATTTATTTATTGCATGGAATGTTTTCTAAAAGGGTATAATATAAAATTAGTCTCTTATAAAAATATTAGGGTTACTGTTTGGGCTATTAGGCCTATTTTAATTGGTAGCCTACTCATTTACAACTGTGAAACAATATAAATACACCTAAAATACAGTTTAAGTTATTGTGGAAAAGAGTAAAAAAAACTCCTTTAAAATTTAAGAACTAGAATCGCCCTCATTCCTCACATGAAAATTTGAGCAACATATTCTAAAGTGGGTAGTATTTTTATTCGTCTTTATGAGTAAAGTAAAGTAACTTTACCCGCCTCGGTGGCGTAGTTAGCTAACACGATAGTCGTGTTGAGCTCGACTGCCGAGGACGGGGAGATCGAGGTTCGAATCTCGGTCGGGTGAACTTTTTCTCTCTTTCCTAAATGGTTTTCCACTCTCCCTCCACGCAAATGCGGGTTCACTTCCTCTATATTCAACCTTCCCAATTCCTAACCCATTAGCGTAATGAGTACTTAAGCGTATAACCTGAACGGGTAGTAAGACGCAGTGCTAAATTAAAAAAGTAACTTTCTAAAAGTAATTTGTTTTATCAGCACATGACTTACGGTTTCATTTATTTCTTAGGCATACAAAACACTTAGAACTTGGATTGAAAATTCATCAATAATAACTTTACATTATAGTCTTGCCGTGAATCAAGCCAAGGGCTCTTGATAGGCGAATATAAAACAAAAGATGTAGGGCCTAACTGATAGTGAGGCTGATATACAAAACAATGGAATAATTATTTTAGAATCAATTTGATAAATTATAAACCTTCCATTACTTGAGCGGGTGGGTATTTTATGCCTCAACAATGAGTTTGTTTCAAATACTGTAGCTTGAATTTACAAACCATTATTATATTAATTTATTTCTAACTTTAACACCAGCAGACAGTCAAGGTCACACTGAAGGAATAGAAATTTACAAACAATTAAACTAAACTTGCTTTGGTCACCGCATGATCTAATGCACTACTCTCGCAGTATACTAGACTGTCGAGATTGTGGTTTGAATCTTGGTCGGGTGTACTGAGGGTGGCTTTTCCAAAATAGTTTTCTACTCTCTTCACACAAATGCAGGTACACTTCCTTTAAATATAACCTTTCTAATCCATAAAACTATTAGCATAATTAGTACATAGGCTAAGCATAGGCCTATAACTCGTATGGGTACTAAGATGTGATGCTAAACATGACACATTAAAATTAAAGCTTAGAATTATAGAAGAAACAACTTAAAAAACACTATAGGGTAATACATTATAATACATTTATTTTGAATTAAACATTTAAAGAAGGATAGAAGGGCAAGGCCTACACACCAGAAAATTGTAGACCTCAAAGTTCACAATTAAAACACGACAAAACAAAACACATATTTGTATAATTTTCAGGGTACATCAGCCCCCTTCTTCAGTAGAAGGGAGTAAAGACAGACTGGACTATTCACTATAGCAGAATGGCTATAGGTTGATCATAGTCACTTAAGCGAGGTTTCCACATGCAATGATTATTGGCGCCACTCGACTGCGCCAGTTTAGTGCATATGGAAACATGTAAATTTAACTGGCGCCACTAATCATAGCGCTAGTAAAGTAAGGAGCACTTGAACTTTTTGGAGCCAGTACCTTGTTTGTTTGTAAACAGTGTTTAAATTGCTAATAGTTTTTTTTACAAACGATAGCGACACTAGAAAATAAATGATCAACAAAATATATAATAATGTTCCTCTAGGCATATGAACAGTATCCATGCTTGTGTAACCACAAAATGTCTTCATTTATAAAGAGAGAAATAAAAGAGACCAGGCATTGAGAAAAATAGTCGAGGTTATGTCCGATGCAGTCACAGAATTTAGTCTAAGCGCTGCAAAGGCCAAAATACGTAGTGTTCGAAATGCATTTACGAATCCATAATCTATGCTTTTGCTTCTTTCTTTTTAATTTTTTCTGGAGTTCTAAAGACACGACATCAATACTTGCATTAACTACGGCAGTTGACGCCATGTTGAATTCTGCGCCAGTAGAAAACTGATTGATGAATGTGGAAACACAAACTGGCGCCATTAAACTGGCATACTCCTGGCGCCAATAATCATTGCATGTGGAAACCCCGCTTTAGATTCTTTTGCCTGTTTCTTGATTAAAAAAAAAGTTTAGGCTCTGATTCTGCAGTGGCCTGTTCAAACTTGTGTCTATTTTCTGGGTAAATGAATAGAATGTTGTATTTATATTATATTAAACTATATGATTATTAAATAATATTATCTATTAATGTTAATATAGAAATGACTGGTGTGAGTAGGCCTGCTTGGAAGGAAGGGAGAGATGGTTATCAAAGGTTGAGATCAGCGGGGTTCCTGGATTTTGTAATATATTGGTGAGGAAGTTCCCACCCACGAAGCTGGGAAGCATTGCAACTATTGGGTAGGGCTCATATAACGTTTGTACTATAGCATGAGTCAAAATCTGATTATGTAACCACCACAGGAACACTTAGATAAATAAATGGTCACCGTTTTGATTCCAACCACAACAACCTTGACAAACCAGTAGTACTACATGCCCAAACACATAATTTAGATTTCGACTCATGCTTTGGTAATAGTGTGATATTAGCCCTCCCCATTAATGCTTCCCAGCTTCGTGGGTGGGAATTTACTCACCAATATATTACCAAATCCAGTCCCCCCTATCCCCTTTCCGGTCTCTACCTCGGATAACTTCTCTACTTTCCATCCAAGATGCCTACTTACAGCAGTCAGTAATTTATATTATACATAAACAATAATATATAATATAATTATTACATTATTGAATATATTATAAATACAACATTCTATCCAACTATCAAGATTAAAGACACAAGTTTAAATAGGCAACAACAGAATCTTAAGGTATCGGTACCCATTCATGAGGTAATATATGAAGCAATCTGGTTGGCATTGTGATTGCTCTGAAATTACCAGCGGATTGGTGTCCCCATTAACGAGGCAACTCTACAATCAGTTTGGTTGTCAACCGAGATTTTCCTCTATCTTATTTTCATCGGTTCAAGGTAGATTTTTGTGACATGTGGGCATATACTATCAATGATGCAGTTTTGTACCCTATTTTTATGTTTTCAAGGAAGTACTTGTTGGGGTGGAAGTCTTTGTAAATCAACAGGATTTTAAAAAAATATGTGGCTTGATAATGAACAAATAGCAATGGCGGCATCACTACTGGTAGTAGTGATTTTAAGCCAAAGTCGGCAACGTCCAGCTAGGGAAAGAAGAATTTTTGGAGCAAAAGATGGCAGCTTCAAAGACAAAAGTGTTCACATAAAGCACTAGTAAATAAACTAAGGGAATAAAATCCTGATGATTTTGAAAAACAGACACACAAAACTAAACAGGTGCTATGCACATTCACACATCTAGCAGGTAGGCGATCTTGTTGGAGAGGGCAATCAAATTGATGGTCCAGACCATCAACCAAAATATTGCTCAGGCAATCTGGAGATTTCCTTTGCCCACTGCCGAGGCAACATTTGGGCGATTTGGTCGAAAACAATGAAATTAACAACCAAATTGCTTCAAGATTGCATCGTGAATGAGCCCCTTAAGTGATCATGATCAACCTCTAGACATGTTGCCACATAGTCCAGTCTGTACTTTACTCTCTTCTGCTTAAGAAGGGGACTGATGTACCCAAAAATTACATAACTATGTGTTTGTCGCAGACTTTGAGACTACAATTTTCTGGTATGTGTGTAGATCTTGCCCTTCTGTCCTCCTTCCAACATTTATTTTAATATAGCCGTTTTGTGCCATTTCTCCTTTGTTTAAATTTTATTTTATAATTTGTTTTGATATATTTGTAGATATACGTTACTTATTAATTATAAATTAACTCAACCTAACAAACCTAAACTTCCATGTCACAAAAATTAAAGGGGTAAATACACAACTTAGTTAAGAGTTCGTTGTTTTTCCTTAACATTGGCAATGGATGTAGTTATATTATATTATATATTAGCACCGTCTTACTACCCGTTCGGTTTACGCAAATGGATGTAGTTGAAGGAAGTGTTAACAAAAATGGCGAAAAACAAATGAGGTATGGTTTCTTGATACTGTAATAATAATAATTGTCTAAAATACGAAAAAACAATATTGTAATATTAAGGTGTCAAGTCTTTATATTTGTTTATTATGATTATAAATGCTGCTTAGTGTTTTGGCCACTATTTAAGGACTTTTTTTTAAAGGTGTATGAACCTCAACTAAATCATAAAATTTATCATTTGCTCTAAAAGGATAAATTTGTGCCTTAGTGGCTATTTTGCTTTCATTTATGAATACTAGCCAACTGCATTGGTAGTTATATAGTTTTTGTTGCACTATGGATTTTATATATCCATAAAAAGGGTTAGTTACTAGTAAAGATGCATATGTTTCTCTCTCTCTCTCTCTCTCACACACACACACTACACACACACACACACACAGTTCCTTAATGTGGTAGGCAAGAAACTGTGCCGATAGCTCAAAACACAGCTCTTTACTTAATCCATCTACACCTCACTAACTTTCTCCACACTTCTGTATCCCTGCATACTCCCTTCGCTTCAACAACATCCATACAATGAGTCCCTATATGCTCTTTTAGTTTTAAAACTTTTTTTCTCGTTTTCACACATTCGTCTACAACATTTAGCCACGTCTTAATGACCTACCCCTTCCTTTTGATCCAAACACTCTACCTTCATACATCTGCTTCGTCACTTGATCGCCTCTCTCCTCAACATGCCCAAACCAACTTAAGACGCTTCTCAAGACGCATATTTATGCATAACAATCTCTAAATACTCGCTTTGGTGGCCATATGATCTAATATGCTATTCTCGCAGTAGACTAGATCACCAAGACGAGGAGATCGAGGTTTGGTCTTGGTTGGGTGTACTGAGGGTGATTTTTCCAAAATGGTTTTCACTCTTCCTCCATGCAAATGTGGGTACACTTACTCTAAATATAATCTTCCAAATCCCTAAAACTAATAGTGTAATTAGTACATAAGCGTAAAATCCAGACAGGTAATAAAACGAGGTGCTAAAAATAATTGTGCCTAAACCATGTGTTTGACACAAATAAACAATTTTTTAAACACAGACTCACTAAATCGTCACCATTCTCGTATACTCTGTAATCACCATACCTTCATAAGACTCTTACTGAATTCTCTCTTTAGGTACCCACTCATCCATTCACATCTCCTAAAAAGATAATTCTTTCAGCTGGTTCACAAGCATTCAAGACTTCACTGAGCTCATTCCAAATCTCCACTTTCACATTCTCGTCTTCACCTTCCAGTGGAGCATAACCAGCAACCAATATAATTCTATGAATGCCTCTTTTCATACGTACCGACAGAAGGCTAGATGACACCAACCAATACCTTCTCTCCAAACAGCTTAGCTGTTGGGCTAAGAACTAAACCTAACCCGCCTCGGTGGCATAGTTGGCTAACGCGCCAGTCGTGTCGAGCCAGACCACCGAGGACGGGGAGATCGAGGTTCGAATCTCGGTCGGGTGAACTGGCTGTTCTTTTCCTAAATGTCTTTTCCCACATCCATCCACTCACGCAAATATGCGTTTCACGTTCCTGCTTAAATTCATACCTTCCAAATTCCTAATCCAATTTGTTAATTAGGTACTTAACTATAACCAACAAATGGTCTACTAAGACCGTTTATAGCTAAAAAAAACAAAAAAAAAAGTTTAGACCTACTCTCTGACTTCCCCTTATGCATCATCTACACTTGAATACAGTTCCAGCCCACCCTCATGTATCATTAAAACAACTTTCCTTTCCTCTTGGTTTCACATACACACAGCATATCAATTTTTCCTCTAATCACTTCCTTTAACTGTTCATTCTCTTTACCACACACTCCTCTCACATTCCACATTCCAATAGTCTATGTTCTTGCCAGCGGGTTTATCCGAGGCTAATATTGCACAATTTCTTTTAGTAACTAATTAGTTTAGAGTAACCAGAGTACTAGCTTTGATTGTACCTGCACTCACGACAGTATTCACTGCTTACGGTAAGGATGCTGTACCGATTGGTGTTTGCACATTTTAGCCACTAAGTACAACCCTTGCGCAGCATATTAAAACAAGATTCCTTCCTAGCCACACATTTAATTTAAAATTGGTTTACAAGTTGGATAGGTAATAAAATACAAAAAAAAAAATCTTGGTTAATTCCGTTAGCACAGTTAATATATTTAAATTACAGTATGGAAAATGGGGGTAATATGAGAATGTACTTTCTCAGCTTGCACTCACCTAATGACATCTCTTGGAACATTTTGCTCACCCTCCTCATCCTGTATTCTTTAATTAGTTGTATATGTATAAGTAAGTAAGCATGGTCCAAACGGTCATATATAAGACTCTAGAAGAGACTATATTTCATTGCATACATCCATGTTAGTTGGTACAGCCCTTAATGTGCTACAGTAACATACATATTGGCCCGAATGTAGTGCGAGGTTTTCCTCCTAAAAATGTCCTTTTGAAAACTGCTCTAGTATTATTATTCATGTAGAACACATTCAAAATTTTAAAGTCATATTACGTGTGAGGCCAAACTATATTCAGCCACTATGGTATTTAAATATTGGTAAGTTTTAACAAATGATTAATGAGGACTTTAATATTTTGGAGCCTAGATCTATTATTAATATTTTTTCATTATTCTTGTGATGAAGTATTCATATAGCCTGTATAATATTGATACTTTTAAATGGTTCAGATTTTACTTAATATGTTTTCATAATATAGGTTGCAAGACAAAAAAAACTCAAACACTGGTAAGATTATAAGGTAATCTTTCAGAAATTAAATGTTCACACCCACTTCGAGTGTATGAATGGTCTAAGGTGGTATCACTCTCACAATAGACCTAAACTGCCAAAGACGGGATGACCAGGGTTAAAATCCCGGTCAGTTAATAATTTTTTCTAAATAGTTTTCCACTCACCCTCATGCAAATATGGTTACACTTACTCTAAATCTCACCTTCTAATGTAATTAGTACATAGGTGTATAACCCAAACAGTTATTAGGATGTGGTTCTAACACAAGATAATTACAAATTCAGGCTTTAAAGGGACTATAAATGCAGACCCCCTTCCCCCCAAGTGCTAATAGTTTTTACTACAAAAGAAAATTAGCTATACTGTATTATTAATATTTTTAATTTAAAAGGCTTCCAATATATCACTGTCTTTTAGATAAATATAATAATGTATTTAATACGACCTGCATCAGTGGTCACCTAAACTAAGACGTCAAACTCATCTGGTTTTCCCTCCAGGCAAATGTGAATACATTTCTTCTAAAATTGTACCTTCCTTGTTAGTGTTATTAAATGTGGATAGTGTGAACAGATAATGGGGAATAAAAATCATTTTCCATCCTATCACATTGACTATTCGTCCAGACCATACACTTTTTTTTGGTGCACAAATGCAGGGTTGCTATGGTCTGGAAAATCAGGGGGGGAAATAAGTCGGGGAAGCTTTAAAAAGGTCAGGGAAAGTAAAATTGATGTCACACTTAGAAAAAAAACACCGAAAATATTTTTCATATTTACTGCTGAGGGGCACTTACCTTGCCTAACACAAGCTTTGGTAGCATTTTCTTTCAAAAGGTGAATGCAGAGATCTCCTGGCCTGCACATGACAATTCTCTTAACTTTAGTGATCCATTGTTTTTGTTCTTATTCAAGGTTTGGCATCATTATAGTTGGATACAGTGCATTAGGACTGATTAGGCTACACCATCAATGTCTAACAAAAAAAAGTTTTTTTCAGCTCTGGCTAAGCCCAGACATTTTCCTGAATTCTCATACTTAATCAGTGGCGTTGAAAGTAATAAGTTGTAGGCGTTTTGTTAAAGCGTGCAAAAAAATTTATAAACTTAAGTAATATGGGAAAGCAAGCATTAGATTCTCATGCAAAAGGACCAAACTCACATCAAAACTCTTGAAACTTTGACAAATCAATGCTCTTTGTTGACTTTTTTCTCAAAAATGTAAAGTGATTCAGAATCATCGAGCTCCCCAATTTCAACAGAATCTCTAGCACACAAAGACATTCTACCTAGTGATGATTCTGTGTTGCTCGAAGAGTTTCTTCTGTTTCATCGGAAATTGTAAAGCCGCAGAAGGGAGCTGTTGCCAAAAGTGAAATTATTCTAGTGCCTCGAAGAAACCATTTCACTTTTGTTATAAAAGATGATATAACAAAGGGGGAAGTTGTTGCAAAAAATCTTTCAATTGTGCAATAATTTTAAGTATCAATTTTTAATTCGATGTTTCCCAAGTGTTCCATTGCCAATGCCTTTATCCTTGGTGGAGACAAGGCTGCATACTTCATTGTGCATGGCTTGGTTCCATTCTTTCATAACAATTTACTGGATTGCCTAAAATCATTTTAACAACTTTGTAATTTGTTTTGATGAAGCCTTGAATAAAGTTACTCAAAAGGACAAATTGGGACATGTAATCAGATTCTGGGACAAGAAAATTATAAAGTTGTCAGTTGCTACTTAAACAATGTGTTTTTTGATAGAAGCACTGCTGAAGGTTTACTGAAGCATTTCCTGGATGGCATTTCTCCTCTTATCCATCTCTAATGGCCCAATGTCAATCTAAAGTTTATAACACTTCTTTAGGAACACATCAAATCTGTCGCAGACAATGAAGTATGTAGTTTGCTAATTCTGGAAACATGTGGGCTTCATGTTGTTCATGGTTCATTGAGAACAGGAGTGGGATCTGTTGATTGGGTTTTAAGTAGCTTATTGCATTCACATGTACTACCTGTTCACTGACTCTTCAGCTCGTCGAGTATTTTTACCCATTGACAGGGTGTACAACTTTTCATTGAAGTTCTGTGGTGTGTGGGGGTTAAAGAATGCAAAGTGCTTTCAAAGAGTATTACAAATATGAGACCATGATGTTAAGTTTCTCAAAGAAGCAAAAGTTCCTAAAAACAAAACCTGTAGAGACTGAAAAGAGCAGCCTGTGATCCATTCCTGAAGTGTAAACTAGCTTTCTGCAAGACAATTGCAGATGAATGTCACCCTTTCCTGCAACGTTCCAGAAATCAAAACCAATGACTCCATATCTTTTTGAAGCTGTAGAGAAACTTCTAAGATACCTCATGAATCGTTGCGTGAAACCTGATCTGATGAATTTCACGGGTCCAAAGTTATTGGATATCAACACAAAAAATCAGAAAATTTGATCCTTAGCAAAAATATTGATATAGTATTTGCAACAAGAGTTTTGTTAGGAGAAACTGCAATCACAGTAACAGAAAGACAAAAACTAGAATTTATACACGAGTGCCTCAGTATGTTAACCACCATGATTGCAAAACTACAAGAAAGAAGTCCTTAAAACAGAAAGCTATGAAAGGTTTGTCTTACATTGATTCTTGTGTTATTCAACATCACCTCAACTGGGCCCAGAAGAGATTTTCTTTTCTTTTGGAAGGAATCTCAGCCATTCCTAACATAATAAATGATGTTCTGGCTGAAACTGCCAAGAAAGAATACTTGCATTTTTGCAACCTCAAAAAATCTCAGCTTTAAGAAATATTTCGTCCTTGTGATCAATTTAGTGATGAAGTAGGACTTGACACTATTTATCATAGCTTTCTATTAGGAGATGCAAACTACAAACATCTTTGGGAATTATTAAAGATTTGCCATGTCTTGTCACATTCATGATGAGATACAAGAACTAGGAGGGATTAAAAACATACACACTAGCAAAAAGATGTTGGATTATGGAGAGATGCTCGGAAACGCCATCATGAATACTTGGAGATGAAGAAGCAGGAAAGAAGTGAAGAAGACAAGAAGAAGGCAGAAAAGAGGAAATTAGATATACAAGTTAAATATTTAGAAGGAGAAAGATAAAATTAATGATGGCAACTGAAGAGAAACGAGAAGCGTTAGAAGTGAAGTTGCAATAACTGATGAAGAAACAAGCTTCAATTTATTAAATATAGCATAGTTTCTTATTGTATGACTATTGTGATAATTTTAATAAATTGTCTTGAGACATGAATAATATGAAAGCAGACACAGTTCCTCCTGTTGTGAGATATTCAGTTCAGGAAATATACAGGTTAGGTAAAATAAAACTGTAATGATACCAAACTTTTTAGTATGTTCTTAGTGTCCTGTTATTTAGTATGTATTTCTTCACAAGATACCAAAGTGAATCAAGTTTGTTACAACTTTTTGATAGGGTTAGATATATTTTGTTATTTTTCCATCATTTTCCCTGAACTGATTGGCATAATGTTGCTTTCTTATTCTTCCATGAGAGGTGAGGCAAGGTCGGCTGTAGGGGAGGAGGAGGCTGAAATAAATGTAGTTAAATTAATTATTTTCACATGTATAGTAGGCTACTGTAAAGTTATGGTGGAAATTTTATAAAAAGTTGGTCAGGGAACTTGGGAAAATAGTCAGGGAAAGTCAGGAGAATTTTTTTTACAAATACTGTAGGAACCCTGAAATGAGGTAGGGTAGAGATGAAGAAGGTATTATTTTGAAGAAATGCACTCACATTTTGTGTGGGAGAAAAGTGGGAAATCATATAGGACAAACCACTATCACATGATGTTGGGATTCAAAATTTTGAACAGTATCACTGACAAGGTAGTCTAAAATAAGCCTGATACTTAGTCTCTGTGCCCACCACTTTGGAAACATTTTCACTAAATCAACAATCACACTGTGAAACTCAAAAAATTATACTTGTTATGTAGTAGTTTAGAAGTGCATGTTTTTTCAGATCAACATTTAATAAATTACGGTCTAGTAGATTTTAAAAGTTTGATTGCTGGTCCTTTCTTTTAGATTACCCTAAGAACATTTAAAATATTGTTTATTTTGTACCAAAAATACTAATTCATACGTAGTACATTTTCTGAGAAAACAGCTTTTTGTACTACATTTCAGCCAATCCAGTGGATACGGTATGTTTTTTAAAACATCGTCTACTCACTCCACCGTTCTTCTCTGCCCTTCAACCAGAAAAAGTTAAGAACTAAATTATATTTTATTTAATAAATGTGTGTACAATGCGTCGCAACAAATACAATCATCCCCCTTTAAAAAAATACTGCTCTTGAAATTGGTTGGATTGATCCATTGAGCAATACCTATTGTTTTTTTTGTGATGCAGTTGTCAATACTGGGTCTCCAGTGTGCTTGTATATTAAATATATCATAAGCCAATATTTGTTGCTTGACTTTTTAGATTAAAAATATGTTTTTGTCAACAGCTATGAAAACCGATCACGTTTTCTGTGTTCTCAATTGCATCTTTTCTTGAGATAACTGACAAAAGGCTTGGTTATAAATAAATATAAAATGCCTGTACTTGATATTTTCTAGTAAATTTACATTTCTAGCGATTAAGATCTAGCTTTTCATGTTTAAATGAATTTTGAATTACTCATATACAGAGCCCTGCGTTTGTGGAGATCGTGATAATTCGTGAATATTAGATATGGCATTTTTTCTTTCAGATGTTCACATTTCAGGTTACCCTGATTGCAAATATATGCTCAGAATAATTCGCGAAATCGGCGTTTTAGCGCGATATTCGCGATTTTAAACAATGTCCGCGATTTTCGGCATTCGGCATGTTGCAGTTTGGTGATGTTGAGTAGTTATTTTGTATTTTTCTAGCCTAAATTGAGATTTAAAAATATAGTCACAATTTTTGTGAAGTAACAAGATGATTTTTGTGTAATATTTTGCCTTTGTGACTTGTACATACTTTTCCCGGATCAGCTGCCGCTAAATCTTACTTTTTTTTAATAAGTTGACAGCACATTTTTTTTGGGGACTAGTGTTTTTTACCGTTTTGTCCAAACAAAATGTAATTTTTGGTTTTCACTTCAATATGTTTAGTTTACCTGTTTCAAACATTGTCCTGGAAGTCTAGTTTTAACCCAACAAAGTCACCTTAATCACGAAAGTTTGGTAAAAATCACTTTTTTAACGCTTTTGTTTTAATTCGATAATTTCGTTGCAAAAATAGGATTTTTGTAATTCACCGCTTTTGGGAAACTTAAAAACGAAATTGGGCTTTTTTATTCACCATAAAAGCAGGGCTCTGCTCGTATATATTGACAATTGGCTGATAACAATTCCAAAATTAAATTTGAAATATCCATTCCAAATCATTTGCCAAAATGTTGGCTTATCAATTTTGTCAAGTGATGAATATTGTTAAAAAAAATCGGTGTGTATTACTAACTTTGGGCTAAATATAAGTTTATTATATTTATGTAAGAAGGCACAGTAAAGGCTGAGGGAACAAAGAAAGAGAAGGGGAAATACAAAATGTAGGGCCTAGTTCACAATCCACACTTTACACTTCTACACACGGAAAGGAATATAGCTCACATTTAACACTGCTACTTTTGGACAGAGAGCAACACAATTTACACTTTTTATGGCACAAATTAAACTGCAGCCACTTGACAAAATAAAAACTGTCTGGCACTGCTCCATTCTTGGAACTCGGTTTCTTCCTTTTAGAAGGAGACTAAAACACACAGCATAATGCCTTCAAAGGGGCAACCAAAAACACCCTTACAAGTAGGAGAGATTGTGAACTAATTCCTAACACACTTCCCTGTGCCTTCTTCCATGCAATTAAACCTTCGAAATTAAAAAAAAAATCCCCTTAAAAATGTATACACAAGTTCGTGATAAGCTCAACCTCTTTTGGACACTTTTTTTTAAAAGACATTCAGTAACTAAGCATGGAGCTTTGCATTGCTTGTTAAATTCTCGCATGTATCACAGGTTGCATAGCTCTCACATTTGATGATGGTATCTTATGTTTGTCATCTGATAACAATTATATTTTATATGTTTTATTATTTTTAGAACTTAGTACATTTGGATTAGTTACATCTGAGAATAACTTGGATACCCTCAAGCGGTGTTAATCCATTGCTTGGCCACAACAGAGCTCTACAATTAGGTTGAAATTTAAATCCTCTCAAATTAATCATAGTTATATTAAATTACCCAGTTTGAAATAATTTTTAAATAATTCAAATGGTATGCAACTTATATAGGACTTCAATACTTTGAGCTGCTAGATTCTTTTACATCAATTTTTTTTAAAAGGCTCAACTGCTCTAAAACATTGAACTTATCATGAAAGGACACACTATTTTAACATTATTATCAATCTTAATAATGTTTAGTCCACATGATATGTTTGTGTTAATGTGTAGCCTGGGACTATGTTCAACAGGTAAACGGTCAATTGATGTTGAGGGCGATGATAGAGGGCCTAATGAGGCTGGGCCTGATCCCTCCGCCCCCATCACCCGCAGAGGTGTCTTGACTTCTTTCCTCACAGGGAAACCCATGCAGATCCCAGAACAGGATGTTGTAAGTTGGGTAGACGAGTCCCAAGATGACACGACAGTGCTCACAAACTTTCACTCACTCACTCACAAACTTAGCCTACCATGATCCAACAATCCATGGGTGGTAAAATATATTAGATGATGAAATATTTTTAAAGGTTAACATAAAGTTGAAGAATGTAGATATAAAAAATACCACCTAAACCCGAGAATTGAATTCACGACTTTGGCTTAGTGCACCGAGGTTCTGCTACTAAGTTATGCATGCTCGTCCTGTGCCCAGAGTAATTCGTAATTTAAGGGAGTGTTTGTGGTGAACTTGTAATATTTTCATCTATTAAGTAGCTGCCAATCTCTCACACAAAACATGAAACACAGAAATAATAATATATTAATAACAAACCACCATTTGTCATTTGCTTGTAGAGGCTGTTAACACTTCTTTTTAACTATACTAGAGTTTTTGTTCCTTTGCAGTTGGGTCGATGCCGCTTTGTGTCAGAGTTTGAGAAGCTGAACAGAATCGGGGAGGGCACATATGGCATTGTATGTGAGTAAAAGCCTAAACTAGTCATGTATGGGGTATTACTGAGTGCCCATAAACAGGAAAAATCCAAGGAAATGTAACCTAACCTTAAACATTAATCACCTTATACTTGAGAAAATGTATTTCCAGTAGGCTCTCGGCTATCCGGGCTCATGAAAGGGAGTGATTGCTTAGGATATTGAAAACACATGGAAAATCCAATTTAAGAGTACACTTAATCTCCCATCATACCATAAATTAAAACTTTCTTTACAAACAGTTTTATTTAAAAAAAAAGTTTGTGATGTTTGCCAGTCTACAGGTTCAACTGTGGACCCTTGTAACACTTCAACTTTCTTTGAAGCCAATTTCACATATGGCTGGGGGAAAAAAAACAATATAATTATAAAATAACTGTATGGATAAGCCACATTGGATAATCTGAACATGAATTAATAGGAGTTTAGTGTACTTACACCCAGGGCTGTGGAATCAGAGTCATGCTTATAATATTATAACAATATATGATAATTTATTTATAATTTTAATTTTATACTTTTTTATCCTTTAGGACCAATATTTGTAATTTGGATTAAAAAATATTTAAATATACATTCACAAGGTGAAAGAAGCTTCCCATGAACTCATTTGTATTGGAGCATTCTACTGCAGTTAATTTGTTATTACTTATTAATATACATAGTCGTTTATGAAGGAATCAGAATCGGACAGTATAAAAATAGAGGAGTCGGAGTCCGAAGCTTGGCATACAGACTCCACAGCCCTGTTTAAATCAAAGAATGACTCTTAAGTCTGAGGACTGTCACTATAAGTATAAATAAACATACTGATAGTGAGTTCATGATTTCATTCAATGCTGCCAACCTTTTAGTGAATAAAAAGCAAAACTTGAATATTTTCCACAAACATCTTGATGCAAAAAAAAAAAGAACATTGTTCTTTCGTTACTTCAATTGATTTTTAATACAGTTAACCTAGTCTTCAACAACCATTTGAATTCTCTTGTAAATTCTTTAACTACACTGTTAAAATATATTATGCTTCTAACAAAATTTTATAGTAGGTAATCAATTTAAACAAACTAATACACAATAGCCTTTCTATGAGCTCAATTTATCACGGTCTGGATTATTGCATTTTCAGGCACAAGTAGATTCACCTGTTAAACTAATTGACATGTATGACATTCAGACCGCGCCCGAGACACCAAGACTGACAAGGTGGTGGCGCTGAAAAAAGTGCGCATGGAGCATGAAAAGGATGGGCTGCCTGTGAGTGGGCTGCGCGAGATCTCGGTTCTTCTCAGTTGCCGGCACGAGAACATTGTTCATCTCAAGGAGGTGGTGGTGGGGCGAAGTTTGGAAAGGTACATAACTAGACTGGACGATACTGTATGTACTTTGTTAATTTGTTTGGTTTTGCTATTTGTTTAATCAATCCTGATGATAATTTATTAATGGCTTCTTTTTATACGTATTCATTTACTCAAGAGATATTTTAGATACTTTTTAAATATCTTTTCCTTGCTCTGTAATTACTTTACTTGGATACT
Source organism: Timema podura (assembly GCA_033556935.1). Lineage (NCBI taxonomy): Eukaryota > Metazoa > Arthropoda > Insecta > Phasmatodea > Timematidae > Timema > Timema podura. The sequence goes on from JAVRXN010000008.1 coordinate 18,432,953, forward strand.
CTAGATACGTAATAAACTTTATTTTCATGCGCTATTTGTTGCTCAGATACAGTGGACTTTTTTTAATGGTTTGATTCTTGCAAGAAGGTTCAGATAAGGTGGATTTTCTTCATGAGGCGGCCATTACCTCTTTTGTCCAATTGCAGCAATATAAAGCGTGAACTGTGTTCTTCTTTTCATTGTAAAAACCATATTGTGTTTGTTCCTTTTATATGTTTCTATTCAACCTTCCTGTACATTCTTTCAATTATAGTACAATTACCTCACAAAGCAAAAAGAAGTTTTTACCATAAAGAAATATTATATATTAGTTTATGAATGAGCAACTACAAACTTTCTTTTCGCAGATATGAAAGGAATTGGGAGATGGACATTTACAAGTAGGCCTATGTTTAGTAAGATGTAATGCAGCAAAAAAAACAGGCTTGAAAGGAAAAATCTACAAAAAACAAAAGTCTTATGTTAAATCTCATTATTAATACAATTAAAAGAAAAATGGTGCCAAATGGCTATTTTAAATTAAACATTGAAAAGAGGATATAAGGTTAAGGCCTACACATTTAACCAGAAAACTGTAGGACTCAAAATTCACAATTAATAACACAATAAAACATATAATTATGAGATTTTTGCGGTATATCAGTCCCTTTCTTTATCAAAAGAGGTGACCTGGTGGTCTAGGGGTAAGGTGTCAGACTTCTGTGCTGAGGGTCCGGGGTTCAATCCTCGGTCCCGGCACAGATTTATCTGATTGCCAAACCCTTCCTTCACCTCTGACAAGATGTGTATTAATCACAACTTGTGAATGTGAGGAATGCCAGGCCTCTACCGTGGTTCGGATTCCACGTTAAACTGTAGGTCCTCCATTTCATCTCACAATCACCTTACCATTGCACATTAGCGTAAGTGCGTATAACCCGAACGGGTAGTAAGACGCGGTGCTAATAATAATAATAATAATAATAATAATTTATCAAAAGAGAGTAGAACACCAACTGAACTATGGCAGCATGGCTAAAGGTAGATCATGGTCTCTTAGATGCTGTTGTGTCTTTTTTTTTTTCTTCTTGGATTCTGAAGATGCTTGTTCAGACTTGTGTCTCAACTCTTGGTAGATGGATAGAATATTGTATTTATATTATATTTAATTATTAACTTATAAGCTATTATTTTTTATTATTATTGTTTGTATAGAAATGACTGACTGGTGCGAGTAGACCTGCTTGGAAGTAAAAGAGGGATGGTTATCTAAGGTTGAGACCAGGGGAGTGGCTTGATTAAATGGTTATATATTGGTTAGCAAGCTCTCACCTACGAACCTGGGACGCATTGCAACTATTGAGGAGGCCTTGTTATTACTCTAATACTCAAGCATGTGGCTGGTAACAAAATGGTGACCGTTCATTCGTGGTCTGAGTGTTTCTGTGGTGAGGCCGATTTATTGAGCAATGCATTAATTGAATTGTAACTGGTTAATAAGATTTTCTGTAGAACATTCATAGTGGCCTTTAATGGCCATTTCCATTTGTGTGAATCTGCTATTGAATGAGGTGGAAGGTTGGTGTATTTTGGAAGTTCTGCATCTTCGGATTGTTTCATAGGCCTAATTTTTTTTGTGGCTGTATTAGGCAATTTAAGGTGAATCAGAATGTTGCGGAGATGAGGGGGCAGGGGGTTGAATGTGATTCTTGAAGCACTGTTGAGAGGATTTTGTGTGAGAGGTGATGAGGTTAGGATATTTCAGCCTGTGCTCAGGATACAGCTGAGTTTATCAAACCCATCATAATATTGGTGAGCGGTATGTCATTGGAAGGTTGTTTTTTGATAGGCTCTTGATTGGTTAGGGCTCCGTTTATTTGACTGTTGTGTTTAGGGTATCCTTGGCCTGTGAAAGCCTTGAAGAGTTGTTGACATTGCTCGTTAAGGTCTTCTTCCTTAGAACATAAATGTTTGGCTCTGGTAGCTAGGCTAGGTAGAGAGCGTTTTACATGAAGAGGATGGTTGCTTTGGAAATAGAGATATTACACAAAATCTTCTCAACGCTGCTCCAAGAATCACATTCAAACGCCCCCCTCCCCCAACCCCCTAATCTCCGCAACATTATGGCTCACCCTAAATTGCCCGACCCAGCCACTAACAACAAAAAACATCATCAGGCCAAAGTTCCTACTTGTACAACAAACCGAGATGCAGAACCTGCAAACTTCACCAGCCTTCCACCTCATTCAACAGCAGGCTCACACATCTTAAAGTTGAAATTATAGATTAGCGTGTCATGGATCCTATCTACGGCAAGGTTGGAGTCAGATTATATTGTTTGGTTTCATCATGCTTCCATCAGCTTCCAGAAATGAGTGAAAGCCTGAGCTAGAGAAGTTTTTAAGGGGTGAGAACCAGTGAACAAAGAATATTTCTAGCGACAGAAAGTCGTTGTCAACAATTTAAAAATAAAATTAAATGACCACCCAGGTTTGTTGAAAAGGTTTTCTAACACATATGGATTCTTTGAATTTGATATTATGAAATTGTTCCTTGATTTTAAATATATTAACTTTTTGATTTGAATTATTACAAAATGAAAAAATTATGCCATTACAAAGGGGATGGATGTAACCCAAAAATTTCATAATTTTATGCTTTGTTGTGTTTTTAATTATGAACTCTGAGACGTACAGTTTCTGGTAAGTGTGTAGGCCTTGCCCTTCTCTATCCTTCTTTCAATATTAATTAATTAATTAATTAATTAATTATTAATACATTCAAAAGAGTTTTATTAAACTTAATAAATAGCTTTGATCTTTGTGGGCCCTAACATCCTAAAGTGCTTATAAAACAATGTTGTTGACGCCTTGTCACAGTATCTTCCTAGCAATGGAGTACTGCGAGCAGGACTTGGCAAGCCTCCTAGACAACATGCAGGCCCCATTTTCTGAGTCGCAGGTGAAGTGCATCATGCTGCAGGTGCTACGGGGACTGCGCTACCTTCACCGTAACTTTATAGTTCACAGGGACCTCAAAGTGTCCAATCTCCTCATGACTGACAAGGGGTGTGTCAAGATAGGTATGTAGGGATTTCATTCGAGCAAAACTTAGAACTAGGGATTGGCTATTAATGCCTTAAAAGTGAAAATAGATTTTTTCTAAATGAGTGTGTAAAAGTAAAATTGAGGGCTTGAAATATTGTTGTTTCTTAAAATTAAAATTAAATTATAAACATTGCCATTGTACATGTACATATTTTCCAAAGAGCTCATGATTGTTGTATGTTGTCCTTTATGCCAGCGGACTTTGGGTTGGCGCGGTGGTTTGGTCTGCCACTTCGACCCATGACACCACGCGTGGTCACCCTGTGGTACCGCGCTCCTGAGCTTTTGCTGCAGGCTCGCACTCAAACCACATCTGTGGACATGTGGGCAGCAGGTTGTATCCTGGGAGAGCTTCTGGGACATCGCCCCTTGCTGCCTGGACGCTCGGAGCTGGGTCAGCTGGAGCTAATTGTCGATCTTTTGGGAACCCCTTCTGATGCCATTTGGCCCGAGTTCTCATCTCTTCCCGCCTTGCAGAGCTTCACACTCAAACAGCAACCATACAACAACCTGAAGCAAAGGTTCCCTTGGCTGTCGTCGGCTGGGCTGCGCCTCCTCAATTTTCTGTTCATGTATGACCCCAAGAAGAGGGCCACTGCCGAGGAGTGCTTGCAGAGTTCATACTTCAAGGAGGCTCCTTTGCGTGCGTTGCATTATTCCAATTTGTGTTATTTTGTTTTTATAATTTTTACTATACTTATCCATCCAAACAGCTTAACTTAACAGCTTAACAGCTTAACAGCTTAACAGCTTAACAACTTAACTACAGTGAAATCTCTTAATAGTCACCTCTGAATAGTTGGTTCTTTATAACGGACGGTTTAAATTTCTCCGCAAAATAACATGGGCTTTTACGGTGAAACATTTTCCCAATAATGGACTTTCTCGACAACAAAAACCGACACTTCTAAAGATGCATATTTATGCATACAAATCTTTACAGCAGACAAAAAATTGAAAACGCCAGTCCATTAATAGTATTTGACTGTAGGAATGTCAGGAATGCCTTTGTCTCGCATGAAGTGTGGGGATTCTCGCCTTTCCCATCTAATGAAAGGTTCTAAAATAGCCTACATAATATTAGCTATAGCACCTCAAGGTCGTGCCTCCCACCCTTTCCGAGCCATTAGCGGCGCAATGTTCCAGCAGTTGTTTGGCCTTGTTTGCATATATAGGCCCTATACGTACATAACTATCCTACATACAATACTGTACAGTGCAATAATTATATTATTGTAGTTAATAATCTCAGTATATAGGTTCGTATGGATTAAATTGTGTTAAAGACGTATGATTAAAAAAATATTATTCCAAATTACAAACTCCTTTAAAAACAGAAAGAAAAAAATTATCCTGGAAGATGTCCATTATTAAGAGATTTCACTGTAATAACATACACTAGTGAAAATATTTTTTGCATCACAAGTAGTTATAGTTTCCTTATACACAATTAAAAAAAAATATATATACATATATATATAATATACACATATATATATATATATACATATATACATATATATACATATATATATATATATATATTGTGTGTGTGTGTGTGTGTGTGTGTGTGTGTGTGTGTGTGTGTGTGTGTGCGCGCACGCTTTTAACAAAATAAATATAAAATAAAAAACCTTCTGATAACAATTTTTGAAATAAACTGTTGAGTGTATGTGAGTCACCTAGGATAAGATACACCACCAAAGCCATCCCCCGTGCTCTGAATAAGATTCAAACCTTGACCTCTCCTTCACCAGTTATTGATTAAAGTTTATCTTTACTTTTTAAATGCCATAGAAAAATATATATTGAAAGAATTTGCATAAACTTTTTGTTTGGAAAATATTTCAAGTGTTGCCTATCTTTCCAGCATGTGACCCGAAGTTGATGCCTACATTCCCTCAACATCGCAACCTGAAACCACCCAAACCGCCCAGCATCCCGACTCAGGTTACAACAAATCCGGAGATTTCCAACAGCAGCGCACTGGATGCTGCCCTCAACCTGCCAGCTATATCAGATCTTGTCAGTCTTATATTTCTGTTCAATAGGTTTCTATATGATTTAACTTTATTTATGACACACTTAAGTGGTCGCATGGTCTAAAGCGCTCTCTCGCAGTAGACTAGACTGCCTATGATATCAAGATTTTATTCTCGGTCGGGTGTACTGAAAGTAGTTTTTCAAAATAGTTTTCCATAAGAGTTTTCCACTTGCCCTCTATGCAAATCCGAGTACACTTTTTATAAATATAACTTTCCTTATCCCTTAAACATTAGTGTAATTAGTACATAAGCGTATACCCTGGATGGGTAGTAAGAGGCGGTGCTAAAACAACTAAAGAAAATCTTTATATATGAATGGGATGATGCCAAACTATGTCACAAAATGCATAAAGTAGGGCTATGACTTATTAGCACCAGTGACTTCTTACACCCCCTAAAGATTGTAAAATTGTATCTTAAAGAGGAACAAAGAACTGAAATATTACACTTTTGTTCTCTTAATAGTTTTACTGCAGATGAACTTTAGTCCAGAAAGAAATAAAGTTGTATTTTTATGTTTTGAAAACATTTAAGTATATATGGAACTGGGAAGCATTTAATGTATTTTTTAACTAACGTTTTGGTACAGTCATGGTGGCTACAGACAGGGAAAAGTCAGGGAATTTTTGGATGACAGGGAAAACAGAGAAATGTCAGGAATTTAACTAAAAATAAGGAAAAGTCAGGGAATTAAAAAAATGTTTAAAATATTACATTAATTTTGCAACTAAATACAAAAACAAAAGTTAATTAAACCTAAATAAAATAACATTTTAATTTTTAAGATAATGATTAAAACTGTTTATGTTTAGTAGATACAAACTTTTTATAATATGTGATCAATAATAATAAAATAAGTCATCAACCACCATTAAAACTTGAAAAAAGTAGTCAGGGAAAATTGAAAAATGTTGCCTGGAAAACCAGGGAAAAGTCAGGGAATTTTGTAAAATATGTTTTGTACCACCCTGACAGTGGATTGAATCTTTGTCCTTTTGTTATGTTTCCAGTTGGGTTCCCTTGTAAAGAAGAGGAGGTTGGAATGAAAGCCAATCATTACAGAAACTCCAACATTGCGTGTGAAGTGATACTAGAATAAGAACATGATGGGAATGACAGTATCCTACAGTTAGTGACTACTTTCTCAATTTCATAAGTCGTCATATTATCTTCAGCTGTCACTATCAATAATAATATGATGACAGTATAATTTATATTTCAATGCCCACCATAAAAAAATATCTCTGTTTAACTTTCCAAAACATCCCATCTATTGTGTCCTTACTTTTTGAGAATGTTGCATCAAAATAATGTTAACTAGACAGCAGTGATGAAGAATATTTCATCTATAATTATTTTATTTGTATTTATATATAAGTTAAAGAAAAATTACAATTTTATATATAAAAAAAAGTTTTATTTATTTTATAAATGTATATCATGACAAGTCACTCAAAAACAAGTTCATGCTTACAATATTTTATGTAAATTTGTAAAAACACATCTAGATATGTTACATTTTGCTGCTCTATTAGTTAAAGAAAACCATTATTACTACATTTGATTTTATTATGTAGGACATTCTGAAATACCATCACATTCATCTTTTGTCAATTCAATATTAAGTTCATACATTTAGGGTAGTAATGGGGTGATGGTGCTCAATAAAAAGAGCCTACTTAATGAGTTCTTCTTAGCCTTTCCTATTAAATTTTGATCTCGCCGCCAAGTGGGCTAACCCGGGGACTGAACAACCTGGTGGAGGTTGGGTTGAACCCCAGCGGGAGCTAGATCAAATGCAGACGAGAGACAGGAGACTGGTCAGGGCCGAAACCGACAAGTTCAGAACAGGGTCAGGCCACTTTACAGTTTCCAGCTTGATAGGCTGGGAATGTGGGTGTTGGTGATAAGCCAAGTTATCATAAGCACCCGTACTTCAAGGAAGGTTAACCTGAGGACCTATAAGCGACAGCCCCGCTACTCAGGTGTAGGCTATTACAGGCTTAGTAAGCCGGTGGTCAAAACAAACCAAAGTCAAAAATGGCCGAACTGGAGGTTTTTTTTTAGTAGATGTGACATAAGGGCAAAAAGTGGATGAGGTCTCTGGAGCATAGGACACTGGCTAGGAATGTAGGGATATTGTGAAGCTTTTGTTTGGCTTGAAAGAGATGTGGTTTTTGGTCTGGAACCAAATGTCGAGAGGATTTGCTCGAAAGAAAATGTAGACATTGTTGTGTAGCATTCGACTTTGCTTTGAAAAAAATGTCAGCTTGACATTGCTTTGAAACAAATGTCAGTTTCACTTAGCTTGAAACAAATTCAGTTTCGACTTAGCTTCGAAAACAAATATCAGCTTCGAACTTTGCTTCGAAACAAATGTCAACTTCGAACAATTAACGAAGCTATGCTCACTTCGAAAATATTAAGCTTCAACTCATAAATGAGACATAAAATCCCACTAGCTGTTGAATACTTTAAAAATTAATATTTATATGAAAAAAAAAAGTAATTGATTTGTAAGTTGTGATAGTAACTTAATTTATCACATTAAAACTAAATATTGAAAAACAATTCAGCAATAAAACCAATTTCAAGTCATTTTAGTGCATAAAGCTATTTAAATAACCATATAATAATTTTCAATCATAAAACAATTTAAAAATACTCAAACTTCGATTTGTCTTCAAGAATATTTCATATATTTGATTTGAGTTCGCTTCGAATTGACAAAGTGGACTTCACACATCCTTAAAGGAATGGCTTCATTTTGCATTGGATGGTAAACAATGAAGGAAGGAGAAACTAAGTAGGATTTGTAGGGAGAGAGGGCTGCAGGCTGAGGTAGTAGAGATGAATGACCGGTTAAAAAAAATGGCAATAAAGATAAAAGAAATAGGGTGAAGGTGAATACAAGTGACGTTTGTGCACTCACACGTGGGGTGCCCAGCAGAAGAAACAGACAAGTTTGAGGAAGATTTGGAAATGCATATGGGAAATGACTGGCAGTTAGTAATGCAGGATTTAAATCAAAAGTAGTAAAAGATAAAGGAGAGTTTATGAACCTGTTAGGGAATGAAGGATGGGGAGAGAAAAACGAGGAAGGTAGAAGGTTGTTGGAATTGTGTGCAAGGAATAAAATTGTGAAACAGTGGTTTAAGAAGGAAAGAGAAAGCCATAAAATTACTAGATACAGCTGAGGTGGAAGCAAAGGTTCGTGATAGAATACTTCCATGAGGATAAAGAAATGAAAAGGAAGACTGTAAACATCAAGGTAAAACCAAGTGTGTCCCTAGGATATGATGAGTTGCTGGTGGCAGACATAAAGGACAAGACAAAAAGCAGAAGCAGGAAGATGATGAGGGAAGAATACTTTCTGAAAACAAGCAAATAAGCAGAATGTGGGCAAAGATGAACGAAAAATATTCACTGAAAAAATGAAAAATAAGCTGAATTGCTCAATAGCATGAAATGAAATAATTTATGAAGCGACATTTTACATACAGTATGCCTTCCACTTGAAATAAAAAGGCTGAGCACAATACATTAAAATATGTAATGTTGTTATGCAGCACATCAGATATGGTGTTGTCCGGCGTGCCACAGCTGTCATCACCACTTGCCTTATGCGGAATTGTGAACCGTTCATGATCCCGGATCAATATGATCCTTGTAAGAAAGGTAAAATTGACTGCATCTTCTTTATGGTCATCAAGATATAACTAAGTTATGCTGCAAGCAGACAATTCTGATCAGCATTTCCCCAGCGTAATCAAAGAACAACATTATGTGTGCAGTGAGCCAGGTGGCAGATATCTCTACTATTGGTATGGGCATGTAATGAGGATGGAAAAGGAGATCAGAAATGATGGAAATAAAGTATGTAGGAAAAAGAGTGCAAAAAAGGTCATCAAGAAAGAGATGGGAAAAGCAGATCATACTGTACGGAATACCCCTCAGTTAATGAAGGACCGGGGAAAAATTGTAAAATTTGAGGCAATAATTGGGCCTTGAATCGAGTTTAATGTGACTATTTTTAAAGTTGTTAAAAGGAATTTTTCAAGTAACAAGTGTTATTTGTTTTGACATTTACTATCTTGTGTGTAGGAAACTAACAATTTTCAGCTCTTAAACACTCCAGGCTTTACCAAGTGATCAACTTAAACCTTCCTAAGGTTACTAATATCTAGTAAACTAATGGTAGTAGTTTTAGGCAGTGACAACGGCGCTACTAACAAACTTGATTAACCAAGCTTTCTATACATTCTACTACAGAGAGTAGCTCCTTTCAATCTTGGATAAGTTATAAAGTTGGTTAAGTTTTAAGAGTAGGGATCGGCAGTTGGGAAATTTAAAATTTGTCTATACATGTCTGCGTAAGGAACTTTAATAAGCGAGTATTGTGAACGGAGTAATTTAGAATTTCCCAACATTTAAGGGGTTGACACACCCCTTTCCACCCAGCGTGATGCCCCCGGGCCTGGGCATAAATGGCTTCGAGAAATAATTTTACACAAGATCATAACAGGAAATTGCTCCTATTTTTATGTAAAAAAAAATGTTTCCGGCCTGTCTATGCTATATATTTTGAACATTAAAATGTTTTACTCATTTTGATTTGATGTGAGTAAATGGGTAGTAAAATGATCCATCTTTACTAAACAAGGACTTTACAAAGTATTATTTGGACTGGCATTTCTTCTCAATAAACTGGAATATCAATGGTATAGTTAAGATTTGAATTCTGTCTGAGTGTGATGGGGGTGGTTTATCCACTCTCTCTCTTTCTCTCATTATATTTTTCCATTAATTTACCTTTCCTCATCTCTAATTAACCATTGTAAATAAATAAATGCATATATCCCACATTAAACACCATGGAAAAAAAAAATTCCACTTACAAACCTGACTCTGCATCAAATCTTCCTGGTCTGATATTCATCAATCTTTTATTGTAAATCGTAATACTTTTTAAAAACATTACTTTACCAGTAACTTAAACACTTGTTAAAAAAATCTTTGAAATATTGATTTTTAAACTATCCCTTTATTTTATTAGCTAGTAATTTAACTAGTGATTAAATAAATATACTGTTATCTAGAGCTGAAGGAAAACCATAGCATTTCATTAGCATACTAACCTGATGAAATAATAAAATTAGGTAACTCAATACACTTTATTTACAAATATCAGCATATATATTGATTTAGGAAACTTTCCCAAAATTATTTACATGTTAATATTTTCTGTTTCACTTTATTATCAAAATCTGATTTATTTAAGTTTTAACTCCTAAATTTGAGGAATTTAATTGTGAGTGGTGTGATGCATTCTAATATTTAATATTAAAGGGATCAACTAAATACTAACACAAGTATAAAACATTATTTTGAATAATAAAACTTAAAAATTACCCCATTTAACAGATACTTAATAAAAATTAACTTTTCTTCATATATGTCACTCGCCTTAGCCTGCATAAATATACCATTGGGATTTGGCATTTATAAACAAGAGCCATCTTTATAAAAGTAGGATTCCCTCGGCGCGTTTCGCGTCTGCAACCAGCAGCCAAACTGGTTTCCATAGTTTGTTATGTGGCCAGTTCCTTCAAGGCGATTGCAACTGGCGACCAGAGTGCACGTCCGGCGTCCACATTGCTCCGAGGGCAGTGTGGACACAGACACACCACCGAGCAAACATGTGTTTTAGTAGTTTTATGTTTGATTGGGATGATTTTGAAAATGATCCAAGATTTCTCCATAAAAAAGGACGAAAATTTAATTGAAGAGGTGACAAAGCACCCTCAATTTTTGACATATCTTCGCCAGTGTACTGAGATCAACATGTGAAGGACAAAACTTGGAAAGAAATCTCAGGAATAGTTGGTTGATCAAGTTGGTATGTTTTATCCACACTATTCCAAAATAACATGAAACATTTAAATAAAACAATAGAAAAACTCTGATAACTGAGAAATTTATCTGTACTACACATAAAATTACCCACGACTGGCGACTAACGAGATGCATCTAGAGAAACATTTTATCCCGCGTTCGTGGTCGCATACATGAGTCACGCCGAGGGAATCCTACCTTAATGGTGTCTACATTTCAAGAATGTCATAAATTTTCTGGTCATCAATAATGAGACAAGACCAGTATGGATATTTTCTATACTTTTCCTTGAGAAATGAGAAATAATAATTCATACATTTTTAAAAATTATCTCAGGATTCAATTTTTTGTTCGTCTTCAAAATGAGTCACAATAACAATGCTAAGCTATTGAAAGATCATGAAAACTTTGTTGTTACAACCTATTTTTTAACATATGTGCAACCTTTTGTTAACCTAAATAGATATCTTATAAAACGCTCAACGTTAGAAGCTCTACTATTAGGCATTTAGATTCAAAAATGTAAATGTGTCAAGTCAATCATTGCATTTACTTACAACTTTACAGAAATTAAAAGGAACACATTGTGAAGGTTGCATTTAACTTTTTTTAAATGTTGGTCATGTTTTACACATTAAATAAAATCCCGCTACTTAACTATGAATAATGGAAGCAAATCGAGGAAGAGTAAGGAAAAAGTAAGATGGAGGCCTTTTTTTTTACTAAATTGGCCCAGCCACATGTTGTAAACAGTTTATGATGATAATCCTTAACTATTGTGTATTTCATACATGCCTTATAATTATTGTTATGTAAGCCTATATTTACATTTTTTTTACTGTCATGCTACCTGTCTGGGTTATAATACGCCTATGCACTCATTATACAAATGTATTAGGGATGAGGAAGGTTGAATTTAGAAGAAATGTACTTGCATTTACATGGAGAGTGGAAAACCATTTAGGAAAAACCACCCTTAGTTCACCTACCCAGGATTCAAACCCCCATCTCCCTGTTATCGGTAGTCTAATCTCTTGCAAGAGTGACGCCTTTGACCATGCATCCACCCAAGCGGGTTATCTGTATTTAATTATAGTGTAGGGATGAGAAGGATGGAATGTAAAGGAAACGTATACTCATTTTTGTGGAGGGAGGGTAGGAAAACATTTAGTAAAAAAACACTCATTAAAAATTGCCATAATATGAATCTCAACTCGAAAAATAGTTGCGCAAATCTAGCAAAGTCTAAGGTATTCTTTTCGACACCCAGAATTTCCTTTACCAGAGAAATATCCTGAGGCAAGCTTAAAACTTTGTCAAATGTATAGGATGGGCAGAAAGAATAAGACAGTTAGTAACTTGAAAACACTTTAATTAAAAGGTAAATATTCACTAGCTAAATAAAAGCAAACTACATAATACACTTTTTCACTTTTTGAAGATGTCACTCAGGTGAGTTCCACCGGACGTCAGGCAAACCTCATCACGTCCATCACTTTCCTCAGCATAGATCATCTAATTGTTTCCGCCCCACCCTGTATAACAACGCAGGACACTTTTCTTGCATTTTAGCTCAGTCAGTAACTTGTGTATGCCTATTAAGTTAATGTTTCAAATTTTATTCCCAGCATGGCCAATTACGAAATAATTAAGATGACCTTTTACAGTGATGAAATGACAAACAAGAAACTAGATGTTGTGATTGTTCTTAAATAATATTGTGGTTCACTGAAAATGAGAATATTTAGAACCAGCTTGGATTTAGGAACAAAACATAGGAAAAATATAGTCTAGTAAAATTGGCACAAGTTTGGTCACAAACATTGATATAATATTTATACAATTATATAAAATTATTAAATGAACAATTTTTAAGTCCAATGTCTTTGCTCTAGTTTAGCTGTTTATATATTTTTTTTCTTTCTAATAATAAAAATATTTGACTAAAATATGAATTGAAATAAAGATATGAATCATCTTACAGATTCCCCTTCCCACCAAAAAATATTCAGCTGATCAAGGGTTGAATGTTTGTGATGAGCTCAATATGGTAACAAAGTTATCAAAATATAATCTAAGCTTAAACTCGTTTACTTTTCATACAACATAACAATGTGATAAAACAATCTTGCAAAGAGTAAATCCTTGTGGACAATCAAAATCTTCAAACCCTAGTACAAGTCAAGTTTATAGCATTCCATAGAAGTTGTATAGTACTCTTTAACTTAGGTACTTAATCATAGGTAGACGAATATATGTGAATCAAAATCAAAGCATCAATGACTTTAAAAGAAAGAGTTTTGAATTTAGAGGAAGTGTACCAGCATTTATATGGAATATGTGCGGGAAACCATTTAGGAAAACTACCCTCGGTACACCCGACTGAACCTTGCAAAAGTAGCACCTTAAACTATGTGACCACCGAAGCGGGTAAAAAAAACTTGCCATTTTTTAAACATATTTTATTTTTATTTAAGTTATATACTTATTATAAAACAATTTATAAAGAACTTTACTAAATCAAGCTCATTGTTATTTTACTGTAGGTTAACTTAAAAAAAAAAATTGATTGTGTATTCAAAAGAATTTGCTGAAATTACCCATTCAAACTAATCAAAACTAAACAAAGTATTATACTTTCCCATTAGTTGACAAAATATCACATAATTACAAATATGAAAAGTGAACACCCCATATTATTACACATTATCCAGTGAACAAAATTTAAAATCATCAGGTATGTATACAATTCTTTAGCGAGAACAGTATTCTCAGGTAGTGCTCATGTAAATTCAAATAACCAGCAGAGGTAGGTGTGAGCTAGTGTTTCTTCGATGGCCCCGAGTCCTATTACCCGACCATATGACTACAGTTTTCCGTCTATGTTCACAAGAATTCCCGGTCAGGCGGGGTCTTCTTAGCACGTTTGTCCCGAGCCCTGGGGAACCAAATGTGTTTGGTGGTATGCGTGAGGTTCATTAGCTCTTGACGTACGACCTCCTCTGACTTGGGTTTGAACACCTCTCGCACCTCCAAATTGTTCTGGACGTTCAGAACGGAGTTGGATTCAATAGTGTGTTCGGGTAACGGCCGGGAACATTCGTAAGGGAAGGGACGCTCGGGGTGCCAACAGACAAAGGTCGAACTGTCGTCGGTCAAAACCACGTAACTCTTCAAGTCTTTCAACGGGGATTCGCTGGAGAAATGTTTAAAGTTGACGATGGGACCACGCACGACGTCCCAGAGGCGCGCTGAAGGGTTGGTTGTCCACACGCGAAGGCCTAACCTCAAATACATTGTAGACTGGATGAAAAGTTGGCTTCACATTAAATAATTAAAGGTACGTAATTCATCATGTGATTTGATCTATACAAAGTGATTTCAAAATGTCAAGTTTATTATTAAATTATTTGTTTAACTCAAAATTTTTGTTGTATTGTATCACCACGAAATTTTTTTTTCCACAGATCAAATTAACACGAAAGATTTGTTAAGTATGGCTACAGTCGCGAACCTTACTAGTGGTGAAAAGTGCAACCCGGCGCGATGCTGGCGCTTCAAGTGGCCAGCAAGCAAAACCACGGTCATCTCCATTAAGTTGTATAGCTCTCCAATTAGAATATCAGTTTAAAACGTTATTTATTGAGAGATATTAAATTTCTTTGATAAGGAAACGTCAATTAAAGAATTTACAAATCACTAGGAAGATAATGCACAGCATTTAATATTAGTTGAGCGTTAAATTAATTACAATACTCATGTTGAGCCTTTTAAAAACAACACTATTAAATCTTCCAATTTAATTCAAAATTATAAATGAACTATAATGTGTAACTTTATAAAATATAACATAGGCCTATAAACTAATAGAGATAATAATTTTTTTATGTTAAAATGCTACATCAAAACTATTCATTGAAGTAGCAAAATAATAATAAAAAAAATGGTGCCTAAGGACGACAAGGAAAATACACACTGGTATTAGGATTAATTTTAATTTGATTAATCTATTTACTTTACATAAAATATACTGTAAAGTAAGCTAACTTAAATACATAATAAAACTTAAACAAAGGTAGCAAACTTTAACAGCAATAAAATTTAATTAAAAATCAAATGTTAGTTCTGTGCACAGTTATGATCACACTTCTTAAAGTCAACATCCCAAATGGTTAAATATTAGGTATTTTTTGTCCTTTATTTGCTTGGACTGAAGCATTTCGTTACTAAATTTCAGAGTGTAATATAGCCTAATCTTTACAAACAGTTTAATGAGAGAAAGTATTGTATCTTGGCAGCATTCACCTGGAAATCCAGGAACATTCATCAGTGATTTGACAAACACCCCCCCACATTTATTTTTATGAGCAAACTCATCAAAATCGCATGCCAACTGATTTTCTCAATTTTCCAAAAATGTAAAAACATCAGTTTTGCAAATCACTAAGCTTCCAAATTCAACACTGTTATCATAGTTTTTGAAATGATTATACATTTGCATTTATCACATTTGTGGACTGCAGAAAACTTTTTTTAAATATACCCAAATACATAGCGCATGCTATTAAGCTCACCCAAATCTCCTGAGAAATCATTGCTATTAATGATTGTCTCTAATGCACATCTCTCATTTTCAGGCTTCAATAATGAAGACACCCTAAGTGTGTGTGCAGATTTTATGTCCAAAATTAATTGTCCCCAGTCCACATTTTCACAAAAAGACGTTTTGGAGGACGCCATCATAACTAAACTTCACTGGAGCAGCCCAGAAAGAAACAACACTGAATTCGGGGTAAAAAGAGGGACCATTGCTTAGCTTAGCAATGAGTGTGAAACCAAATTGACAAAGTCTTAGCACAGAACAGCACAGAACAGCATAGCTTAGCTTAACTTAGCCTAGCATTCTGTGTGTATCGGCCTTTAGTGTGTGTTACGGAATGCCACGCATGCGCAGTCCAGAGTTATCAACACATTTTTGAATCAGGTCTTTTTTAGTTCATGAAAACGCTTGAGCTTATGCGTTATATTTTGAAATTGACCTAACTGTAGTATCATCTAGTCTGGTTTGCTGGTGAAAGGGGGATTGGGGTTACAATCCCGATCTGGCGTACTGTAGATTTTTTTTTCCTAGGGGGTTTCCCACTCTCCCTCCATGAACATTTGGTTACATTTACTATTAATTCTTCCTTCATAATCTTTGAACAAATAAAATATTATATTTTATTTTCAACTGCTGGTAGTGGCAACTTGCACTGAATACAAGCAGTGCCGTCGAGAACCACTAAGGGGCTCGGGGCCCCTTTCCATTGCTATAATGTGCAACTACCCTCACAATTCTCAAAAAAGAAACCTTAAAGACTGTGCACTTTCCAGAGAATATATTGTTATGTAAATAGCAAAACTAGTTCATAATTTTTAACAATGATTTTAAGAAAATTATTTCAGAAGTTTCTCCCAAAGCAACTTAGCTACCATCCAATTAAACACGATATTTTTCAGAAATACAACAAACATACACACATTTAGAACACATATATTGAATTTAAAAGTGAATTAAAGGCTAACCTTTTGATTCCTTTGTTTGTATGTTTTATTTCCCAGGTTCTCTCTTTTAAATTTAACAATTTAGTTAATACTTAACCAATTAGAATATGACTGAGTCATTACTCGCCTTTCGAGCTTTTCTATTGGTGAACATTTGAATGGGAGTCAAAATTCAATGTCCATGCAAGTCTTGATTCAATGGATAGTGTTCCCAGATCAGTTAGTTTTGTTGACCTATTGTTGATCTCAATCAGTTCTTTAATCTGCTAAGCACACTAAAGAACGTTCTGCTTGAGCAACAGAAACTGGAGTGTGCAGAATGTGCGCAAAGCATCGCATACATTCGGAAATAAATCTGCAACATTGAGTTATGTTATTTTGTTGAGCAGTTTTAGGGACTGCAGTGTAGATTTAGGAAGGTTTGTTTTGTGTATCACTATAAGATACTTGACTTCTTCCGTTAGGTCGCCAACATTTCAATAGCCTCAACGGCGTACCTTTAATCTTGTTTATGGCTCATCCACTCAAGTTTAATTGGTGTAATTTGTGTACTTAATTTAAATTTCGTATTATATCGCACTTTCCTTCCGTTTGCTAAAGGTTAGAATTTTCGTCCAAAATTAGGAAAAAAAAAGTCTCAAAGCTGATCCGGGCCCCACTGGTGCCGGGCCCCGGGATTTTGCTCCCCTGCCCCCACTCCCGTCTCGGTGGCCAGCAGGATACAAACACACCTCACTATTGGTTATTGACAAGGGCGTATAAAAGGGGAAGGAGTTGGGGAAGTCCATTTTAAACCCTCCCCCCCCCCCCAATTTCCCACCCAGAAAATTATCTTTTTACGTCCCTGGTTATTGTGCACCAAGAAAAAACACAAAAACACCGTAACGTTTATTTCTATCACTGCGCTTACTACCTGTCCAAGTTAAACGCAAACCGTTAACTACTGTAATAACTAAAGCCTTTAAATTATATTTATATATCATTAACCGTTCATGTTATACGTAAACATATGCATTAATTAGGCCTAGGATGCCAAGAATAAGAAGGTATAACTAAAATCTAGGGGAAATGCAACCCCTTTTGTTTGAAGGTATGTCACTTTGCGGTTACCGACAAACCAGACTAAATTCACTTGACCATTGGCTTGACATGGCCACCTGTACGGGGCCTTAAAAGGAATTCTCCCCGATGGGTGGATGTTTAATTATATATTGCAGAGTGTGAATACGATTGTTTATGACCTGACCTAGGGTGTTTCCGGTAATGTTCACCTGACAATATTAGTAATAGACCTAGTGTGTGTTCATCATAGACGTGCCTAACACTGCTACTTACGTGTCCACAGCTGGCATCACTATAAACAACGTGTCTCATTCAACCTTGAACCCTGAATAATAGAAAACACTCGTGCTTAACGAGAAATTACCCGTTTACTAGTTTGAGCGCTTGAATAATAATAGTGTTTTTATTTTAATTTATTTGATAGTTTATACGTTTTAAAACACGAGCTTTTTGATGGGTTAATTTAATGGGAATGGACGAAAAGGGAAGTTGTATAGGTATAGGTTCGAATACCGTCCGGATCTAGGCCTACTAAGGTGAGTTTTTCCCTAAAAAATATTACTACCCATCTCTCCATATGAGTGCGGGTACATTTACTAAATATTATACCTTCCTCATTCCTATAAAGCATCGCTGTATTCGAATGAGGATAGCTGGTGGGACGTGGTGATATTTTAATAATATAGGGTGATTTCGAATGAGCGTGCCAAGATGAAAAGGGTGGAATAACGACAACATTGGTATGAGGAACCTATGTTCGGTGATGTTCCCGTAAGCAAGGTGTATGTCAGCTAGCTCCTTGGATGTGTAATCCTCCAATTAGGTTCCACTCTTTCACGGCACGAACCTGTTGCGTGTGTAGTAATCACAGTAATCGTGTGGCCTTAAGTTGGATGAGGAACAACATTTCGAAAGTGCCAATACCGCCATCTAGGGGGCTGTTCTTAAATTACCTAAGAGTTTTTGGGGTGGGGAGTCTTATTTTCTTACGTTTTCTTACGGGGGGGGGGGGGGGACTAGGGTCAGAATCCATCTTACGTAAGTTTTTTTTAAACAATGTTTTTGGTGAGACAAAATACTTTTTTTTGTCAGAAAATAAACATATTTATAATAAAATTTCACTTATATATTTTAATTTACTGACTGCAATTAAAGTAGTAAAATACATCTTCTTTATTACCAATACTTATGCCTAAAAATAACCAAACAATTAAAATAATATAATCTACCAAATTATAAAAAAAAAAAAGCGGGTGATGGAAAATCTTATGATTGGTGGGGTCGGAAATCAATTAAAAAAATACCTGGCGTAATGTAAGTACGGCCCCTAACGGTAGCGTTGTTGGCATGACAGAAATGTTGCCTAAACTTCAGGCAACACTTCAACTGCTTGAAACTCCATAGCGCCTTACCGGGACATTTCCGCCCCGTGTTTCCTCGTACCGTTATAGTCGTTATAGAACAATCTTCCACCCTTTTCGTTTTGGCACGCTCATTCGAAATCAACCTGTATGAGGGGAGATACAGACTGTACCGGCCCAGTAGATGCAATCAGTGTGACCACTCTAGTTCCCAAGGTGACCACCACTGCGCATGACGCAGAGCACAGACCTATATTGCCAGCCTCAAGGAGAAATACGCGCGTGAGCATTTAACGATCTAGAGCAGGACAGTGAACCTTTTAAGATAACGTTTGTGTCGATAATTCTCGGTAAATTTATCGCGTGTTCATAGGAATTTGAGAAGCGAAATAGACTAATCTCCTATTATTAATATTATGTATAGCATAATTTTAAATTACTTTATTACAGCTAATATAATTATAATAAGTTATTTGAATATACATTTGTATTTGTCTAATTATTCTATGATATATTAGATACTACACTATAATAATATATAATAACTATAAATATAATATAATAATATAATAATATAAATAATAATAATGTATATTATTTTATGTTATAGCCATATTTACGATCACATACTTTATCTTCAAGAAGTAGGAAAACTAAACTTACCCCATCACATAATTACGAATATATATGGAAACGTTAGTACTTATCATCGTCATAAATTCTACCAAATGTACTGAGCTGATTTTCAATTTTTTTATTTTAAGATTCAGAATCATCAAAATATTTAAATCTCTCACTTTGTATCTTATCGCAATGGTATTTTTTTGATACAGTAGCTATAGTTCAAACAACATATATTTATAGCCTAAAATATATTTTATAATAAATAATTATTTTATATTTTTTGCTAAACATATTATATTATATATCCCTTATTATATTAATAATTAATTATTATTATATTTTTATTAAGGCCCTATTATTATTATTATTATTATTATTATTATTATAGTATTATTATTATTATTATTATTATTATATAGGCCTATTATTATTATTATATTTACTTATTATATTATTATTATTATTATATTATTATTATTTTAGCCCTATATTATATTATATATATTATTTATATATTAGGCCCTATAATTATATAAATATTTTAATTATATATTATTATATCTATAAATACACTGTTGTTTGAGCCTATACTGTCATCGAAAAAAATACCATTGCGATAAAGAATACAATAGTTTGAAAGAGATTTAAAGAAACTTATTTAGTCGATGATTTCTGAATTTTTATAAATAAAAAAGATTGAAAAAATCCAGCCTACAGTCGATTTTGATAGGAATTTTATTGACGATTGTATAAGTTACTAAACAGTTTCCATATATTATTCGTTAATTTCATGTGATGGGTAAGTTTTAGTTTCTCGCAACTTCTTGGAAAGATAAAGTATTGTGATCGTAGGAAAAATCGAACTAGATATTTTGATGGATCTCTATTTGATGACCTCCTGAGCCCAAATGTTTGTTTTTTTTTGCAATGTCACTCATTCGGGCTACTGGCAGTCGACACCTTAGCTCAATCGGTAACGTATCTGTCAGGTTAGATTCTTGGCATGGCCTAATAATGTGCGTTTCCTCTTTCACAGTTATATCAACGGCGGGGGGCTGGATGTTGACCTTAAATAAATGAATTAATGAAAACATGAAAAATGTTACTGGGAATAGAACCAAAACCATTTTACCGATCAGGATGAAAATTGGTATCAATGGTTTTCATAAGGTTCTCTATAGGTTTTTTTTTATAACTATCTAGCTAGCCCTAAAATTAGGAGTAGTTTAGTTTACTAAGGGTGTAAAGAGAAAAAATAGATTTGCTCAAAATCGGTTCAAACATTTTGACTAAAGCTCGTATCTAGGTATCATTTAACATCATAAACAATATGCGTGCATCTCATTTTCTCATTAAAATGACTTTGAAGTACTTTACATAAGCGTAAATTTCCAATTTTTATCTGCAACTCTAAGTGATACGTATTAACTTTATCATTTCAAATTGTAGGGCACTTAAAAATAAACAACAATTTTTGAAAGAACATTTTATAGGCCTATAATATATACTACCCGAGCTATAAGTGGATATTTTTTGTCTGGTAAGGCTTTGGGAAATGGGGAGTCTTAAAATGACAAGCAAATAATATGTTTATGTAACAATTCTATTTTCATGTTTATTCTTTGTTAAAATGCGATGTTCTTTATCTCCTATTAAGTTTCCATGACAATGTAGGTTATATTATTTAATTTAATATATTTTTTTACGAGTAAAAGTATCGGCGCCGGTCTAGAAAACTGAGATTAGCGGCCGGAGCGTTTCGTTGTGTGACAAAATGATACCCTCTATCCTCAGAAGTTGGCACCATATTCGCCAACAGATGGCAGCCGTTGGTCGGTATAGCTTGATTGGGGGTGACGCTATGGCGTTTTGTTCGTACAAGCTATGAATTTAATTCAGATAAAGCGCGAAAATTGTGTGCAGTGCACAGCATTTAAAAAATAAATAATATCAATACCTATGATACGATTCAAGCGCGTTAGCTAACTACGCCACCAAGGCGTGTAATAATAAAAAAAAAATATAAATAAATAAATATATAAAGGGCCCCCTATTCGATTCCGTTGGTTGGAATTTTTTTTCTCTCTTCTGCGTCTTACCACTATCTGAATATTCACAAATCGGGTAAGAAAGGGAAAAAGGTTGAAATCTAGAGGAAGTATACCTACATTTGCGTAGAGGAGAATAACAAACCAGTTAGGTAAAAAAAACCGCTTCAATAGACTTGGACGGTGTTAGAACCCCGATTTTCCCATCAATCGGTAAATCAGACGAGACTGACGACTTTGCCCACCCGGTGCGGGTCATATAACACAGCCCCCTGTACTCGGGGTTGAATGATTAGAATAGTCGACCACAAGTCTAGAAAGGGTTTGGTTCGATTCCGGTGATGCTGAAGGAGATGTTTACTATTTGTAACCCGCCTCGGTGGCGTAATTGTAACACTCTGCTTTCGTGTTGAGCTCGAACTGCTGACGACGGGGAGATTGAGGTTGAATCTCACTCGGGTGAACTAGGGTTGGGTTTTCCTAAATAGTCTTTCCCTCCCCTCCACGCAAATGCGGGTTCACTTCTTATATATTCAACCTTCCCAACTCCTAACCCATTAACGTAATTAGTACTTAGGCTATAACCCGAACAGGTAATAAGACGCGGTTCTAAATAATAATAATAATAATTTGTAAATGGGCTAGTCCTGATTTCCAATTTAAATGCTATAAAAGTGACACATATGGTTAATCCAACCTTGAATTACCGTGACGTCACACGTACAGGTGTGTTGAGGTGGAGGTGGGAACAGGAGAACATAACCTAGAAACAGGTTCTGATGGTCTCTACACTTGACTGCGACGTGTGAAATATGACCTTGGGAACTCTCATATGGAGCAACATGTAGGCCTTCTTGATGTGGTATATCGGTAGTCCAGTCTTTAAAAATAGAATACCTGGAGCCGTTATAGCGAGAGAGCGTCGTTTTCAATGACTACGGGGAGGTTGAGGTTTATTCTCCCACAGGCTGGTTTCCATATCCTCTCTCCAATCTATTATCCTGCCTTCTTAGCCACGTTTTACCATCTACCCTGGGCTATCAACATACACCGTCGGACTAGGGGTTAGTAAGGTATAATTTAGAGTAAATGTACCTGCATTTGTATGAAGAGAAAGTATGGAAAGCTCTAAGGAAAAAAACTATTCTCAGCACACCTGGCAGGGATTTAAATCTCGACCTCCCCATTACCGGCAAACCAGAACAGACGATCTTGACGTTTTATCCCTGATGCGGGTAGTGTGATCTTTAAAAAAAATACTCTATTAAAACAATATGCGGTATTTTTCAAGTGTAAAAAATGTCACCTAGTTAACATCTCTGTCACTGTCACACCGCTCAAGAACAACCAGAAGTGCAATTTTGGCAACATGGAGAATACTTGTTTTGTCGTGAAGATGACCTTGGATCTGAAATAATTTGGGACTTTAATTTAAGGTGGTTTGGAACGACAGTTAAGGTCAGTATTTTTAATCTGAACTGTTCTTTTAAATATTTGTAATGATCGTAATTAATTTGTATATAAATGTTTTAAATGAAGAGATAAAGCCCATTTCAAATTCCACGACGCTCACGACGAATATAAAAGAACTGTTGAGATTACTAATCTATATATTATGTATATATTACTAATGTATATATGTATAAATTATGTAGCAAACTAAAGTACACATCTATCGAAGCAAACAATATCTTATTCATTTTACCTAAAACATTTTTTGCTATAAAAACTGCAAAAATGTCTCCTTAACTAACGTTATCTTCCATCCCACCTTAAGGAGGGAACGAATGGAATGTATTACTCAGTATCTATCCTAAACCTTTATAGGGCACATTAACACACGACCTACAAACTAACTTAACTTAGAACAGCCACATTTAGCACTTAGCACTAAGATTGGTATACAAATAGCTTACAGTACATTGTTCCAAGCAACTGTCCTATAACCCGCTTTGGTGGCCGCATGGTGTAAGGCGCTTTTCTCAAAGTAGACTAGACCGCTAATGACAGGGTGGTCAGGTTCGAATATCGAGGGTGTACAGAGGTTGGCTTTCCAAAATGGTTTTCCACTCTCTATCCACGCAAATGCGGATACATTTCCTCTAGATTCACCCTTAATAATCCCTAACACATGAGTGTAATTGGTAAATAGCCGTATAACCCGAATGGGTATTAAGATGCGGTGCTAAAAAATCCTACCAAGAAATCAATTTTGTTAAAGATCAGTTTTTGGTTAAAAAAAATATGCCAATAAAGAGAAATTAAATTTTAATAAAATAAAGTTTGCCAAGGGTTAAAGAATCAAAATTCATTCTCGGTAAAAAAAAAAGCTGGTGGGAAATATATCAACTTGGGGGAAAAAATACAACCTGGAGTAAAATTTTGTCTTCAAAATCCTAAGGTACGGGAAAAAAATCCACTAAAAACCAACATTATTTTAAAATAAAATATAGCCTACATACAGGAAATGTTATTATTTAACATTGCCCTCCTTTATGGGTCCAACTATTTTGGCTGGAAAGTAGGGAGGGGTTAGGGACCCTCACCTTTCTAATACCAGGGTTATATAAGCTGTGCTGGGATCAAGACTCCTTCCGGTTGACCTCCCAAACCACTGAATTTAAATAAAGAGGAATGCCATATTAGATAAAAGCGACCGAGAAGGTTGTTCAATGCTCGAATAATATTTTTTAACACACTAAGAACTATTCGACAGTACATCGAAACTCTCGACCTTTCTCGAATGATTTCGAATAGTCCCAACCGAAGAGAGTATGATGTCACTTTCGCGTAGCAGAATCATTAATCGCAAAATAAAATTGTAATGGGGCACATGTATTAACAGCATGGCCCCCACATCCTGAAATGGGTCCCCAGGCCAGGATCTTTGGCGGGCCCCCCCTATCTAACGCTAAGGTTAAGGGCAGTGTGATGCTCTACAGGATTGGATAAAATACGAGTATGTCGATTTAAATGATGACACAAAAGTAATATTTAAACTTCTTAAAAAAAACTAAATGGATCTACATAACAAAACTTACAATAATATCAACAATTATCTCAAAGTATATTTTCTAGCTTTTGTCGACGTGAATTTTTCAATAACTTGAGTAAAATCAGTTTGCTTAAATCATTTTCGATGCACAACATTGCTAGATGATTAAGTCGCTCTCAACCAGTTGCTTTTCTTTACCATGTTTTTTAATGAATTTGCCAGTCTTCTGAACGATCTTTAAGGTGGGGTGCTAGTGAGCGCCAGTTTAGTGCATTAATTTTGCAGTTTTTATAGCATAAACATTTTTTGGCAAAAATAGATAGAATATTTCTTCTATAGAAACATAGAGTTTAGCTTTCTGCACATGCTAATCTCAAGAGTTCTTGAATATCTCTCATGAGCATGGTGGCATTTGGTGACAAACTTTTTAAATGCAGAGAAAAAGTTGTCACTAAATTCCAGGACACCCTTGACAGATATTAAAAAACTTTTGAGATTAGCATGTGCGGAAAACTAAACTCTATGTTTATATAAAAGAAATATTTGATTTATTTTGGCCAAATAAATGTTTATGCTATAAAAACTTTGAAAATACTGCCCTAAACTCACGTTCACTAGCACCCCATCTTAAGCTGAAGATACAGTAACTGGTCATGTACAAAACAGTTTAATGGTGAGGAAGATATTGGCAAACATACTTTGGATGGTTTTTTTTTTTATCGTAAATCGCGTTCAAAATTCTAATCGGGCTTCTTTCAGTGCCGAAAATGTATTGTGAATAATTTTGAGGTGAAGGATTTCATGCAGTAAGTCTTCTGACAGATCTTTCTCATATTTATTTACAAGTTTTGTTACTTTTGCGATAAGTTATTATTTATTTAGCACCGCGTATTACTACCCGTTCGGGTTATACGCTTAAGTACTAATTACGCTAATGTATTAGGAATTGGGAAGGTTGAATAGAGGAAGTGAACCGCGTTTGCGTGGAGGGAGAGTGGAAAACCATTTAGGAAAAACCACCCCCAGTTCACCCGACCGAGATTCGAACCTCGATCTCCCCGTCCTCGGCAGTCGGGCTCAACACGACTAGCGCGTTAGCCAACTACGCCACCGAGGCGGGTTTTTGCGATAAGTTGACCATCGTCTAAGATCTGGAAGCTCAAATTTGGTGAAAATAATGCACATAATGGTATTATTAAATTGGTTCTTGTTTCAGTTTTCTCGGTAAACGTTTTAGGTTTCGGTTGGAGAAAAATAAAAGTTAGGGATCCTTTTGATTCTTTATTAGATTCGATTCTGGGCCAGGATTATTTTTTTTGGCATCGTGTCTTATTACCCGTTCGGGTTATACGCTAGGCTCCTTCACATCTTTTTTTTTAATACAAGGAATACACCCCACTATTGATAAAAAAAATCCTGATAAAAGGAAAAATAGTGTATTTCAAAACAAGATTAAAGAAAGAAGGGCCAGGCATAAAATGCAATTTAAAAAATATTAATTAAAGAACCGATAAGAACCTTAATGAACCCAATCATCATCATCATGAAATATTTTCAGCCTGTGGCCATATCCGTTTAGTAAACTGCTTCCATCTCCCTCTGTCCTTTCACCATTCTTCCTCCTGCACTCTCTACCACTCTCCCCTCTCACTTGCACACTTGCTGCTATCTGTTCCTCCCATATCTTCCTTTGGTATCCCTTGCGGTTTCTTCTCTGCATACTTCATATTCAGTAATCTTCTTGGAATCCTTTCCTCTTCCATCCTCATTACGTGTCCACACCATCTCATCCTTGCTTCCTCAACTATCTCATGTACTCCAACTCTTGAGCGTACACCCTCATTCCTAATATTTTCTCTTCTGGTGACAACTAGCATGCTTAGAGATAGGGTAAAATAGCATTAATTTTCAGTTTTTTTAGCATTAATTATTGGAAATTTAGCGTTTTGTGGCATAATTTAGCATTTTGTAGCAAAATAGGTAACAATGTCTTTCGTCTATGTTTTTAGGGCCTATACAAAGGATTTATGATAAAAGCAACGACTAACGGAATGTGGCGATTAGCCGGATGGGCTGTGGGAGGCACAGGATGGAAGTAAAACCCGAGCTGAAGCACACAGACGAGTGAAACTCAATGATTTTTTAATCCCTTATTTCCGCTGAAAAACATCGTTTTATAGAAATTCTCAGAATTTTATTTAAATGCACAGCATTTTCAGGGAATTCGCGTCTATTTCGCTAAATAGAATAATTTAGCTAAAATACTCTCAAAATCACGTTTTTCGCGTTAATTCGCGAGATAAAAATAGCTTTAAACACTTTCAAATGCCATGAAACGCAAAGAAAACTTATAAATACCCTATTTTCGACCCTTTTTTTCTTTTCGCTGTTTTTCGCAAAAGCGAATTCATCTTTCTCTAAGCATGCTCCTCAAAAACTTCATACCCATGGCCTCCACTTTCCTTGTTTCTTTTATATCCTAAGTCCAAGAGTGCGCTGCATACGCAACTATGGGTATGAAGTATACTCTATACAACACTTCATTACCCTTCAGGGGCATTACAGGAATCTATGGAAACTATTTCTATATCATAGGTTTCGATGTCAGCACTGCCCTTTTTTCTACTTAACAGAGTTGCCATTTAGTAGCAGAAGAAGCATTGTTGGGGACCAATAATTGTTGATTTCAATTTAAAAAATAGTAGTATATGTATAAAAAAAATCAAAAGTGCTAGGCACAAACATGATAATTTCCCAACACTAATTCAAATTGTTTTACCACAATATTATATCGTTTATAGCGATTGTTGAACACATCAATTTATTTGATAGTGTCTATGTTAAATTAGCATTTCCAACTTTAATTAAATTGGTTTAACAGCACTCAACAATATCAATTATCAAACACTATTTATCTATTAGATAGTAGCTATCAAGAATAGACATTTACAACTCAATTCTAATTGTTTAGCAGCAATCGACAATATCGATTATTCAGCATTCTAATCAATTAAATGGTGACTATTAGGAATATAGACCTACCTTGTCAATTTGCATTCAAATTGTTTAGCAGCAATCAACAATATCGACTAATGAAGACTATTTAGTTATTAGATAATGGCCATCGGGAATAGATCGCACCAACTTTCATTTGAATCCTTTCAAAACAATCAAATATATCGATTATTGAACAAGATCGATCTATTAGATGGTGGCCATCAAGAATAAACTACCCACTTTCATTCGAATACTTTCAAAACAATCGAATATATCGATTTTTGGACTTTATAGATCTATCAGATGGTGGCTACCAAGAAGAGACTGTACCCACTTTCATTCAAATCCTTTCAAAACAATCAAATATATCGATTATTGAACAATATCGATCTATTAGATGGTGGCCATCAAGAATAAACTACCCACTTTCATTCAAATACTTTCAAAACAATCGAATATATCGGTTATTGAACAATATCGAGCTATTCGAAGGTGGCCATCAGAAATAAACGTGGGCTAGGTCCGGGCGAGCCATATGAAAGTGTGGGGCGAGCCATATGAAAGTGTGGGGCGGTCCATGCCCTGAAGGGGGGTTGTGTGCCGGCTGCGAACACATGCGAACGAGCGATCGTGAAATGAAAAACAAAATGAGGTGAAGGTGACCGTGTGTGCCCTTGAGGGTGACGAGTTAAGAAACTTTGTTTGGAGGGAGGGGGAGGGGTCTAAGTCATGAACAGTGCCTCATTGACGCCCGGCGCGAGAACGTCTTCTTGACGATAGCGAGTGATTGTCAGTCGAAATGACTGTTCCGGTGTGATTTATGTGATCATTAGTGTGCTCCTAGAGCAGCAGTGCGGACCTTAATAATAGTTTGTTTCTTTTTTGTTATAATTTTCTTTTTTTAACTGTTTCATACTACTTTGTTTCAACTGCATATTTACCCTACTGAGGTAGGAATAAGCAAGGTAAACATTTAAATAAAATATATTATAGTTGCGTGGAGGGAGAGTGTAAAATCATTCAGGAAGAAAACCACTCTGTACATCTGGCTGGGATTCGAACCCCAGTCTTCCCGTCAGCAGCAATCCAGACCAGACGAGTCTGATGTTTAGTCTGCTTGCACACCTATGCTGGTTTTCAGTTATTATAGCTTGTATTTGATTTTTTTCTTTTAGTGCCGTGGTTTTCTTTTGATTTCAGCACGTTAATGGGGGTACATTTTCTTTAAGTTACCCTTCTCCTCCCTACCACTTAAATTAAGTCGTTAATAGACCTTATGTTAAACTTACACACATTTGAAACAACGTGTTAATATTAAGATGTCAAAATTAAGTGTTTATTACTTGCTTGAAACCTCATAGATCCTCACTCAATAAAAATAGTATAATATCATTAATCCGAACTTATTGGGACCGAAGCTTGTTCGGATTAGCGAAAATTTGGAATAATACGGAGGGGTCTGCAAGGAGATAGTGTATTTTCAAAAAAATGTAATTGTAGTTGAATGTTTTTTTATAAAATTTACATTTTTTTTAGTGACGTATAACACGTAATATGTACTTTAGTTTTACATCCACGGTACATCTTTTTACAGTATTGTCATTATTTTTTGGTTACAGGATGACATTAAGAGCTAAAATCAAAGAATAAATTTGCGCCTTTCTAAGAGCAACATAAAAATTAAAATAAACAGATTCTGGTGACAGAAGGCCGTAGTCAGGGGGGGGTTTTCGGGGTTCAAACCCCCCCCGAAATTTTATGAACAAAATATATATGGCTTTATGTATTGTTCAAACAATATTAAAATTAAGGTACAAGTACAAATTAGGGGGCTGTGTTACCATAAAAAGCACTTCAGAGCGCTTCCAGAGGTGTTTATTATTTAGAATTTTTTCTAGCCTTCGGCAATTATGGTTTTATGTTGTCATAAAAAATCAGATAGCTTCTAGAGGTGTTTAATATTTAGAATTGTTCCTATTTTTCGGCGGTTAGGGGGTTATGTTACCAGAAAGAAATACTTTAGAGAACTTATATAGCTGTTTAATATCTGGAATTTGTCCTAACCTTCGGCAGTTAATGGGTTATGTTACCATAAAAAACACTTAAGAGAGCTTCTAGAGCCGTTTAATAACTAAAATTTGTCCTAGCCTCCGATAGTTAGGGAGTAGTGTTGCCATAAAAAAACACTTCAGATAGCTTCTAGAACAGTTTTTTATTTAGAATTTTTTCTAGCCTCCGTCAATTGGGGGATGGGCCCACGAAACCCCCCTGAAATTATTGGCTGGCTACGGCCTTAGACTGGTGATATCTTTCTGTAAACCATTATTCTCTTTGGGAAACCATGATGATTATAATTAAATATTGAGCACTGGATGAACCCTGAATAGCTCAGTGGTAGATCATTGGCACGCCAAGCCAAAGCTCCCGGGGTTCGATTCCCGTGTTCAGGTGTCATTTTTCAATCTATTCGAATACTATTCAGATACGGTTAATTTCCGTAATAATTACACCTATCCTCAAATTCTTAATTGCATAGCATTGCTTTCTCCCATCGTAGTTAAATATGTTTCGGTAGCAGAGTATTTTATTTAATTTATGCTCTTTTTTTTTAAACATGTCTCTGTAACAGCGTATATTAATTTGTTCCACTTATCCTATGATAGAACTTAGATAAATATTACGTTTCCTTTAGATTGCGTTCATTGGTACACTCAATTTTTGGATTTGGTAACATTTTGTTTCAAAGATTTAATTTATTTTAATTTTTTAATTGCTATAATTTGTTTGTTATTGCCATTATTATCTCATGGATTGTACAAAGAAGAACTGTCAATATGTTGGCAGCTGAATGTTGAACGCCCTAATTTGATATATTTTTGATGTGGCTTACCCATGGTGATATAGTTTTATGTGTATTACCCGTGGTGATATAGTTTGGGTGTGGCTTACTCATGGTGTTATAATTTTTATGTGTACTTCCTGTGGTGATATAGTTTTTATGTGTACTACCCATGGTGATATAGTTTGGGTGTGGCTTACCCATGGTGATATAGTTTTATGTGTACTACCCGTGGTGATATGGTTCTTTTTGTATTACCCGTCGTGATATAGTTTTGATGTGGCTTACCCGTGGTGATATAGTTTTGATGCGGCTTACCTGTGATGATACAGGCTTACCTGTAATGATACAGTTTTGATGTGTTTTACCCATGATGATATAGTTTTATGTGCATCACCCATGGTGATATAGTTTTATGTGTATTACCCGTGGTGATATAGTTTGGGTGTGGCTTACTCATGGTGTTATAATTTTTATGTGTACTTCCTGTGGTGGTATAGTTTTATGTGTACTACCCGTGGTGATATAGTTTGGGTGTGGCTTACTCATGGTGATATAGTTTTGATGTGGCTTACCCGTGGTGATATAGTTTTTATGTGTACTACCAATGGTGATATAGTTTGGGTGTGGCTTACCCATGATGATATAGTTTTATGTGTATTACCCGTGGTGATATAGTTTGGGTGTGGCTTACTCATGGTGTTATAATTTTTATGTGTACTTCCTGTGGTGATATAGTTTTATGTGTACTACCCGTGGTGATATAGTTTGGGTGTGGCTTACTCATGGTGATATAGTTTTGATGTGGCTTACCCGTGGTGATATAGTTTTTATGTGTACTACCCATGGTGATATAGTTTGGGTGTGGCTTACCCATGGTGATATAGTTTTATTTGTACTACCCGTGGTGATATGGTTCTTTCTGTATTACCCGTGGTGATATAGTTTGGGTGTGGATTACTCATGGTGATATAGTTTTGATGTGGCTTACCCGTGGTGATATAGTTTTTATGTGTACTACCCGTGGTGATATAGTTTGGGTGTGGCTTACCCATGGTGATATAGATTTTATGTGTACTACCCGTGGTGATATAGTTTTTCTGTATTACCCATGGTGATATAGTTCTTTCTGTATTACCCATGGTGATCCAGTTTTGGTGTGGCTTACTCATGGTGATATAGTTTTGATGTGGCTTACTCGTGGTGATATAGTTTTTATGTGTACTACCCGTAGTGATATAGTTTGGGTGTGGCTTACTCTTTGTGATATAGTTTTATGTGTACTACCCGTGGTGATATAGTTTTGATGTGGCTTACCCGTGGTGATATAGTATTGATGTGTACTACCCGTGGTGATATAGTTATTTCTGTATTACCCGTGGGGATATAGTTTTGATGTGGCTTACCCGTGGTGATCTAGTATTGATGTGGTCGACCTCGGTGATTTTGGGGTAAAATGCTCGCCTTAAGACCCGATGTTCATGGGTTCAACCCAAACCAGCCGGGTTCAATGGATTTTTCTTGAGCGATAAAAAAAACACAGTTCAACTTCCTTCGGAGGAGAACTAAATCCGATGGTTCCATGTTGATTGTGACATTAAAAAGAACCCTGGAAGGGATATTAAAATACCTTTCCCGAGAAAATCGGTAGGCTATTTGGCTCTCGCTCACAGAAATTCTCGCATGCTGTTATAATAGGTCGGTTCAGAATGTCCACGTTAAATACTTCAAATAAATGAAATGGAAAACAAATGTTGTGGCTTGATTATGCGAGGAACGGGTCACATTGCGAGAAATTAAATAAATTAATAAGAATATAATTAAGTATTTGGAAAAGTGGAGCCTAAAAGTAGAATGTTATAAAAGCACAAACAGTTACATTTAAAAAAAAAATCAATACTAGTGGTCATAAGAAAAAATTAATCTATGTAATATTTAGTTAGGTTCATATCAAAGACAAGGATGATTTAGTTCGTCACTTTATAAACAGTAAAATATTGAATTATTTCACGCTTTCAGTTTTTATAATATGTCTTTAATTAATTTTCATTCAAATTGAATGTGGAAATAAAACTCATCTGATAAAACACTTCCTTTATTTGTTTTGACATTTTAACCAGTGGCCCGGAAGTCTAAAATGTTGACTTTCATTACACTTGGTTGCCGTTCCAAGGTTCGAATCCCTCCTTAATGCACTGAGTGGTTGTTTTATACCAAATATTTTTTACTCCTGTGGTTTTTCCCATCCTCTTTCCACGTCCACTAGAAAACTCTCTCCATCCCTACCTCTTAAATTAGTAACTTTTTTTTTTGTTCATCCCGTTCGGGATATCCACATTTAATTACACTAGTGGGTATGGACAATAAGGGTAGGGTTAAGAGAAATACATCCGCATTTGCGTGTAAGCAGAGTGCGAAATCCTTTAATAAAAAAACTCCATCAGTAAATTCGACTAGAATTCTAAACTCATCCTCCTCGTCACCGTCTATCCAGTCTAGTGCGAGATTGACATCTAAGAACATGTCATCGCCGACGCGAGGTTTTTTAAATCACCGCGTCTTACTAGTTTACCTATTATTATTATTATTAGCACCGCGTCTTACTACCCGTTCGGGTTATACGCACTTACGCTAATGTGTAATGGTAGGGTGATTGTGAGATGAAATGGAGGACCTACAGTTTAACGTGGGATCCGAACCACGGTGGAGGCCTGGCATTCCTCACATTCACAAGTTGTAATTAATACACGTCTTGTCAGAGGTGAAGGAAGGGTTTGGCAATCAGATAAATCTGTGCCGGGACCGAGGATTGAACCCCGGACCCTCAGCACAGAAGTCTGACACCTTGCCCCTAGACCACCAGGTCACCGACGTCTACCTACTCAGGTTATACGAATATATGATAATTACTCTAATGGGGTTGGGGTGGGTAAGAAACTATTTTACAGGTAATCCACCCGCATTTGCGTTGAACTAAAGTGGGAAGCCATTTAGGAAAACAGCCCTCAGTAGACCTGACCGGGATTTGAACCCCGATATTCCCGTCATTAGCAGGCTAATATAACACGAGACTGACACTTTAGAGTTTAGATCATTCGGCCACTGAAGCGGGTACCAACACGAGTTAAACGTACCCTATCAAAAGGCTGGGTTTGTAATATTAAGGGTTCTGTCCTAGTTTAAGTTAGTTTTTAGGTCGTACGCTGGTATATTTAGTCTGTTTAGAAGGTTCACGGTAGTACTCAAATTCAAAAAAATCGTTTGCAATTTCCAGCCTTGCACCCGCTCATTTGGGACATTTGCCAAATATTTGTGTCCTCATATAACGGGCGGATATAGCTTGCGGCCAGCCTTCACTCAAACGAACTAAAACTTTCATATTGGGTTCCTGTCGCGGTCGAGAGCCCTGAGGCATCAGTCTTCCTTCTGTTCTATTGTACAGTCATGGTCACATGGAGTAGTCGGCCTTTTAGTTAAGTCCCACTATAGGAAAGAGAACTAGAGAAAGTATTGTAATCGTGATAATTTTTGACCTCGAGATTATAATGGAGCTTGAAGATTGATGTGCCCCCCGAACTAAGAAAAAGAGTAATTTTTATAATTATGTCTGTCTCTGCCTGTGGCTATATCCAAAATGGTTTGATGGATTTAATTAAAACCTTATATTAAGATGCTATATCGTCATGCAAAATGGCTAAATAGTGATTTTAATTTTAGACCTAAAATTAAAGGTAGGAATGATGTCTGATCTTTGAAAATTTGTAATTTTTCGAAAATGGGTAGAACGTCTATGTTTAAAAATTTGTGGCATGTGAAAAATAACACTGGGTAGGTACTTGTTTGTTTTTTTTGAAGAGTTATTAATTTGAAGCCCTATGTACAGTACATTGTGTGGTGATGACTGCTAACTGACAGCTAGCAAAATATTTTATTGCAAATATTGGTTGAAGATGACTAATGTTAAGCATAACTATGCTAACTATATTATCAATAAAAAGTGTTGATAAACGCTTCTAGTAATACTTCACTGAGAATCACTGTATAGTTGGCTTTTTCATGAATAGTTTAAAGAACTAAAAATACGAATAAAAACATGTTCTTCGTTACGCGGTTGTAGTGACATGGGATAGATGGTGTAATGAATAATGAATTAAAAAGTACTATATTCATTGTTTTATATTTTTATAACTGACCATAAAAATGTAGGCCTAAATGGTTTTAACAACGTAGAGAAAAATTCATACACAATATTAATGTCAATATATATATATTAAAATAAGATTGCATGAATACCAGTTGTTAACACATCAAGACCCGCTTTGGTTGCCACATGGTCTAAGACGTCAGTCTCGCAATGGCCTAGACTGCCGATGACGGGGAGATTGAGGTTTGAATTTCGGTTGGGTTTAAAGAGTTTTTTCCAAATTGTTTTTCATTCTCTCTCCTTGCAAATGCGGGTACACTTCCTCTAAATATAACTTTCTTAATCCATAAAACCATGAGCGTAATTAGTACATAGGCGTATAAACCGAACGGGTAGTAAGACGTGGTGCTAAAACAACTTACGCATAGGGAGTTAATATATAAAACATAAATAATAAAACCATGTGCATGGTCTTTACACTGGTAACATATGGTTTTGCAAATCATTTGGTTTGGCTTAAGGATAATACATGAAAGTTGATCCGGTAACTTTCGATGGCTGCCAGCTACCACCATTCATACGTTGGCTGGCCTGTACGATTGTATCGTACCCTTTATTTTGCAAGATCACTTAAGTTGGCCCTCCCACCCCCTCAAAAATAAAATTTAAATATTCCAACGTTTTGCATCTATTTTGCACCGTTTTGCACCCAATTATTACGTTTTGCACTGGGGGGGGGCTGGGGGGGGGGCCAAGTTTTGCAGTGTATTTAGTCAGGAGCGGATTTACGCATAGGCCTAGTAGACACGTGTTTACACGGTGGCAGATTTTAGGGGCGGCAAATTTTGAACGACGAAAGAAAATATATTAGTACTTAAGCGTAAGGGGTAGTAAGACGTGGTGCTAAATAAGTATACTTCAGTACAACACTACTAAAAGGTTACCGACCCCTGATATACAGTATAGACCACGTTGTGTCCGAAAATATTACCGCGTGTGAGGCTTAGGCCTACAACCAGTAACGTAGCTAAGGGGTGGCCCCAGGCGGTACTTTTCAGGGGGTGGCACTTTTGGTATACTGCAACGAAAAGAAAAGTTTTTATTCCGCCAGGGTATCAGCCTACAAGACGTCAGACGCAATTTTATTGTTTACTACTAAAAGAAATAAAATGTAAATAGATAGCAAAACACCTAAGTTTCCCTATAATTCAAATTCTTCTAAATAAAACAATAAAACTCAACCTTGATTTATTAAATATATTTATTCAATATCTCAACATGTGGTGGAAACTTAATCCTGAGGTATTCAAGCATGAATCCAGCGTAGACCATGTTTGGGCTTTCACACAATTGAAGGAGTTGGAAATTAGAATCCAACATGGAGCAACAATAATTGATTAAAAGGAACAAAAATAAGTTAAAAATGAAGTGAAGAAGTGGAGGGAAATACTTTCAAGATTGTTGGATATGATTAGATTCCTAGTTAAACAAAATTTAGCCTTACGGGATCATCGAGAAGGAATGTATTATGAGACTAATGCTGAATCTGAACCAACGGGAAATAGAGGACATTTTTTAGAATTAGTTCATTTATTGGTGAAATACAATCCAGTACTACGTGAACATGTTCTAAGAATCAAGCTGGGAAAAATTTGCTAAATCCTTATTTGTCGCCTACTATTCAGAACAAGTTTATAGAAATTTTGGGA
The DNA here is from genome assembly GCA_033556935.1 of Timema podura. NCBI lineage: Eukaryota > Metazoa > Arthropoda > Insecta > Phasmatodea > Timematidae > Timema > Timema podura. The sequence continues at coordinate 18,469,302 of JAVRXN010000008.1, forward strand.
GAAAAAGTAAGAAGCAGAGTTACCGAACAAGTAAAAGAAGCCAAGTACTTTTCTGTGATATTCGACAGCACTCCTGATATTTCTCATAAGGATCAAACGAGCCAAGTTTTGTGCTACGTTATGATCAATGGAAATAAAGTGAAGGTAGTAGAATCATTTGTAGATTTCATTGAAACAAAAGGTAAAACCGCCGAGAACATTTTAACTATGATTTTGCAAAAATTAGGAAACGACGGACTTCAAGAATTGCTGGCTGAGTGAAATTTTGCTACTGGGCAGCTCATGTTCCCTTATGATTCGTTTCCATACCGCATTCATCATACACTCACCGGCCGTTGTCTCTGCCTACTGACAACGGCGCTACTAGACTACTCGATTAACTAAGCTTTCTACAATTTACTACAGAAGGAATCTCCTTTCAATGTTTGATGATTTTTGAAGTTGGACTTTTTTTTAAAGTAGGTATCAACAGTTGGGAAATTTTAAATTTGTCTGTACAAGTCTGTAGTTAAGGACTTTCATAATATAAAGTAATGGGGTACAGAATAAGCCTAGAATTTCCCAACTTCATATCTCAAATCTCCCAAAATTCCCAACTTTCAAGCTTTTAACCAGCATTGGGGGGGGGGGGGAAGAGGGGGACATCCTCCAATCTCCCAACCCCCGGCGCGACGCCATGCCAATGACTAATACTGCCTCTGTGGATAGATTATCGGTGCTTGTTGAACTTAGAAGACCGATTTATGATCATAAAGTAAAAATAATACAATAACTAATAAAAATATTATAATGAAAATATTTGACCAGAAATTGCAAATCAAATACATACAACAGGGTGGAGTTTTGATTGTAATAACCTGCTGTCGATGTTGCATTTATTAAGTATTAATACCGTATCTACTCGAATTCAATACTTTTTTTTAACCAAAAAAGTATTTTTAAAAGTTTAATACTAATCATTCGACTTCAACTAAAAAATTAGGATCGGCTAAAGATTTATGAGTCTATTACAACAGTTGGGTGCAATCTCTCCTTTCCTCTTGTTTTGAGGGGTGGGGGATAGGGGCGTCAAAAAACTGATTCAGTTCGATATCCCTAGATAATAATAAATAATATTTAGCACCGCGTCCTACTACCGTTCGGGTTATACGCTCTATCACTGGATTTCGAACGGTTAACTCAAAACCAACAAATAATAAAACATGTATGCTGAGTTTTTAATTTCTGAAAGAGGGGTAGAAAACAGCTAATGCTGGTACATTTATTCTAAATTATTATCTACATCCCTGCCCTGCATCAGTGGTTCGCCGTTGATGGGGAACTGATTTACTTTACTTTTATTTGTATTTTTAAAAGGGGGGGGGGAAGAATAAGTTTCAAAACGGGGAGGAGACGCAATAGAGTAATCTAGGAATATCTAGGTGTGTGGTTTTCTGCTGAGTGGGAATGAGCCAGAATGAAACAAGCCTGTTCCGACCATCGCTCTTCCAATGCTGTTCCAGAACAACTCGACGCTTTGTCGACCATGGCCTAGGATTAACGCCTTATTACAAGAGCCGAGGACACGGGACTGACGTAACGCCCTTCGATGGTTATGAGCCCGATTCGTTCTCGTGTTGAGGCCCCGCAAGAATGGAAGGTCAACTGGTCATTTCATTGACCACACTTAGCGCCTGGTCTGGGATAGATTGACCCGCTAGCGACGTCTCGGCACAATGTTGAACCACGAATAACAGTCTGAAGGGAAATTAGTAGCTCCATGAATATAGATGTTCAATTCAATGGTGCACGCATTTGAAACTCCAAACATCCCAGATTGAAAATTAATTTGATAAAAGTTTTATTTAGCCTCTATTTACTCTTGATGGACTACACTATATTATAAGCTGTACCACAGTGGGCCTACGCAAGGTAATCTTGCTGACTGTCCTCTCGAGATAAACGATGGGTATATCTACATATTGTAACGAGATTAGTGTCTGACAGCCCATTTGCTTACCCTAACTGCGCTCTCTGTTCTCTCTCCTTGTTTAGTAGGTGTTCAGCGGCATTCTCACTGTCAGGGGATTAGAGGGGACAGGGAGAAACGTAATTAAAAGAAAAGAGACATGCCTGGGTTCATTTTATTTTAACACAATATTATAGAAATGGAGTATTCCATACTCTTAAATGTGACCCCTATATATACGTGGTCGGCGATAGCCAGAGAGCCCCAGTCCTAGTTGTGGATAGTGAAGTAAGTGGACCAGCGAGTCCGGGAGTGGGCCAGCGTGTCCGGGAGTGGGCCAACGTGTCCGGGAGTGGGCCAGCGTGTCCAGTGAGTGAGCCAGCGTATCCAGCGAGTGTGTCGGCGAGTCTATCGTTCGTGTAGCATGGGCCAACGCAGTGAGAACTTACGGTTCACGTGGTAACGTGTGAACGGCCCGTGACCTCCAAGTCTCTTACCCCCACTACAATATAGATAACTGAATATTTGTTGAAAGCATAAACTACATTTTAATACAAGATTTATTACTTAATATTAAAAAGGTGTATCACTACACACTTTAAAATTGATCATAAAACTATCGATTGAAAAAAACCCATAAATAATCTTCTTAAGTCAACAACCCGAAGGTTATTTTGATGTGATTTCTCACCCACTGGAATCGGGCATGTACTCAGCCTTCCGGCTGGTATGTGCTGCTTGCACACTCTGGTAGAAATACCATGAACTAGGGGAGTTCAGGAAGTGTCATGACCGTTGGCTTCCACACTGAAATTCCATGAGTAAGCGTGAAAGGACTTACTACTTTTGCCATAAAGTTGTTTTCACATACCCTCCAGGGTTCTATTAATGCTACAATCTTAATGGGACCAACGACTTTACTTCACCTTCGAAGCAAGTTATGCTACGGGGTTTTTTATAGCTCAAGTAAAATATGTTGAACACAGTTAGGTTTGAACCCATGAGCATCGAAGTCCTGAGACGAGCACTTTACCCTAAGACTACCGAAGTTGACACAGATTTAACAGTTTCATTAAATTAAATCCCCCCACACTCCAACCCATTGAAAAAAGTAAATTTGTGGGTGCGCCACCGATCAGTATAAAATGTTGCAAGTTCATTGACTCTTTCTGAACTTTAAACCAAACCAAGGACACCCATTATGTTTTGTCATGAGGACACCTATCAAAGTACTGAGACGCATTTCAGACGTCCAGAAATCTTGCGTTAATTAATAAATGGTTTGTTATTTCAAAATGTGACTCACGCCAGAACGCGAGGAAAGGTATCAACAGCGCTGATAACTTTATATTTTAAATTTTATTATCTAAGCAATAAAAAAACACATAAAAATATAAAATTATCTTATTCAAACGTTTTGTCCTGAGTGTCGCAGCTATGAACCAAATTAAGTGATTAGTAACAGAGATCTAGCATTTCACAAACAAATAAATTATTTTCTTAAAGAGTAATTCTGAGATAATTGAGGTTTGTTTTAGTGGTTTTGAATCTTCAGTGTTGGTATTTCTATAAGAAATATCATCGTGTGAGGATATTTTCCTTCAAGAAGGTTGCTCTTAACAATAAATATATATAATAAAAATCCAGACAGTTATCAATTCGGAACTTTTTTTTTAGCATCGCTTCTTACTATCCGTTCGGGTTGTACGCTTATGTATTAATTACGCTAATAGCTTTAGGGATTAGGTAGGCTATAAATATATTATGTGTATCCACATTTGCGTGGAGGGAGAGTAGAAAACCAGTCTGGGAAAAGCCCCCTTAGTACACACCGACCGAGATTTAAACCTCTATCTCCTCATCATCGGCATTCAAATATACTGCTAGAATAGCGCCTTAGACCACGCGGCCACCGAAGCAGGTTCAGGAAATGTTAATTACAGTTAATGTTTTCATTTGCAGACCATTCAACTGTGTAGCTCAGAACGAGCATGTAGCCAAAACTCACTTGGTGAGTCGTAATTTGTGTGAAAACTAATTTTAAAGAGCTGTTATCAGAACCATGCACAGATATTATTTTTTTAGGAGGGGATCTGGGGATTGTGGGAGTGGCAATTCAATCTTAAAATATAGATTTCCTCAAAAAAAGAACGATGCAAGCTCATTATCATCTCACTTAATACTAGTAAGATCGTGACAAGTCCACTTTTTCAATTCGAAGCGAAGCGAAATTTATTCGAATACACTAAATATTCTAGAAGCCAAATCGTAGTTCGAATATTTTTCACTTAAAAAAAACTACCAAATTGTGCTTATTTAAATAAATATATGTGCTTTAATCACCTAGAAAATTTTTATGCACAATTGTTTTTAATTTTTTTCTAATCTGATAAATCAAGCTGTAATCACAGCGTTGCAATTCACTTACTTAAGATTTTTTCTTATGAATATTAATTTGTAATGCTCACTCCGTTTATCCTGAAGGTAACAGTCTTACCTTGATAGATTACACTATGACCCAATCTTATAAGCTACAGCATAGTGGAATAATGTAAGGTAAGCATGCTACCGTATAGGATAAACGAAGGGTGCATCAGCTCAGAATGGCAATAATTAATTGATCATAAATTGATTATTTTATATGTCAATATTCTTATTTAGAGAAGCCAAGTCGAAATTTCAAAGCTTCACCCACCCCTTAACGCAATCATAATAAATTTATTTATCAGAATAAACTTACTATTCCTATACTGCGCATCAAATCTACACTCAACAGAACTAATATGTATTGAAACCTGTATCACACCGTTCTTAAATGACGTCACAGTCAGAGAGGGCGGTTAATGAGAGTGGTATGCGTCGTTTTCTAGTAATATTATATGTGTTTGCGAGTTCAATAACTTAAATGACGTCACAGCTTCACGTAAATCATGTTGGACGCACCCGGTACAGGGGCAGTTTTAGGTTGGAGAGTGTGTGTCTGTGAATGCATTTAAATACCTTAAATTACCCGCCTCGTGGGCACGTGGGCTACGGCATCGGTCTCCTTTCGTCTGGTTTGCCGGTAATTGGGAAGGTCTAGGTTTGACTCTCATTCGGGCGTTCTGAGGGGCTTATCCTCAAAGTTACCCACTCTCTTCACGCGAGTGTGTTTCTAAGTCCTCTAACTTATACCTTAATAATCCTTATTCAATTTATTTAAATATACAAGGATCCCAAATTGGTGGTAAGACGTTCAGCATAAAATATTCCCATGAGTTAAAAAAAAAAAGAAACGGCAAACTCTCAAGGCTAACAATGTATTTTTGTTTTTTTTAATATTCGTTTGTTTTCTGACCTCTTTCCCAAGTGGATCTCTGGGACATGTTTGTGGTGACGTGGGAAGGGGGAAGGGTAAGGGTCTTAACTGGCTAAGGGGTTATGACTCTCTGATGTGACGCGTATCCTACGGGTCAAATGGATACGCCATGCCGCCTGCTCCATTCCAATAAACGGGACCGATAATTTGTCCCGAATGGCCGATATTCGGACACAATGTAGACTCAAAGGAATAGTGGGGATTATATTTGAAGTTGATTTTTTTGTACGTGCTTTGCATCTTATACCACTCCTGGTTATTCGAATTCATACTAAAGGAGTAAGAATGAGGAGAGTAAAATTTAGACTAATGATACCGTCTTTGTTTTAGGGTAAGTTAGGTCACTAGCCTTTTTGCACACTTGAGCCACAATGTGTAAATTATAGTTTACTTCAGCTTATGTACGCCTATACTAGCATAAAGTACCCAGTGTGCCGAAATTAATTGCGTGGTACCCCGGGAAACACTTTTCTTTGCTTAAAACAGAGATGGGGGAAAAAAACTCTTCATTTTATTTCTTCCGACCCAGTTTTTAATAAATTTAAGGAAATATAATCAAAAAATTTAAAATTCCAGCCTTGAGTTACACATTTTTGCGCACGGGAGCTACTAATTTTAATTTTCTGCCCTTTGCGTGCGGTATATATCGGCAATGTCCATTACAGACAAACATTCTCTTCATTTTATTAATATAGAAGAATAATAGTAAGACGAAGATTAAAGATTAAAAATATATTAGAAACTAGATATTAATGCAACATGTCTTGAGAAATATTAAACATAAACATATTTACATAAACGTTTATAGACATGAAAATATAATAAAATCATAACATAAAATGAATGGAAAATAATTTACAACGCTAATAAACACAAATTAAAACGTACACACATACATACGTTATGACGGTAGCAGGTAGGATATTTTATACAAGTGTTAGTGATAATATCGATTAGTTATGTATATAACAATGCTATGATATTTATTCTTACATCCATCACTGTTTCCCGCCTGTGGACTGCGTCACTATTTTATTCTAACTATATATTTTCCACTACCGGCTTGCTAGGCTTATCGTAGCTTCATTATATGCCTTATAGTCTAACTCAAGACTAGGTCAGTCACAACATCCAGTCCCCATCCGTTAATTCTTCACTGTCAAAGAGTAAACTCACATTTCACCAATAATAAATTTTTCGGTCATGCCGGGAATCGAACAAGCTACCGACTGAGCTAAGGCATTGGATTAATGTTATAGCTAATAATTATAATTTTACTTCACCCGCATTTATGTGACGGGAGAGTGAGAATACTTTTTAGGAAAAAATAACCTTAGTACACGTGTTTGGGATTCGAACCATAGCATTCCCATCCCCAGCAAAACAAAGTATATGAGCCTGCCGTTTAGTTTGTGTGCACACGGAGTTGTAGCGTTGTTGTGTTGTGCTTTGATTCGACCAATCATTCAAACACAACTCTTTCGTGAAGGTTGCAAAAACAATTAATTAAAATTATTACCTAACATCACGTTTAGTTTGGGAAACTGCTATGAGAGGTTGTGCACGTATTCCTTCTTGTCACATTTACAAAAACTGCAATTATTTAAGGTCAAGGAAACTATTAAAGGCAACTATGTTACGTCATTTAAGGTAATTTTAGACGGTTCATAATATAGGCTATATAAAATTATTTATCAAGTGCTTCCATTTTACATATTACATTTACACTGGTTAATTCATAGCTATCCACTTACTCTGGGTAATTCTAGTTCTCCAGTTACCCTGGGTAGTTCTAGTTCTTCCCCATTCATTCCAGGCTATTTTAGTTATCCAGTTAGCATGAGTAATTATAGCTCCATTTTTCCTGAGAAAATTTATTCATCAATTTATCCTAGATAATTATAACTCTCCATTCACCCTGGATAGTTCTAGTTCTTCAGTTACTCCGGGTGGTTATAACTATACTCAATTTGTCTTGGGCAATTCTAGTTCTCTATTTAACCTGGGTAATTCTAGTTATACATTTACCTTGGATAATTCTAGCTTTACAGATTCCCTGGTTAATAATTGTTTTCCATTTATCTTGGGAAATTTTAGCTGTACATTTACTCTGGGTAATTATAGTTCTTCATATATCCTGGGTAGTTCTAGTCCTTCCTTTAACTTGGATAGTTATAGTTCTACAGTTACCCTGGGTAGTTATAGTTCTCTCATACTAATCTGGGGAAATTTTAGCTATCCATTTACCCTTGGTTATTTCAGTTCTAAATTACCCTGGGTAATTATAGTTCTCAATTTAACCCGACTAATTATAACTATCCACTAACTCGGGGCTATCCTAGATTTTCTCCATTTACATTAGATGTGAAAATGCCATCAATTTGTACCCACTCCTTTGTTGATTCAAAATCTTTAGTAAACATGCATGCCCCTCGTACCCCCTCCTTGTTGCGTCACTGGCCACAGCATTCACTCGCTCCTTGTTGCTTCACTGGCCACAGCATTCACTCGCTCCTTGTTGCTTCACTGGCCACAGCATTCACTCGCTCCTTGTTGCTTCACTGGCCACAGCATTCACTCGCTCCTTGTTACTTCACTGGCCACAGCATTCACTCGCTCTTTGTTGCTTCACTGGCCACAGCATTCACTCGCTCCTTGTTGCTTCACTGGCCACAGCATTCACTCGCTCCTTGTTGCTTCACTGGCCACAGCATTCACTCGCTCCTTGTTGCTTCACTGGCCACATCATTCACTCGCTCCTTGTTGCTTCACTGGCCACAGCATTCACTCGCTCCTTGTTGCTTCACTGGCCACAGCATTCACTCGCTCCTTGTTACTTCACTGGCCACAGCATTCACTCGCTCTTTGTTGCTTCACTGGCCACAGCATTCACTCGCTCCTTGTTGCTTCACTGGCCACAGCATTCACTCGCTCCTTGTTGCTTCACTGGCCATAGTAGCACGCATTCACGTCGTACCCCTTCCTTGTTGCTTCACGGGCCATAGTAGAATATCTTCACTTTGTACTCCCTCCTTGTTGCTTCACGGGTCATACATAGTACAGTAGCCCCATGGCTTCTTTGGTGCTGAATGACAGCTCACAGCTGACAGCTGACGGCTTTGAAAAGCTACCAGACCAAATTATGTATCCCTACGCCTAACCATATGATCTGCAAAAACATATGTTTAGCAGCTGTCACTTCTGACAGTCATAATTTAGGTATATACCTAAATGTTGACTATCATAAGTCAGCTGTGAATTGTCAGTCAGCACCAAAGAAGCCATGGGGCTACCGTAGCATGTCTTCACTTTGTACTCCCTCCTTGTTGCTTCACAAGCCATAGTAACATGTATTCACCTTGGAAGGTATCCAATTCCTTGTGCACGGACTATACTATAAGGACGTGTTTATTTAAAAACCGCTGGATATCATTGGTGAGCGAACTAAATTTGAAAACTACGTTGTCACTCTCTCGTTTTCGTGTGGTCAATATCCTCTTAAATACAAGACAAGCTTCGCAACGCTGGTTAGTCGAGGCAGCACACCACCTTCCGACATAACCAAGAACGAGGAGATTCGGCAACAGTTAACTGAGAGAGAGCGAAAATAAATATTTCCTCCATAAGACCTGCAGTTTCCTCAGCAATGATATTGGGTCACATTGTTAAAGTTATGATTGAATGTTGGCCGGCCTTTTGGTGTTGGTGGTCAGCATTCCACCGCGTTCAATTCTCGGCAGTATCATGGGTATTTTTCCCGAGGGATAAATGTTTCTACGGTTGACGTGATCTTGGTTAATTAGGCTTAATTTAGGTTTAAGACTGGCAGCCATATAATCATCGTCATTATCATCACATAATCTCGTCGGGACAAAGTAACCGCACCTACATGGTGGCTCAACCTCAGAAGATGGTTATATATACACTACTGCCAGTATAAGACTAGGAATATCTAGCTAATAAATCCTGTCGGCATAGTATGGTAAAAAAAAAATTAACTGTAAGCCTCTTTCCCCCACCTCTCCTAACCATCAACCCCCCTACAAATTGGTGCCTGGTGATAGCTGAAAAACGCACTCCTCGGGTGTATGAGTACAAAGTGGATATAGTATATTATAGAGCTAGCAGTTAAGTGTCAATAAATCGTGTATTCATACATAATAGACATAAAGACAAGGTCGTATATATAGTAGGATTGTGTATGAAATACCTTTTAGAAAAAATATCTTTTATTTTGCGGTGAACATTGATGTTTTACTATACTATCTGTTTCATAGATATTAATAATATCTATCTAAAGTGGCAGCTGTAGATAGCATGACTTGACGTAAAAACATGGGCCTACGCAACGTGACTGCCGTGGGTGCAAAGGCACCCCCCCTCCCAGCTACAAAAAAATGGGGGGGGGAGGAAGATTTGAAGTGACAAAAGAACCCAATGCCTAATTTCTTATATACATATAAACCACGTCGATGGCTATTCCAAGGTTAGTGGTTAATGTTGGCTTAAGATCCTGTTTCAAACAGATTCTCAAAGGGGAGGGGCCAGGGGGTGGGGTTAGTGGGGTGTCTTCCAACTGCACCCTCATCAACTACATCCTAATCTTGCACACGCTTATGTGTTTAAATATATTAGAATGGTTTTAGTAACTCATTTAGCTGCTTGAAAATTTCCCTTTTATCTGAATGATTTTGTAGAATTAGCTCATAATTTTCTTATATGAATGAGTCAGCGAGTGAGTCCATTTGATAGCTTACTTTATAAAGCTGACTGTGTTCCGTAGTGACGTGTGTGTTAGCGAGTAGTATTATTCATTTAGCGGTAGCGCGTGAGGTCTGTGTTGTATTGGTCAGTTTGAGAGCTCGAGGCGCCTTGCTATTTATCACCACTGCTATCAGTGGTTCCGGAGCAGGCATGGTTGCTCTGGTGAGTGGCGTACTACACCGGGAAACAGCCTCAGAGACCATTTCAGGTAGTATCTTATGCAGGGAGGACTATCTTATCTCTCCCTTGGCTACAACTTCTGAGGCAACTTCAGATTAAATGAAGGAAGAATTATCTTCACTCTTCCTCGACCACAACCTCTAAGTAACAGTAGGAATTATGGAGGAAATATTATCTTCCATCTACTTCGGCCAAACCATTGAGGCAACTGCAGGAATATGGAAGGTAGTGTTATCTTCTTTCTATTACGGCCAAAAACCTTTGAGTCAACTGCAGGAATAATTAAGGTAGTATTAACTTCTCTCTACTTCGGCCAAAACCTTTGAGGCAACTGCAGGAATTATAGAGGTAGTGTTTGTTATCTTCTATTCACTTCGTTCAAAATCTTTGAAGCAGCTGCAGGAATTATAGAGGTAGTATTATCTTCTCTCTACCTCAGCCAAAACCTTTGAGGCAGCTGCAGGAATTATGGAGGTAGTATTATCTTCTCTCTACCTCAGCCAAAAACTTTGAGGCAACTGCAGGAATAATGAAGGTAGTATTATCTTCTCTCTTCCTCGGCCTAAACCTTTGAGGCAACTGGAGGAATAATTGAGGGAAAATTATCTTTTCTCTCTTTATAACAAAACCTTTGAGACAACTTCAGGAATTATGGAGGGAGGATTGATTATCTTCTCTCTTTTGAACAAAACCCTTGAGGCAACTGCAGGAATAATGGAGGGAAGATTATCTTTTCTTTCCTTATGACAAAAACTTTGACACAACTTCAGGAATTATGGAGGGAGGATTGATTATCTTCTCCCGTTTGAACAAAACCTTTGAGGTAACTGCAGGAGCTATGGAGGGAAGATTATCTTATCTCTACTTCGAACAAAACCTTTGAGGCAACTTCAGAAATCATGGAGTGAGGACTATCTTCTCTCTCCTTCGAACAAAACCTTTGAGGCAACTGCAGGAATTATGAAGGGAGGAATATATTCTCTCCACCTCGGCATCAACCTCCGAAGCAACTGCAGGTTGGCTGTGAATATTATTGGATCTCACAAGCAGATCGTTGAAGTCACGTGACCACGTTAATGTTTTGTTCTTGTCTTTAGGCGAAAGTGTCACACAATCTACAGCGAGTCTTGTAGTTTCCTCACAGGATGTAGCCTAGTATAGATGACCACGCCGGAGTTATCAATGTCCTTGTATCACAGTCGTGGTCGCGGTACGGTGGGAAACAGTCATATCTGGTCAAATCATTCTTACAAATATTTAGACGTTTGAGAGCAACAAATATACCGGCTAACTATTTTCATGGTAAGTTGATTTTTTTTAGCTTGAACCGTTGGAGGTTGTAGAATACTAATCTGAGGTTGTGGATTAGGACACTTGAATCGATACGAGTTTATGGAGTAGGACACGTAAACCAATTAGAGTTTATGGAGTAGAACACTTGAACCAGTGGGAGTATATTATGGAGTAGGACACTTGAACCAATGAAAGTGTATGTGGTGAACACTTGATAATGTTGAGTAGAACAATTGAACTGAACTGATTTTAATTTATGGAATAGGACATTTGAGTCTATGTTAGTTTGGGGTGTAAGACACTTGAATCAATGATAATTTATGTAGCAGTACACTTGAACCGATGAAAGTCTATAGAGTAGGACACTTGAACAGATTTTTATGAAGTAGGGCACTTGAACAAATGAGAGTTAATGGAGTAGGACACTTGAACTGACGAGAGAATGTTGGGTAGAACACTTGAACAGATGTGATTTTATAGAATATGACACTTGAATATATTCTATTTTAGTTTGGAATGTAGGGCAATTTAATCAATTAAAGTTGCGGAATAGGACATTTGAACCGATGAAAGTTGTGGAGTAGGACACTTGTACCGATGAGAGTGGTGGAGTAGGAGAGTAGGACACTTGTACCGATGAGAGTTGATGGAGTAGGACACTTGTACCTATGAGAGTTGTGACTCAAATGGGGACCCACACGATCAGACTGTCAGTCTTAAAACACACTGACAGTAAGGCCGGTATTACACTATCACATTTTTCTTGGGTCAAAGAAATATATTACATATATTTCTTTGATCAAATATATAATAAAATATTTAACGCCGTCTTTGATCAAAGATGTGTTATTACACTACATCACATTTCTTTCAGAGTTGCTACAATATATGTTATTAAAAAAAATTGACTCCAATGGTTTAATTTCATGTGCGGCGACTGTGAGTGCTATTGTGATAATCTCGTTGCTGCTTAGAACGAAAATAAAACCTGTTAAACGATTGTGGGTTCGACCTTGGGTTGGGAGATGAAATTCAAGAGGGATTAACAGCTACCTGCTAAAAGAACTTCAAACTGAAGATCCGGAATCTTATCAAAAATATTTACGCATGGCCTGTGAAACTTTTAAATATTCACTCCATTCATTAAAAGAGAAAATACACACCTAAGAAAGGCTAAGACTGCCTCGCACGTCCAGGATAATCTTTCAGACGCCATTTTCTTTGATCAAACCTTAGAGCATGTTCTATAACGTAAATATGTGATCAAAGATTAGTAAAATATTTCTGTAATCAAAGATCTTTGAGGAGTCATCAAAGATACATCACATTTTCTTTGATCACATATCTTTGATCAAAGAAATATGACATAAATGTGATAGTGTAATACCGGCCTAACAATGATCGTGTAAGGGCAGTACTGAAGAACTGATGGTCGGACTGACGAAATTACTGAAGTGATTCACATTTTGATCGCGCCATTACCAGTCCATCAGTCTTGCAAGTGCTGGAAGTGACACAGAAATACTGATCGTGTGCTCCCACTCGTCAGTATTTACTTCAGTCTTGTGTCCTCGTGCAGCTGTTATCACTGCACACGAGTGTTTATTAACATTAGTTCTATTTATTTATTTTGCACCGCAATTCACCAAACATTCGGGTTGTACGTCTATCTAATAATAACTACGCTAATGAGCTAAGAATGAGTATGGTTGAATCTACAGGATGTGTATGCGCACTTGCGTGGAGGGAGAGTGGAAAACTATTTGGGGGAAAAAACACCCTCAGTACACCCAACCAGGGTTCGATCCCTGACATTCCCTTTATCGGTAGTATAGCCTATTGCGAGAGTGACGCCTTAGACCATGTGTACACCGAAGCAGGTATTTTTCTTATTATTCATGTTGTTGCACTAACTGGGACTGCTGTAAATAATGACGTGACGACCTAGTGTGTGTGTGGTCTCGTACAAATACTAATGTATACTGTCAAACACACGTGTAGGGTGGAGAAAGAAAACTATAAAACTACATTGCACAGTTTAATAACTCATTCAAATATGTACATTCAATTCAAATTATTAGTATTGAAGAGCAAATCAAACTAAAACAGAATTATGCGACTCTTTAAAAAAAAAATTGTGAATACAAAGCAAATAATGTACATATTGTTTAGTGGTTATATTAGCTGCTCTACTATATAAACAGTGCACAGAAACATATTTGCACCGCAATCAAAATTAATTCAACTGAGCACTGCATTCATCACATATAATTTGTTCTAGCACCGTGTTTTACCACCCGTTCGGGTTATACACTTATATACTAATTCTCTAATGGTTTTAGGGCTTAGGAACGTTATATTTAGAGGAAATGTACCAGCATTTGCGTGAAGGGAGATTGGAAAACCATTATGGAGGAAAAACCACTCCCAGTACACCTGATCGAGATTAGAACCTCGATCTCCCCGTCATCGGCAGTCTAGTATACAGCGAGAGTCGCGCCTTGGACCATGCGGCCACCAAAGCGGGTTAATTTCACCCGCACCAGTTAATGGATAAAGTCGTCGGTCTAGTCATGTATAGCTTTCCGCCTCCAGTGGCAAGAAGTTTAAGGTTCGAAACCAAGCTGATCATAATGAGACATTTTCTCCAAGCGGCTTTCCTTTAGCCTTCCACGCAAGACCTTATGTAGACCCTACACACACACAACATTTAATAATGAGATTTGGTGACCTGGTGGTTCTAGGGGTAAGGTGTCGGACTTCTGTGCTTGGGGTCCGAACTCAATCCTCGGTCCCGGAACAGATTTATCTGATTTCCAATCCCTTCCTTCACCTCTGACAAGACGTGTATTAATCACAACTTGTGACTGTGTGGAATGCCAGGCCTCCACCGTGGTTCGGATCTCACGTTAAACTGTAGGTCCTGCATTTAATCTCACAATCACCCTAACACTACACATTAGCGTAAGTGCGTACAACCCGAACGGGTAATAAGACGCGGTGCTAATAATAATAATATTTAAGGCGTTAAAACAAATCACTAAGTGTTTGTAAGGAATGGTTTACCAGTTCAACGGTCCTAAGTTCAATATATATTATGTATTGAACTCAGGATAGTATTTATCCTACAAAATATTATGTGTTTTTTTATTGTTTTCTTTCTTGCAGATGCAATGGAGGGTAGATTCACAAACCTACACACGACGAAGACCACAAATCGAAAGGTGCATAGCCTGACCAATCAGTATAAAATATGCCAGTGACATATCCTCCCATGTTTTTTTTAAATTAAAGGTTAAAATTGGCTAAAAAATACTCGACGTGTTAGTAGCAAATATAATTAAATTTGCTTCAATTCCGAACTTGTTGTTTTAAAATTTGATTCCTTATAAATAAGTGATGTTAAGCATAAGAACTTTTTTCAATGAGAATCTTATCATTTCTGATAAAATAACCATTTATTTAAGTGCAATATTTTAAACTAATATTAGTGAACTCAAATGACATTTGCTTCTGAGAAAATAATTAAATGTTTATACATTAAATTAAGTTCACGGAAATACAGTCAAGAATATAGCTTTTAAGTATACGAAACGTTGTATTTATTAATATTGAAGCCGTATGTGAAAATTAAGTATTAAAATAGTATATAGTGAAATTTGATCGAAGATGCCTTTAGCTAAAGTATAATTAGTTTCGAAAAGTTATTCTATTACATATTACTTTAACGTACCAAGTTGTTAAGTAGCTGATTAATTATTACAGGCCATGATTGGATCGTTAGCAAGAATAAGAACTTATCAGTAGTTACGAAACAAACTTTTAAGGCAAGGTATCTCTAGTAAAGAGCGCTCTATCGGCTGAACGGCGAGAATGGTCGTGACAAGCCCCGAGCCGGACACGGAGACTCACTGTAGCCAACCGTGCGCCTGTGTGAGGTGGCACGAAGCAGCGGCGGTTCCTGCGGCTTCCATCTGTCCCGTACCCAGTGGGACCCGTACCCATGGGTGAGCGGGGTGGAGGGCGGGTCTGCGGCTGAGGTGGCGGGTCTGGCGGCAGGGGACTGCGTCCTCGAGGTGAACGGGGAGGATGTGCTGGGACAAAGGATAGGCCAGGTGGCTGACAAGGTGCGCGCCAGGGCAGGGACCCTCAGCCTGCTGCTGTGGAACCCCGGGTCGGACCCCACTTGCCAACCCGAGGTATGTTCATTTAATTTATAGTTATAAAAGTTATATTACTTTGAGATAAATATTGAGCTCTCAAATATCAGTATTACGTTACTTCCGAAGAATGACCCTGACCCGCAACGATGACCTTGTGGTATATGGCTTCAGGCTCACAATTTACCAGGGGAGTACTGGGGTTAGAGTCTCCCCATG
The DNA here is from genome assembly GCA_033556935.1 of Timema podura. NCBI lineage: Eukaryota > Metazoa > Arthropoda > Insecta > Phasmatodea > Timematidae > Timema > Timema podura. The sequence continues at coordinate 18,485,224 of JAVRXN010000008.1, forward strand.
TAAATTAACGCTGTGGTTTTCCCCATGATTTATCTCCTTATTGCTGGCTTACTTCTTCTTAAACTGTCCTACTCATCACTCACTACTCTTGGATTAAACCATTAATAACATTGGTGTTAGTCCCCCTTTGGTAGCTGCATAGTCTAAGGCGTCACTCTCGCAATAGACCAGACTGCCGATGATGGTGATATCGGAGTTCGATTTCCGGTAGTGTGTATTAAAGTTGGTTTTCCCTAAATGGGTTTCCTTTTTTCTCTCTCCACGCAAATGTAGGTACACTTCTCCTAAATTCAATCTTACTTATTTTTAACACATCAACTTAATTAGTAAATAGGTGCATATACCGACAGGAAGTAGGACGTGTTGCTAATAAAAAAATGTTTTTTTTTAACGTGTTAGTTGGGAAAATACCTAATACCCTTTCTCGTTAGAGCTCGGTAACTACTCAAATGTGTTACGTTTACTCATGTACTGTAGAACTCCCTCTGAATTACTTTAACAATTTGTCGAGTTCACTGGGGACCTCCGGACGATACTTTGCTATGACCAAGAGAATTTTACTTTTCAATGAACGCGTGTGAAAATAGCTACACATTGTGTCAGTTTTTTCTATGAAACATGGATAGCCGGGAAAAGATCAGCTGATATACAGTCAAGCATAAGTGATGGTTTTAACCTTCGTGGACTGGCGCTAAAAAAATAACACCAGGACTGGCGCCATTGCATTTTTGCAACATCCTATAATGTGCTATATAATAATCAAAAACATATAATTTAATACATAATATTATTATTGAAGCAATATTATTAAATACATATTTGAATAATATTGTATTTTTGTAAATTTTATATAAAATAAGAAAATTACAATAATGTTAAACTGTTACAAAAACATAGCTTATAATTAGAACAAAATATAAAATTATAATGTAAGTCATTATTTTATATTTTACTGTATTACAAAATTTCTGATTACTTACTTCTACATTATTACTGTATTATTTTATTTTAAGCACACGGTGGCAATGAGCCAGACGTATGACATCACGACTAGCGCTGTTACGTATTCATAACATTCCTATATGGAGCCAGTTAAAACTCCGGTATCTCAGAAAATAAGCTTTTTTTAATGTTTTATGACATCATACTACACAGCAGGAACTAATTGAGGAATACTTGGAGGGGATCCGACTTAATTACCTTTAATTTTTTAAAAAGTACAATTTTTTTTACAAATATTGCGAGAATGCAACAGCACCAGTCACATAGGTTAATCGGGAATTGAAACAATTTTTTATGACCCCGAATCTTGCTAAATGTTTAGGGAGGTAAGGGAGCACTTGTTATTTATCGTGCCAAGTCAGGCTGCCAGTAATCTTGCTATATATTTGGGAGGTAAGGGAGCGCTTGCTATTTATTGTGTCAAGCCAGGCTGCCAGTAATCGCACCTTCTATGGAAGGACCGGAAGAACATGGATCAAATCACTATCCGGCTGTCATTTTTACTGAGTTTACAAAAACAATCAAAATATTCTTTAAAAGAAAGTTTGTTTCTATACAAATTGTGGTAAAAGTTAGTTATACTTTAGATTTTAAAATATGCACCATTGGAACACTCATTTAAAATGTAAAAATAAAGTCACCCTTGATTTTGCCCAAAAATATGCATTGAAAGTAGTTTTTTTAAATTTGTGTTTCACTAATCCTCCACTATATTCTCAAGTAATTACACTAATGGGGTGTATATGAAAGATATGAAACTTGAGAGTAAACGCATTTTGCGTGGATGGAGCGTGTGAAACCACTGAGAACAATCTACCATAGTACATCCACCCGAAACTCAAAACTCGACCTCTGTTACCAGAAATCCACACAAGGCGAGACAAACATTTGTCTACGTTTTTTTAACACCGCGTCTTACTACCTGTTTGGGCTATGCACCTATGTACTAATTACATTAATGTGTTAGAGACTAGGAAGATTGAATTTAAAGGAAATACACCCGCATTTGCGTGAAGGGAGAGTGGAAAACCATTTAGGAAAATCACCCTCAGTAATCACAACCGGGGTTGAACCCCGACCTCCCCGTCTTTGGCAGTTTAGTCTATTGCGAGAGTATAACTTAGACTATGCGGCCACCGAAGTGGATGTGTGGGTTATTGAAAGTTAAATCACACGTGGATAATCAATCATATATTTATATTTTCGATTGTATAATGTTTTTTTGTTGTTTTTTTTTGCTGCCAGCTTTGAATTGTTTTTAAGTCCAATCCGGTTCCGTTGTAGGTTTACCTACTGAGGTTACATTCCCGTGTGGGCCGAAAAATGTATCAATTATGTGAGGTTGGTAATTCACTTTGCACTGTGATAAATTTACGGGCGTGGCACTTGCTGTTATTTCTATTAAGTTAGTTTGTAAGTTGTTAACTAATATAATCAGTTGGTTTAGAAAGTACACTTCAAGTACCAATGATCAAAAATAATCTTCCTTGATTCTCAGCTAAAATTTATAAAACCAATTTTCGAAAATGGTTCTAGCAATTTGATTCAAAATGGATATCTGGTAAGGAATTTACATGATAACTTGGCTATTGGTATAAAAAAAAGCTTTAAGGGCACAGTAAAACCTTGTCTATCCGGCCTAACTGGGGCCGGGTGTCATCCAAATGATCTATAATTCGAATAATCCTGAAATTACAGTAAAAATGCATTAAAACCATTTAATATATTACTATAGCTTACCATTTATGTTCACAATAACAAATTAAAAAAACACCTGAAACATATTACAATCTGAACCACTATTCACTCATAAAACAATCAGTACATTTTTGTGGTGCCAATTTTGAATGGCGCTTACGGGTTGCGTGGTAACGCAAAAGTTTTTTACCGCCATAAGTTCGGCTGACGTTGTTTCCGACTGACGTTCCAAATAAGCCATCACTCATTGAGAAATTTCAGTCAGGATGAGCCCTTAATCTGGATCAACGAGGTTTTACTCTAGTTTATTTATTTGCACTCAAGGAACTCTTCTTACTACCCGTCCGGTTTATTAGCTTGACTAAACTAATAGGGCAAGTCTCTTAAACAATCTAGATGACACTTAGGTGAATAACTTATGTATTTATATGTGATTAAAATCCTGACATTTAATTTTTAGCCTTGGATAATTAAGAATTAATAGCCAGAGCTATTATTTATGCTTATTAGTGGGATTACTCACCTAGATATCATATTCTGAAAATTGAAAAATGACACCTTGACACGGGAATCGAAGCCAGAGGTCCGGGTTCGATTCCCGTGTCAAGGTGTCATTTTCAATTTTCATAACTTGGATAATTAGTTATTTATCACTTCTATTAAAAAAAAACACCTCTTTTTTAATAACTTTTATGTTAATTGACTCAAAAGTATAACTATTGATCATCCAATTATCACTTTTACCAAATACGTTCCTTATCATACTCATAGTGGGGCAGGGATTAGTAAGGTAGAAATAGAGAGAAAATGTGTACATTTGTTCGTGTGGGGATCAGAAAGAAAAAGAGTACTTTAAACACACCCCGACGTCAAAACTAGACTGACGCCAGAGAACGCATGGCCACCATGTAGGTTGATTAAGGTATTTAACTATTCGTTAACAAATAGTGTTCATAAATAATACGTTGTTCTTCAGTCGCTGTGTTGCGGCCCCATGCCTACCAACCTGCAGAGATTGTCCACCAGCATGTCGGCTATACTAGCATCCCTGGAGTGTCCCGTGTGCTGGACACCATCCCTCCTCCCGCCCACCAGTGCGGGAACGGACACCTCATCTGCGTCCAATGTAGGGTGCGCACGGAGCGGTGCCCCGTCTGCAGGATGAGGTTCTGCAGGGGACGCAGTCTGCTGGCCGACCAGGTGAACTGCGCTTCTACTGTTATCTTCGTGCGCGTGTTAATAGATGTCGCTCCTTTAATATAGTAGATATACCTCCAGGGCCACCCACAGTGATCAAGAGACCTTTTACACAAAGGCCGTAGTCAGGGGCAGGGGTTCAAACCCCCCTCCCCTCCCCCCCGAAATTTTATGAACAAAATATATATGGCTTTATTTATGGTTCAAGCAATATCAAAATTAATGTACAAGTACAAATTCAGGGGGTTGTGTTACCATAAAAAGCACTTCAGAGAGATTCTAGATGTGTTTATTATTCAGAATTTTTTCTAGCCTTCGGCAGTTATGGTGTTATGTTGCCATGAAGAAAATGTCAGATAGCTCCTAGAGTTGTTTAATATTTAGAATTGGTACTAGTTTTCGGCAGTTAGGAGGTTATGTTGCCATAAAAAAACACTTTAGAGAACTTTTAGAGCTGTTTAATGTCTGGAATTTGTCCTAGCCTTCGGCGGTAGGTAGGTTATGTTGCCATAAAAAAAACTTCGGATAGCTTCTAGAACTGTTTTTTATTTAGAATTTTTTCTAGCCTCCGTCAATTGGGGGATGACGAACACGACTTTGCGTGAATGTAGCTATTGTTACTTTATTATCTGTCAGAGAGGGTTCTTCCTTTGAAAATGTCGACGTACCTCTCCCTACCTGATATTATAAAAAGGTGTATGACTATATTGAAACTTGCACTTGCTTCGTATTATTTATTCTATTTTTCCACCGCAAATTAGTACCGGTTCGGGGTATTCACATTTAATTACACTAATTCGGTTGGGATAGAGAAAGTAAAATCTAGAGGAACTGTAACTGCACTTGCATGGAGGAAGAGTAGATGGCCATTTAAGAAAATACCTCCTCCACTCTTCTTTCCAGCAAACCCGACTATGAACCTAACATTTAGACAACGTGCCCACCAATGTGGGTTTATTTGAGATTCCTGGCTGGACAGAGGCTGATTTTTCTAAAATTATCTCCCTGTGTGTATCCACGCAAATGAGGGTACTTTTCCTCTGCGCACGGTGACAAATTTCCTATCTCTTTCTGATGCTTTTTGTCAGGTGTTCAACTCCTTGACGGAGGCCTTTGAGCTGAAGAGTGAACCCGAGGAGACGAGACCCGCCAAACTAGGGAGCGCTTGTTCGGCAACAAGAAGAAACAGGGGCAGCCCAAGACGTCTCCCCAGCCCCGGAGATGAAGGTCAGTCTGGTCACCTCCCCGACCAACAAGTTCCTCTCCAGGATCATGGGCGGTAAGTCGTCCTCTGTTGAGAACCTCTCCTCCTCCGGCGGAAATCACCACCTCTCTGCCGTACCCAGACATTTGGCGGGCGCCCGGCTCGACCCGGAATTCGCCTCGGATCTCAAGGCCAAGTCCCTGTCCACTGGGGAGATCTTCCAGGCCGGAGCAACACCGCACCAGTCTCCAGGTCGACCTCTATAAACTCCCACGGGTCCGGTCTGCTCAGCGTCGGGAGATACCTCGGCAACAGGCGCCCCGCCTCATACCACGGCTCCTGTGAGTCACTCGACCACCACCTGGAGGACGAAGACTTCGGCAAGGGGGAGAGAGGCATCACCGCAACACTCACGTGTTTCTGCCCCTGCGACGCTTACTGTCCCGACTCGTCAAATCATCCAGGGTACTGAGGCACGTCCAGGAGTGCCATGACGGGCCCTTAGTGCAGTACTTTAAGTCCAAAGTGACCCTGAGTCTACCCTTCCCTCTGGAAGATCTTCTGTGCTCTCGATCGTCGAAGGTGGCGACACGTTCTTCCTGAAGATTGCCCAACAGCAGTCGACAGTGTCCTCAGACCCGGGGATACCCTCATCTGGTTGTGGCTGGTTGGAGGGGAGCTGGAAGCGGGTAGATGCCAGATGAGGCTGACCTTGAAAGGTCACGGTATTCTAGGCAAGGTCCTCCAGTTTGAGAGTCGGGCAGTGTCCCTGTGTTCCATGCCGTGGTCGGAGGTCTGCCAGTCCGGAGAAGGTGTGCGGCTGACGGCTGAGACTCTAATCAGTAACTTTGCCACCGAGCTGGAGGCGGGGATACCCATCAAGATGGTGATGGAGGTGAAACGTCAATGCCACGATAACAAAGACTGATGAATGTTACGACAAATGCATTGGATTGTGCAGTATTTTTTCATAGGAGTTCGATGGTTTTGGACATAGCTTCCAAGGCCGTCTATAGTTGAGTTGTTTTTTGGGGATTCAAACTCACCTGGAAGTATTTTAGTAATATATTTTTGTATTCACACCTAGCTTAATAACTAATTAGGGTCTTATAAAACTATTTAAAATGCCAAAAGAATTTCATGTTTAAAAACAATTCTTGACATATTCTGTCGGTGGAATTCACACCAAGTCACTGCAGGTAGAACACCCCTTAAAATAAATTTCAGGTTATCACCATTTACCTTATATATCTAATAAATACGAATCTATAGCTAGCTATTTCTGATCTCTTCAAAGACGTATTTTAATCAACATGTTGTCAGATCATTTTCCCCTTAAATCAATTGGCCAACTCACAAACTGATTTCTTTGTAGGGCCAAGTTAATGGAATTTTTTTTTTCATATAGCTCTACAATTTATTACATCTAATACGAAATGTTACTGGCATCACACGTGTTCCCAAGTTTATAAACACTGTCCCACAAAAAAATAAATAAAAAATTAACATAATTTATATTAATAATAAGGTCAAGTTTTAACGAAGGTGTAACTGTAGTACATTTTTTGACGGACTAGAAACAAAACTAAGTAGCAAAGTTTAGTTTTAATATCAAAGTTTTATTATTTTTTACTATTACATTGTTTGATTATATTATATTAAACGTGTCAAATCGTACCAAAATTATTTATAATACATCTATAATCAATTAAAAAAATGTCTCTTTTGATCTTACCGCATAGCTTCCAGCACTATCAGGAAATATATTAATTATAGTAAAAATTAACAGCACTTAAAAATTCCACAAAAAAATATGTTCCGGTCTCCCTACCTTTGCTTTTTCGTACAAAAATTATCAAAACAATCTTATTATTAACAGACAGGTTGATGTATCCATTATCACAGCTCAAATTATAACTGGTGGAGCTCATCTTACATAGTATTGAGTGCCAGGTAACAAACGACTATTATATTAATGTTGATAATTATTTGTTTTTTAAAAACTCATAAGATAATCGAAGATATCATAAAATTGTAAAAGTAGTTATATTTGCTTACATATTTCGAAAAGTTCAAGAGATTTGGGAGCTATGCTGTAGTTACTTATTAATTATAGGCTTAGTAATATTATAGTTTTTTAATCATTTAATATTTAATAATTTATTTGTAACTGTCCATTGTTTTAATAAAACTATAAATTTGGTCAATTCATAAAATAGACACTGATATTCATACCGTTTATAAAAAACATCATTTACTAAGGTAACACCCCGAAAGGGCAAATGTTGTGAAATAGATTGTATACTTTATAAACTTTTTATGTAAATAAAATCAATAAAATTTTTTTTATTTTGACAACAATATTTTTGTAGCCTAGTTCAATAATATTCGGTGGCCGCATGGTCTAAGGTGCTACTTTCGCAATAGACTAGACTGCCGAAGATTGGGGCTCGATTCAAGTCAGATGTACCAAGGGTGGTTTTACCTAAATAATTTTCCACTCTCCCATCACGAAGATGCAGGCACACTTCCTCTAAGTTCTACCTGCCTAATCCCTAAGACATTAATTTAATTAGTACATAGGCGTACAACAAAACCTTCTATATCAGAGTAAAGAGAAAAGCTCGATGCTAATCCTCAAATATCTTTAAAAATTTTGATGTGAATCTATCAACAGATTACTAAATTTATTTTTTATTTATTTAGCATTTCATCTTACTACCCGTTTGGGTTGCACGCTTAAGTACTAATGGCGCTTATGGATTAGGAATGGGCAAGGTTGAATTTAGAGGAAGTGAACCCACATTCGTGTGGAGGGAGAGTGTAAAACCATTTACGGAACCACCCCCACACCACCCAGTTCACCCGACCAAGATTCGAACCTCTATATCCCCGTCCTCAACAGTCTGGCTCAACACGAAACTAGCGCGTTAGCCAACTACGCCACCGAGGTGGGTCTATATTTGTTAATGGAAGGCTAAATCTAGAGCCCTTTTTCAATAAGTCTAGTCTCATAGTTCTGCAAATATTCTCAAAAAGTCAGGGAAAATGAGCTAATGTCACATTTTCACACATTATTTGATATTAATAAAACTCAAACTATAGAGTTGCCAAGGAAAAGGAACCTTGTTGGAGTTTTTCGAATTTATTTTAGCGTGAGCCATATTTTGAAATAACTCATTGTAGAATTAAATAGTAGCTTAGAGTTGAACGTCTGCGCGGCAATTTCTCGTTTACCAAGGCAGATCCCTTAAAGAAGCAAAATTGATTTAAAAAAATCATTTTACTCCCTTGGAAAGACGGCGCCCCCAGACAAAGAGCTCCCGGGGTAGGTGCCCTCATTGACTCCGTTTCCCCCTTGTTTAGACCCTGTCAACCCGCCTCGGTGGCGTAGTTGGCTAACGCGCCAGTCGTGTTGAGCCAGACCACCGAGGACGGGGAGATCGAGGTTCGAATCTTGGTCGGGTGAATTGGGAGTGGTTTTTCCTAAATGGTTTTCCACTCTCCCTCCACGCAAATGCGGGCTCACTTCCTCTAAATTCAACCTTCCCAATTCCCAATCCATTAGTGTAATTAGTACCTAAGCGTATAATCCGAACGGGTAGTAAGACGCGGTGCTAAATAATAAATAATAATTAGACCCTGTCCGTGTGATGGGACGATACAATATTTTATTACAGAAACTGAGGCCAATTAGGAAAGGATTATTATGAAAACATTGCCTCACTCCCACAAACATCGGGATTGAACGATGTAGTTTACAGAGTTGTTATTTGAAGTGAAATATCACACTGCACTTTTTCTTACAGGGAAGCCAATTCGGAAATTTCAAAACTACTAAAACCATCTTCGATTATAATTTTTTTTTAGAAAACATAATGAAGTTTGAAAGAAAAGACTAAGATAAGACTTTAAAAGAAAAAGATGTGATTGATGTGTCACAAAATATGAGAATGATAAATATTAGTTGGGTAGTAGAGTAAGGATTGAAAATTGAGATATTATAATATTGTGTTATGACCGGTCACCAGTTCATAGAAGTTGGGAGCTCACGGACACAGTCAAATAATAGGAGCGATGTTTACTATTCTATAACTAACTAATCTAATAACATGGAATATTAAAAACACTCAATTATTTACCAAATTTATTTATTTAGCACCGCGTACTACTACCCGTTCGGGTTATACGCTTATGTACTAATTACTTGAATTGATTAGGGATTGGGAATGTTAAATTTAGAGGAATTGAACCCGCATTTGCGCGAAAGGAGAGAGGAAAACCATTTAGGAAAAACTACCCCAGTTCACCCGACCAAGATTCTAACCTCGATCTCCCCGTCCTCGGCAGTCAAGCTCAACACGAATCTAGAGCGTTAGCCAACTACGCCACCGAGGCGGACTATTTCCAAAAGATGGTACTTGATAACTGTCCATGGGTAAACTTCCCTAACTATACAATATTTTAGGACCATGGAGAGTTCTTAAGTTTAACACCATCCTACCCGCCTCGGTGGCGTAGTTGGCTAACGCGCTGCTCGTGTTGAGCTCGACCTCCGAGGACGGGGAGATTGAGGTTCGAATCTCGGTCGGGTGAACTGGGGGTGGTTTTTCCTAAATGGTTTTCCACTCTCCCTCCACGCAAATGGTTCACTTCCTCTAAATTCAACCCTCCCAATTCCTAATCCATTAGAGTAATTAGTACTTAAGCGTATAACCCGAACGGGTAGTAAGACGCGGTGCTAATTAAATAATAAATAAAATAAATAAAAACACCATCCTCTGATGAAGTACCGGACACAGCTGTGCTGCTAGTCAGTCAGTTTATTCCTTGATGAACTCCGGGTCATGAACCGGCCGTTCATCCCTAACTGGAATTCACATGGTCAGTACAGAAGCCATTGTCTCAAGACTAGGAATGTAATCGTAAGCTAGGCGGCCGCCCTAAGTTGAAACAATTCCTAGTTTCAACCATGTACTTCTGTGACTGCACATTTTTAATTTTGATTGTACACGCTGTCCAACATGTTGGTCACTTTTTGGCTCCCAACAGTAGAATTGAAAATATCAAGTTGAAAAATGTCCAAACAATATTTGGAAATAAAATATTAGATAGACTAAAAATAACATAAAACACATTAAAAACAAGAATAAATACAAAGTTAAAGTACAATAGTCCTCCGTATCCGCTGATTTAGTACCCACAGTTTCAGTTATTTGGGGTTTACAGATGCCCAGTTTTATTTATTTTTAATTACAGAAAAAAATTGTTTCTATGGGCATTGTGCTATCATATTATTGTCATTATCGTCGTAATCATCATAATCATCATCATTAGTGATCGTCGCAACAAGAAGAATGGAGAATAGTAAGTACACTGTATTGTACAGTACACGTTATTATTTACTTTATTTGATGTTGGTAATGTCTTACTGTGAATAATTAGTCAATTAAACTTTACCGTATTTATGTATGTTACATGAATATCACATTATATAATGGCTCTGTATTATCCACGGTTTCACGTAACCGCGGTAGTAGATTTAGGAACGTATTACCCGTGGACAAGAAGGCCATGCTGTATGGTGTCTGAAAAATTAAGCTAAAGAGGAGATTTATATTTTATAGATATTGCATTTATATATTATTTAGTCATATTACATCAGTCAATATTTAAAAAATTGAGAATATAAGGAAAAAAGTGAATTTAATTTGATTGAATTGTAAATAATGTATGAAAAAATTAATAGTCAAAGCATTTTTTTTTAAATTATTTAATTCCTCATTTATAAATGTTGACCAATAAAAAATGTAAATATTGACTGTTGAGTATAAAATGAAGATAGATCCTTGTTGTACAAGCATTTCCCCTAAGAGGTTGAAAGAAAGAGAACATACACTTTTTGAGAGACTTGCTTATTTCTTACTCTATGGCATTAGATAATTATTGCGTTAAAACTTAAGTAGTATCTCTTTACAACTAAAGCTCACTAAATTATATTAATATATTTGCCAATATCTCAGAAAAGGTTGGTTTTATAAAAATATTATTTCATATAAAAGTTTTTTAACTTTTAATAGTACTACAATTTTGCAATTATATATTTAGTATCTCAAATAGTTGCGGAGATACGGAAATATCCGTTTCTGTAAAGTACCCTAAAATTCATTTTCATGGGAAAATGAAAATTGTCAGTTTATTTATAATCTTAATCAACGGCTAGATTCGAATTTTAATCAAAATCGTTATAGCCGATTTTGAGAAAATCTATTTTTTCTTTTTTCGCTTTTTATTAAACTACTCTTAATGTTGGGGTTAAAAAGACACACAGACAGACAGCATTGCAAAGAGCACTTTTTAGGATTCGGGGGTCATGAGACGTCGACATCCATCAACGTTTCAAGCTAGATTTTTTTTTTTTACAGTTGCAATACTTTACCTTTATAATGTTCAAAAAGTTTTAAAAAATGTAAGCCTCTATTTGCGTAGAGCTTGAAAGTTTTTGGTTTAGTAAAAATATGCTTCGAATAAAATATTTGTATTATAATATTTGCAATGATAAGTAATTTCATATCTCAAATAGTTTCGGAGATATTATAAAAAATGAGAATTTACGCATCAGACCGGGGCCCTTGAAGTCATTTTGCCGAAATACATAGAGTATCCATTTTGTTTGGAATATTTATAAATGTTTTGAAATGAAATTTAATCAAAATCGTTACAGCCGATTTTAAGCAAATCAACGTTTTTCCTTTTTGATCTTCAGTAAATTACCCTTAATTTTAGGGTTAGATATCCAATTCCAAAAACCCCTCGACGCAACCCTATGAAAATCCTAGATACCAAGTTTTAGCCCGATCGGTAAAATAGTTTAGGCTGTAGTTGGAGGTATAGACAGACAGACGGAAATTCAAAAACAACTTTTTCGGATTCGGGGGGGTCATGAAACGTCGAGATTCATAAAAAGCTCGAGTTTGATTTTTTTTGACGATCACAATACTTTCTCTATCTGTAAGATAGCGAGAAAGTAAAAAGCTCCAAAGTCTGATCAACTTTTACACGCTGTAAAAAATATAATAGCCAAAGAGGCGATCGCTATTAACTAGGGATGGGCGACTATAATCGATATATCGGTCGATTATGTTGTTGTAACGAATCGATTTTTTCTACCGATTTAGAGGCTCGTGATGTATCGAGTGAATAGATTCTATTTTTCACGATGAAAAAACCCCAATTCTAATATAATAATAATGGGTTTGAAAAGTAATTAGTAATTTTTCAAAAATATTTCCTTTTTTAATAACTTTACACATATTGATTAAGTCCATAGTTAAATAAGGCATATGGATTGAAAACAAATAAAATTCTTGTTAAATGTTTTGCTGCTGAAAATTATTGCAAAATCAAAAGTTACGAAGGTCGATCAGAATAAAAAAAAAAGTGTCATATCTTATTGGAATGTAGCTGAAAGTTCAAATGTGACGTGTCTACTCAATAGAGGGCTCTAGTGCTCGAGGTATGCGAGCCATCTGTTGAGCAAGTATAGAAAACTCCATCTTGGCTGATCTGTTGGCATTGATCTCTATAATATAACTGGATGGACATACACATACACATTACCAAGGACAAAAGCATGACGCCTTTGACCATCGATGCGAGTGTTAATTTAATTAAAATTAATTTTCTCCATTGTGTATCATAGGTTTTTTATTTATGTAAAACACTATATATTTTTTTAGTGGATGAAATTACTGACGGGGAGGGACATAGCATCCAGTTCAGTCGCCTGTATGTAGACTATTTGCTGCTCTGGTGACACAAAGCGTTGCTCAAGGGTACATTTATGGAGAATGTCTACACGCCGTACCCACAATGAGATTATTATTGTGATGATAGTGATTATGAAGGTGTAGAACCAGAAGTGAGCTTAAACCTAACATAAGCCTAACTAACCAAACTGTGACCTGGCGGTCCAGGGGTAAGGTGTCGGACTTCTGTGCTGGGGGTCTGGGATTCAATCCTCGGTCCCGGCACAGATTTATCTGATTGCCAAACCCTTCCTTCACCTCTGACAAGACGTGTATCAATCACAACTTGTGAATGTGTGGAATGCCAGGCCTCCACCGTGGTTCGGATCCCACGTTAAACTGTAGGTCCTCGATTGCATCTCACAATCACCCTACCATTACACATTAGCTTAAGTGCGTATAACTCGAACGGGTAGTAAGACGTGGTGCTAATAAAAATAAAAATTAAATTAAATTAAATTAAAATTAAAATAATAATAATAATAATAATAATAATAATAAACTAACCAAATCCTGGTGACCGTTGGGATGAATCCTCTTTCGGGAAAAATACCTGTGGTACCAACCGGGAATCGAGCCCGGCTGTTAGCCAGTTGCCCTGACCACTTACACCACGGGGACCGAACTGTCCTAATGGTGTGGTACACCCAATAGGCGTGTCTTCATGGTTGACCTGGTATCGATGTTTACGACCACGGCGTTTTTCGCGGTTGACCTGGTATCGATGCGAAATGTTTATGACCGGTAACGCTTTCCTTGGTCAGACTAAACAGTCTGGTTACGACCAATGAGCCGAGAGTCTGTGCGTCAATTTTAAAACAAGTACGACCTCAATGATGGATTTTCATGAATATAGTTTCATTGTGAAGGAAGATGGAAGATTAGTTAGATCATATGATGGATATCAAGTATTAATTAGAAAAAGTGACAGTAAGTAGAGTTTTTAACTTATATTTAAAATTAGAACATAAGCTTTTTAATACTGTATCATTCGGGACTGCCTATATCATCCGTTCTTTTCAGTTATGTCTTGGATTTAAAAAAATAAATAGGTCTATTGAATATTTGTGTTAATTATTCAATATAATTATTATCATTTGTTCTTATTACTCATGTTCATTAATTAATAAAATGAAATCGGGATTGATTTACTATAGACCAAATAACCAAATCACGTGTTTTTTTAACTACGTTTTTGAGAGAACATACTCAAAAGTAGACACAACATCTCATTTGTTTTTTCTCGTTTTTATATGTACACTAATTAAACCAAAGTTTATATTATTAGTGGTAATCCATTACCATTAATATTAGTAATTTGTTCTAATCTTAGCAAAAGTCTCTACCATAATACCCTTTATAAAAGGTTTTTGTGTGGAAAACCTGTTTATTAATTTATTATGTGGATAGTTTGACCAGTTAAAATGAATGTTCTCTTTAGTTAATTAAAGGTGAATACCTAAAAACAAAATAAACAGGTAGTATTTTTATAGATTTACAGAAGACCCTCATTAATTAATCCAAGTTATTATGTATTTTTTTGTAGAAACATTGTAATATTATTGCATGAACAGTACACATAACTATTTACAATTAATTAGCAGTCTAAATTATGAATAGGCCTATAAGTGAATCCTTAGCCCCGATGGCAGCAAGCTGCTTAGTAGTCTATAGTGTGTATGAGTTAAGAGTCGGCGGGAGATAAATTGTCCGTATTGAAACTACAGTTTAATCTGAAGGAAAGAATATTTCAATAACTATAATACCAATTCACTAGCGGTTTTTTTTATTTCTCTTCTACATTTATAGAAATTAACAATATCGAGAAAAAATAAAAATATTTATTGCTAGCCATAAATTCAAATTCAAATAATAAGTTTTACGTTAAGTGTTGAAATACATAAAAACAATCCAAACAATTTGTTGACATTATTTAGTTCTTGACTATGATGAGACATATGTAGTTGTTGTCTTGGGTCTGGTCTATTGTGTTATTGCGCATGCGTGGGTTGTTTTTTCAATTGCGTTTAACAGACTTGTAATGTTTGTCCGTGTGTTTGTGATCTCCCAAAGTGATTAATTAATTTCGGTAGTTATTAGACAAAATTCAATCAGTAATATATACTCGTTTAATGGCAGATAAAATAAATAACAACACAATGAAGAAATAAAAGCTGGTATGTTTATATTTGGACATTATTAACTCAACACAGTTGATATTAAAAAATAAATTAATGAGATTTTAAAAATTACATATTTTATACCGTTTCCACGAAAAACCTTCTTTCCAGGCCCAACATAAAACATTACTGTAGCAGGCTATTTGGTTACACGTAGTTCAGTGGTTTTATCCCAGGGCAACACTAACTTAAGGGTTCCCCAACCACATAATAATTCTCTCTGTCTCTCTTTGAGCGACTTTCTTATTAAAAACATACAACAGTTGCAGAAACTTTGGCCATGATTGGAAGGGGGAGAAGGGAATACCGCGCTCAACTAATATTTCTATTTACGATGATAGCCTTTTACTTACAACTCTTTGAGTATAAATACCCGCCTCGGTGGTCGCATGGTCTAATGTGCTAGTCTCGTGTTAGGCTAGACTGCCGAGGACGAGGAGATCAGGGTTTGATTCCGGCCGAGTGCACTGTGGGGGAATTGGTGACCCGGCGATCTAGGGGTAAGCTGTCGGACTTCTGTGCTGAGAGTCCGGGGCTCAATCCTCGGTCTAGGCACAAACTTATCTGATTGCCAAACCCTTCCTTCACCTCTGACAAGACATGTATTAATCACAACTTGTGAATGTGAGGAATGCCAGGCCTTCATTTTTTTTAGCACCGCGTTTTACTACCTACTCAGGTTATACGCATATATAGGCCTACTAATTACGCTAATGGGTTAGGGATGAGGTAAGTGTAATTTATGGGAAGTACACCCGCATTTGCGCGAAGAGAGAGTGGGGAAACCACCCTCAGTGCACCCGAGCGAGATTGAACCCCGATCTTTAGTCCTCGGCATTATAGTCTAACACGAGACAGCGCGTTAGACCGTGCGGCCACCGAGGCTGGTATGTGGATTATTCAAAGTTGGAATGATTGTTTTACGATATTGGAGTTTTGACTATACACTTATCTGCTTCATATCGTGCCAGTGTTAAAACATTTTTTTTTTCACTACGTCTTACTACTCGACGGGGATATCAGCAAATTTATATTTTGGGGTGGACTTATAAAAGGTAGGATTCTTGAGGAAGTGTACCCGCATTTGCATGGAGAAAATTTGTGAAATAATTTGAAGTAAAGTAAGAGAACCGTATGCACACCCAACAGGAACTCAAGCCCCGACCTCTTAGTCACCATAAAACTAGGATAGACGAAACTAACGCCTTTTCCCACTTGCTCACCTGTGTGGGTAGCGTGGTATAAACTACACACATCACTACAAAGTACTCTAATATATAGATCTATACTATAATTATATAAATGAAACACTATCGGTGGGCATGCGGACTTAATGTCAGGTTCATAATTATGTTTTTCCGGGGATAAGCAATCTTGGCAGCAGGAACTGAGGACATATTATTTCCAAAAAGGTTTCTCCCTCCCTCTCTCCTCACATAAATGCGGGTACATTTCTAACTAATCCTATCATCTTAATCCTTACCCTACTACCGTGGTTACAACCCGTATTGTTCGGACGGGTAATAAATGCATAGTGTTCATTATATAATTATATATTTTTTTTCAAAAGCAATAATTACCAAAAATATTAATACATATTAATTACATTTTTATATGACTATTAATATCGCATTGGGTAATAATATTCTTTATTATTTTATTGTATCTGTTTTATTCAGGATTTCACTAACCATTCAAATTGCCATATTATATATTAGTTATTATAACTTGAAGTTAGGAGTTTAGAGGAAATGAACATGCATTTACATGAAGGCAAAGTTGCAAACAATTTCGTAAAACACTCCCGTATTCTGTAGTTTTTTCTAAGCAACTCGTCTTACTACCCATTCGCCTTCTACGCTAATGGGTAATGGATGAGATAGGTGTAATTTGAGGAACTGCACCCGACCGGGATTGAACCCCTATCTCTCTGTACTTGGCTTGGCAGTCAAGTCTAACACGAGAGTAGCGCTAGACCGTGCGGACTGCGTCCCCCCCCCCCACACCCACACATCTAATTGTTACTGTTTGTTTTGTTTTGCAATTCCACGAAATTTGCCTTTGCAAGTCTTTCACTAATAATTTGTCGTCGATTGCTTTGAACAATAAATTTCCCCTTATTTCCCCTTCAATGAGAACAAATCCCAATGTAGAAAATAATTACTAATACATGACATATTTTTAAAAAGATTTTATTGATGTTATAATAACAAAGCCAAAGTGCCAGATTCTTATGCCCGTTTACTGTCGAGCTGTTTTATTTGTTCTTATTTATTTTTGTTAATTTTATTTTACAGAAGATGAATATCATTATATCGAAGAAACGTTTAAAATAAGAGAAAAAATTATTTACAAGCTACCTGGCCTTGAAGTTTCATCTTCCCTTTCTTCGGAAAGATGGATGTGTGTGTTTTTTTGTTTGTGTATGCGTGTGTGTTTATATATATATATATATATATATAAAAGTTAAAAGGTTTAACATGTATCTTACCTACTATGGGAAATGTTATTGGTCTCAATTAAAACCAACATAAATTTACAGTTGAGTAGAAATCTTCATGTTAATAGGTCATAATTAGGGTTCGGATGTTTATGACATCTAATATTTTTAGTTTCACCTTGAATTTAATGCGTAATGAACTATACACATTTTTTATACTACCCTGACTCCAAATATGCTCATTTTATTTCGCATTAAAGTGCATATTTTGAGAAGTTTTCAATTTTAAGTCATATTTCCACAATTTGGGGAGCATAGATTTCGATTAAAATTATTTAAATAACTAATATTTCTAATTTTTCTCGCGCTTCGCATTTTATATTGTAAAATCTCTCCTGGTTATTTTTAGAATATTTCTGTGAATTAGTTGTGAGCTTGTCATATCAGTAATTAAATACTTGTAGGCTAATTTCTTTTACTGCAAGTTACTTCATTGATTTGAGGTATATTTTTAATAATATTCATTATAATTAACATACATTTTTAGGTCATATATTAGTATTTTTAAGGGCTTATTTGCATGCATATTTTGCGATTATTAACGTCATAAACATCAGAGCCCTAGTCATTATTATATCATAAAACAGTCCCACGAGATCCCAAATAGGCTGGTGCAGATCATGATGTTAAATGTTGTGTATTTTTTGTATAAGTATTAATAGGCCCTATATGTTTAAAAGAATAATTATTGGATATGAATAAATAAATATTTAAGTTAGAAACGCAAGTTCAATACCTACACTGCTCAATAGGTGTTCAAGGTGTCTTAGACTTGCAATCATAGACCTACCTACTTGGTTGCCATTGCTGACGCAGACAAATTTTGAATTCTAGCTAAGTGCAGCAGGCCTTACCAACACTTAAAATTAATTTAATTCATGAGGAAGTTCCTTAAAATTCACCATCCTTATTCTGTGGCTTAAATTTAGAGGAAGATATGGAAATCCTGTACCAGGACTCATCCTCATCATCATCATCATCATCAACTATTTCCAGTCTTTAGCCAGGTCAGTTTGGTAAAATGCCTCCATCTTCCTCTGTTCTCCCATCATTCTTCCTCCTTCCCATTCTTCCTCCTTCCCATTCTTCCTCCTTCCCATTCTTCCTCCTTCCCATTCTTCCTCCTTCCCATTCTTCCTCCTTCCCATTCTTCCTCCTTCCCATTCTTTCTCCTTCACATTCTTTCTCCTTCACATTCTTTCTCCTTCCTGTTCTTCCTCCTTTACATTCTTCCACTATTCTCCCCTCATACTCACGCTTGTTGTTATCTGCTCCTGCCATCTCTTTTTTAGTCTCGCTTGGGGTCTTTTACCTACTCTTACCTACCTCTTACTCTATCTCCATAGTTCTCCTTGGGATTCTTACTCTTTACATTCTTATTAGATGACCACACCATCTCAGCATTGCTTCCTCTACTATCTCATGTACTCCCTGAAGCCCCACTCTGGTCCGCATAGCTTCATTCCTAATTTTGTTTCTCCTTGTGACAACTAGCATGCTCCTCAGAAACTTCATTCCCATAGCCTCTACTTTCTTGGTCTTTCTTACATACAACGTCCATGTTTCTGCTGCATATGTGACTTTGGGTACAAAGTATGCTCTATATATCCCTTTCTTACACTTTAAGGGCACTTCTCTTTTCCTCAGCAGATCTCTTACACATCTGTAAAACATCTCCCCCTGCTGACCTCTTCTTTTTATATCCTCTTTACTTCCTCCCCAATCACACTTCCCAGTTACTTTACACTCTGTAAATTTCTCAGCTCTAATCCATCCAACTTTACCACTTTTTTAGGTCTTACACGCTTCCTTATTATTACCATAACCTCACTTCTCCATGCTAAATTTCATCCCACACTCTTTCACTTCCTCATTCCATACCCTTTCCTGCACTTCTTCTCTCTCCTCTCCCCCCCCCCAATACCATCAAATCATCAGCAAACATCAATGCTTTCATTCTTTCCTCCCCTACTCTTCTTGTCACTCTATTCATGATCATTTACATTACCATAATAAAGAGTAGGGGTGATAAGGCACTACCCTGCTTCACATAGTTCATTTTTTTGGGGAGGGAACCACTTCACCCACTCCTTCTCTATATTAACACAGCTTATATTATCCTCATACATACTTTTTACTCTAATTATGACTCCTCTTTTCAATTCCGCCTCCTCCATAGCTTTCTAGATTTTATTTATATCCATGCTGTCGTATGCCAAGACTTGTATTACTTTTATTTTACAGATGAGAATATATGGATGCTTCGGAATGCTACGCCATATGATGAGGAAGCTACAGAGACATTTATCAACCTTGTAGGCAGTGATAAATATCAGAATCTCCTTAATGATAAGAAATCAATAAAAATAAAAGTTTGGGAGAAAATATTTAGAGAAATGACTTCTATTGGTTATAAGATTGCCTCAAACGCAAAAGAAGGAGGGGCAAAGTGTTCACAAAAATGGAGAAACTTAAAGAGGTGTTATCTTCAGTTTACCCAGCATGTGAAAACGACGGGAAAAGACACAAAACTACCGCCAAAACATTATGACCTACTGCACAACATTTTGACAAACAAACATAAAATAAATCCACTTGCTGTTCTATATGCAAGGAAAGTGTGCAGCACAAACAAAAAACACAATCTCAACGTTTCTACTGAATCAACAAATACACACATCATTTCAACCAACAATCTTCCATCCACATCTAGCAGCAATCTTCCATCCACACCGAACAATCTTCAACCTGCAAGCAACCTACATCTATCCACACTAAATATTCAACTAGATTCAACCAACTCTCAACCATCCACATCTAGCAATCTTCCATCCACACCGAACAATCTTCAACCTGCAAGCAACCTTCATCTATCCACACTAAATACTCAACTAAATTCAACCAACCCTAAACCATCCACATCAAACAATCTTCAACCTGCAAGCAACCTTAATCTATCCACACTAAATACTCAACTAAATTCAACCAACCCTAAACCATCCACACCAAACAATCTTCAACCTGCAAGCAACCTTCATCTATCCACACTAAATACTCAACTAAATTCAACCAACCCTAAACCATCCTCATCATCACATCATACCCATAACAACCTCAACAATAGCAACTCCCCCAACAATGAATCAATATCACAATTAAAAATGGGTAAATCTTCTGCAAGGCCTAGTAAAGTGACTTTCAATGATATTTTGAATTTGATTAAGACAGATGCCAAAACCCAAGAACAGAACTTTAACACATTGTGTGACATCTTGAGAGAACAAAACAAACAGAGGGAGAGGTTAACAGACACACTTGTGACATTTTTTAATAATATCAGTACTGATAGCAAGAAAAAAGAAGGAAAAGAAAAATCCTTCAGATTCAGAATGAAGCCTTATGTTGAAAGACCAATGCCACAGTATTATACAAAATAGCTCTTACCTCAAAGTCAAAGATGGGCCTATTTGTAGATATTTAAGTTTTCACTACAAGTAACTATTATTAACATTATTTTATCCACATACATGATTTTTATTTTGTGTATTTTAGTGAGCATAGAACTAGTATGGTGTGTAATTACAATTACTATTATTATTATTATTATTATTATTATTATTATTATTATCATTATTATTATTATTAGTACGTTTGGTAAATGTGTTAGTCATTTTACTTTTATTTGTGATTTTTTTTTTTTAGAATTTTATCATATTTATTTGATTACATTTATAAATAGCTATACTCAGTTTTAGAAGATGATATTATACATTTTTTTAAGCTTAACACATCCCTAGAAAGTTTTTAAGCCTATGCTGTCAAACTCATAAATTTTTGTTATAGCTTACAGTATATACAGTAGCCCCGTGGCTTCTTTGGTGCTGACTGACAGTTCACAGCTGACTTCTGACAGTCAACATTTAGGTATATACCTAAATTTTGACTGTCAGAAGTGACAGCTGCTAAATACATGTTTTTGCAGATCATATGGTTCGGCGTAGGGATACATACTTTGGTCTGGTAACTTTTCAAAGCCGTCAGCTGTCAGCTGTGAGCTGTCACTCAGCACCAAAGAAGCCATGGGGCTACTGTATATTTGTTAATAGTAACATTTTAAAAGCTATTATTCTCATGCATTACAACAGCGGTTTTCAACCTGTGGTACGTGAGGTGTTGACCAGTGGTACGCGTGGGTATAAGAAGAGGAGGGTAGGGGGCAAGACTTTAAAACATTAATAATTATTATTAATCATCAATAATATTTTTGTCACTTCCACTCTATTCATATTTAAAAAATACAATATGTAGGTAAATCTTACTTAGTCATTAAGCAAGAATAGGCTACTTTAAACTTACGGCGCCAAATAACAATCTTAAAAGTAGGCATGGATTAGCTAAACAGAAGTGCACCTACATTTGTATCATTAGTGGGGAAAACCATAGTGATTAATTAAATATGTAAATTCAACCATTTGTATCTGGTCGAAATATGAACCAGACTTTCCAATCACTAGTGATCAAGCACAATCTGAAACTGTCTTTGACTGCGAGTAAGCTGGTGCAACTTCCAAATTATCAAATATGATTTGGATATTTCATTAGATTTATGAATAAAACCTGTTTATCTATTGCCAATAATGGGCCTAAAACCTAAATAAATTATGTATTGGTATTCTATTTATAAAACTTTGTACATTAATGTATTGTGTTTCTACACTGTTTTCATATAAGCCATTTATTTGGTAATAAAAATTAGGATCAAAATGAAATGTTATCTTATTTTATAATGTATTGTCTTATGTTATAATATATATCTTATGTTATAATATATTATCTTATGTTATAATGTATTATCTTATGTTATAATGTATTATCTTATGTTATAATATATTATCTTATGTTATAATGTATTATCTCATCACTACAAAAGGTGTTATCATGTTGTCCCATTTCCACACAAATTTCACATCCTCGAATCAGACTTTTGCATGCGCTTTGAAAAATCCCCGGCTTCATTCAAATCGTCTAAAATCGTTTCCAGCTTGCTGTTGTAGAGGCTGCTAATTCATTTTTTGAATACGAATACACTTACTTGTCTCGTTCAATATCCTCATACAAAAAATATCCAAAGGATTATTTTCGGGTGGTTTGTGGGGTTGGAGGGGGCGGTCATGCGTCTTCCAGATAAGGGTTCAATCCCCATCGGGTGCACTAAGTTTTATTCTTCCTAAATGGTTTTCCACGCTCCGTGCAAATGTGGGTAAACTTCCTCTAAATTCAACCTACCTCCTCCCTAAAAATATTAGCGTAATTAATACCTAGGTTTACAAACCGCACAGGTAGTAAGACGCAGTGCTAAAAAAATACAGTGGGTTGAAAATGGTTGTAACACTATTTGAATGTAGCCAGGGATGTTTCGAAGATGTGGAAATGGAAGGACAGCATGTATAACACATATTTTTAGTGATAGCCTGATAGGATAATACATGTGTCCCACGTAAGCCCAAATAAAATATTTTTTATCCTATTTTTTTATTACCGAAAGACAAAATTGCTTGTATCTCTGTGGGATTTAGTTTGAGGACCTATATTTATTAATACTTTTTTATTCATTTTAATGAACAATACAAAGTTCTGAACCCTTTTTTCTAACACCCTACATATAGGTCCTATTATATATATTTTAAATATTTAAGTCGGTATGATTTGTAATTATTAGACTTAAGAAAGTTTAGACATTTATTTACATGGAAACAATGTAAAGTAAGTGATAGGAAAGGAAGCCAACCTGAAAAGATAGTAATTAGGCTAAGCCTAAATAGAAACAAACACACTACTTTCTTCATTTCTTTATACTTTCATCTGATCACTTTTATAACTACACATTATTTTAAATTATCAGAAATATTTATTTTATGCAAGAGAAACAAAAAATACAAAAAAAAAATACTGCAGCAACACAGATGGAAAAGTACCAGCCATAAATTTACCACAACCGCATTACCGGCTGTTCCGGGGATTTTTGGTTAGGCCACCGGCTTGCAACATACTGGCTTGGTAACCAGAACCAAAAATAGGTTTAAGAATGCTCATCTGAAAAATTAAGTGTTGTCAGAAGACAGGTTGTCAAATTGAAATTAATGGGAGGAGTCTTGAATAAGCACGTAACTAATGTTATAAAATATTTACAGCTAGGAATAAAAATATACACAATCATTTAAAAAAATATAAAACACATTCAAGCTGTCAACTGAAGTTGCTATAAACTCAAATTAGGTTAACACAAAAGAAAAAGATTTAAAATATATACGATCAAATTAAAACATTATAAATAAATGTAATATCTAATATATCTTAAATAATATCAATTTTTTCATTTAAATAATTTTGTATTTGATAATTTCTTAATAATTTGTCATTGTATTCCTATTATTTGTAAATTATAACAATAACGTTCCTTATTAAAATTCAATATGTTTTCCAAAGTGGTTTATATTAAATTGAGGATCATGTTTCTTTTAATTTCTCCCGACAACACAGCTTCGTGTTCACCATTCAAAACTTGATGGTTCTACTAGGTGCATGATATTGATTATGTCACAATTAATAAAGCAAAAGTTGTGCAAGACACAAGATGCCTTTATTATTTCTGTTGCTTTTATCATGTCAGACACATTCACATGAGAGAGTCTTCTACATCGACCTTTCAACAGACCAAAACAGTTCTCAATACATAGCCTACACGAGTTTGGATGAGTTTAGTATTAAAACGTCTTTTCTGAACTCTAAGGTTTCCAAAATATCTACATGGTTTAACCAAACCGTCTTTACAGGGTTAAGCAGAGTCACCCAACCTATGAAATTCGTCATAAAACAAAGCCTTTGGCCTGGGCCTGCACTGCAAATATTGTTAAGTAAATTAAAATTTCGAAGAACCCGAGCATCATGTGCTCGTCTTGGCCTACACAAACGTTAGTAAATAATTTTTCTTAAGTGCGCACAGTTTGCAAAATTATTGACTTCCCAAATTTTCTATCCGTGTAACTTTCTTGTTCCTTTTTCGAGACTTTCACAGGTATGTGAAATCCATCAATGGCTCTAATCACACATAAAAAAGTAAGAATATTTTTTTTATGTTATGGTTTAATAGAAACAAGAATCTCAAGATAAATTATTTGACCTATTTTTCACCTACTAGTACTAGTTTAATTAATCAAACAAACCAATATACATAATGGTTATATTTATTTTAAAGTCTATTGTATTATTATTACTGCGTCTTACTACCAGTTCAGGCTATGTATGCTTATGTGATAAATACTCTAGTGGGGTAGGGATGTAGAAGAAAGCGTTTTAGAGGTAATACTCGCTTTGATGGTTGGGGGCTCCACCCTCAGACCCCAAGTGGGTTTTCTTTGCAAGTGGATGTAAACTAATGTCATTCCAGCGTTGTTTTGAACGTAACAACTTAAAGTTACCGGTATTTTATTGTATTTTTCACACATTATTTTAGTTTCTCCATACTTATAGGGCAGCTAAAATCATAAAATTTGGCACGCTTATGGAAATTGGATGTGCCAATATGCCTGCCAAATTTTATGATTCTATCTGTCCCAGAATTGTGTCAGAAAATTAAAAAAATTGTGGAAAATGTGCAAAATTTGCCTAAAATAGAAAAATCTAGCTCTATCTAAGGTATAACCGATGGAGATACGACAAAAAGCAATAGGACCAAACTTGTGGATTACGCCAAATCCGTAGCTGCTGGTGCAACCTGTTTTTTTAATAGGTCTTGCCGTTTAGCCACAAGATACCTCCAAAGAAAGGTCCGCACCGACTTTAAAGTTGCTCCACTATTTTGAAATTTTCGGGTACTAAAAATTTTTTTTTTTAACTTTTTGGAATTTTATTGTCAGTTACAGGCTAGAAGCTATCAGTTTGCCAAATTTAAAGTTTCTATCTCATCTGAAAGTGGGTAAACATTAATGTCAGTGAGTGAGTGAGTGAGTGAGTCAGCCATGTGGCTTTATAGTAGTGTAATATCCATATTAGCGTAGAAGGATAGTTTGAAACCCTTTAGGAAAGTAGACTCGACCGGGATTTCAACACGATCTCTCAGTCGTCAGTAATCCAGTCTAACAAGAGAGTAACACCTCAGGCTGTTCGGACTCCGAAGCGAGTTATATTGTATTGTTTCATTATAATGGAACTATTCCTGTAAGCTACTAATAACACTTAGCTAATCAAATTGTGAGTGAATGACACATGGCAAAAGGTGGGTGTTAATTTATTTTAATAGAGACATGTTGACAAAAATGAACAATACAAACTAAGGACAATATTTCAATTGAATTTAAATTAGGTAGGCCCTGGTCAAATTATTAGGTAGGCCTATCACAAAGTTAAATAAGGTGTTGATTAAAGCTTGCTTATGTTGTGCTGAATGGCTTTAGGTCAGTTAGTAGTAGTAGTAGTAGTAGTAGTAGTAGTTTAATCTGGGTGTCTTGGTTTAGGCTGGCTATGAAATGATAGCAATGGCTATAGCAAAATTAGGGTGTTAATTAGCCAACCCTATCTTTTTCATGGAGGTAGGAAAAGCCTGTATGTACATTAGTTATATCTCATTACTTACATACATAGATACATAGATACATACATACTACATACATAATACATACATACATACATCTACATACATACATACATACATACATACATACACACTACTACATACATACATACATACATACATACATACAACATACATACATACAACATACATCACACATACATACATACATACATACATAATACATACATACATACATACATACATACATACATACATACATACATACATACACATACATACATACATACATACATACATACATACATACATACAACATACATACATACATACATACATACATACATCACATACATACATACATACATACATACATACATACACACACACATACATACATACATACATACATACATACATACATACATACATACATACATACATACATACATACATACATACATACATACATACATACATACATACAAAACCTAATCAAGCCATTACGGGTTAGGCAAGAAACTGTGCATATAGCTCAAAAACAACACCGTACTTAATCCATCCTCACTAACTTTCTACACACTTCCCTATCCTTACATACTTCCTCCGCTTAAACAACATCCATACACCGAGACATAATGCTATTTTATTCTGACTACATAACTAAACTATAATCAGGTAGACATATGAAGAATCTTTTATAACATACAACAATCCATTTCAACACTTGCTCTAATTATTTGTTTGTTAATGACATAACTTCTTTGGTTTGGAACTATTAAATAAATAACCTCACCTGGAAAACCCGTGTTCAGACGAAACTTTTCCTCACTATACAGGCTGTTTTGAAAACTAATAGACCAAACTGCACATATAGCTTGTATGAACCAAAAGTAATACGAAATCCCTGTACACTCACATCTGGAAAACTATGCTAATACCATTAAATTGTGTTTTTTAAAGTTTCGGTGTACAGCGCCGGGATAACAAAACTGTTCAAGCATGCGCGTACAACAGGTTGCATAGGAGCTAGGCGCGTGGCACAAGACACCTCGACATCTTGGAGCACGGCAGCAGAACATACCACAATTAATAGTAAATAACACACCAGTCCATCTATAAATGTGAATACTTTCTGAGGTTAATCATTAACGGTCCTACATCAGCGAAAGTGCTTGCCATTATTACATGTGTAGTGCCGCACGCCTCAACAGGCAGTGAGACACAGTAAAAGAAAACAAAAATTTATCTTTATATAAATCCGATACCAGGATGTAAGTATTTATATGAATATAAGTATCGAAACAAAAGTGTCAAGTAAAAAATTATTGGTTTCGAAAGGAAAATATCGGTATTAGTAACGTTTCGATTCATTTTCCACATCCCCAGTTAGGTGTGTTATTTGTGGAGTGAGACGGCCTAGTTCCGGGATCACGATAAACTTAACGTTCATCTAATGTAACGTTCCCTTAACGTAAAGGAACTAGTGTGTGTGATCTGGATTCACGTAACGCAACGTACCAACTCGAGCAAAACACAAACAATGAATTTGGACCATTTGAAAACAATTGGTTCACTAAAATGAAACCCAAGCACTTAGAGCTGATTAGGCCACAAGTACTTGCAATTGAAGCTTACTGGATAAACAAAATAAAGTGTAACAAGAAGCTACGGCGTATTAGAGTTCGCGAGACGCCGACAAACTATACCGAAGAAAACGTTGTCGCGATTCTCCTTCCACGCGAACCTCCTGATGATGTTGTTAATTAAATAATGTATATATTAATACATATTACAAGTTTTATTTGCACATATTAAGATGCTACATTCAAGAAATTGCCCCAATAACACTCGCGTTTCTTCATCGTGTCTTTCTCTCAGAACACCTCGTTAACAAGTGCTGCAAATTATTCATACCCCCCACCAGTTTCATGGCTATAACATTAATTTTGATACTGAGAGCTGCTGAACTCTTGCGAGCACCAGCAAAACTACCTTTTAAAAAGAAATCAAAATAAATACAGTTTGCAAATGAAAAATATTGCTCTCTTTCTCGCACTCACACTGCGAGGTTTTTTTCTTTAATAATTACTAGAGCTAGAAACAAGCAAACCAAATGTTCCTAACCCGTAGCCTGCTCGCACGTGTACGGAAATGAATACACAACAGTACAGTGCGACTAATAGATTTGACACAAACTTAATTTAATTACACCAAAAGCTATGCAACAAAGCAGGATCATTACAGTACTCCCCTACTTTCTGAGTTATTTTTAGAAGAAAAATAAGTCAGGAAGTAATTCGGTCAGCTTGTTTTTACATTTAGCCCTTTGCACATATTATGACACCACTAAAGCTTATATATTTAATAAAAACTAGAAAACCAATGTATTGATTACATAGAGTAGCGGCAGGCATCAATCATCTGATATAATTTAAAATGTTTATCATTTACTTCAAAATCTCTCACTTAACAGTTCTAATAATGTTCATTTTGCTTTGCCATTTCCTTTTCTGATTTTAATGTTCTATGGCAGAAAGGTTTTAGAGTCTCACTTTAATTGATAAAACACAATAGACTAGTGATATTAAAGAGAGTTATTATTTAGAGTTTAGCTAGCCTTCTTACATGTACACTATTTTCACATGATAATATAATATAATAAACAACATAAAAAAAACATACACATTGCACTGCACATAATTAGCATGAAACTCTTGACAAAACACAAAATATAATATCTCTGACATTTCAGACTAAATTGGTAGTTCTCTTGAATAGCATTCAAAATATACACTATCCATATTTCGGTAGAATTATACCCTAAGTTAAATTCACATTACAAGAAGATCTTAAAAGATTTTTCTTATACACACTAAGTTTAAAACACAATTTACTAAGCTCATAGTAAAATCCTAATAAAAGCTTTATCATCATGAGGACACAAAACCTATTCCTACTCCAGCCATACTTCCCTACTTTCCCTCTATCTTTGTCACTTTCTCAAAATAAGGTTTAATTTCATCCAAATGTTTAGGCTGATACACCTCTGCCATTACAGTTCTCGCTCGAACTCGTCCATCATCTTGCCTCTGTCCCTGATTAGTATTTTGGGTTCCCATGTCTCTTTGTTCTCTGTACCTTGGTGGGTGATAATACTGATTATATCCCTTCGGTCCCTGATTGTGATCATGTTGCCTATACTGTCCCTGGTTGAATCGTGGACCACTATCTTGGTTTCCCCTGCTCCTATTTCCTTGCCCTCTCTCCCAGTGTTGTGATGGAGGTGGTGTTCTGCTTTCTCTCTGAAACTGATAATTTGTTCTACCTTGTCCCTGTGGATGGTATTGACCCTTAAATTTCTGGAAACCTGACCAATTTGGTTTACTTTCTCTCCCTTCACTTCTTTCTAAATTTGAAGGTACGTGCCCATTTTGTGTTGAATCATGTTCCTGCACATCCCCTAAATATTCCCACTCTCTAGTTCTTTGACATCTATCATCAAATGCATTTAACACCCGCTCCATGTCTTGAAGGTCTTGTAAATTCGCGCCAATAAGAGCATCCTGTACATTTTGAGGAAAATGATATATTAAATGCCCCATGAGCCTATCTTCCTCTATCGGGTATTTCAAATACTTTGCTTGTACCTTATATTTGTGAAGATATTCACACATAGTTCCTGCTCGAACACTGTATTTACCATTGAAAATCTGCTGCAAAAAACTATCTTGTTTTACCTGTGACCAAAATTTTCCCAACAAAGCATTCTTTGCTTCCAAAAATGTATCCCATTCTCCTTCTACAGAATTTGCCCAGGACCTAGCTTCCTCTCTTAATCCTGATAACAAAATAGCAATCTTATTAGCTTCACTAAATCGTTCTCCTTCCAAAGTACGCTCCACTTTTCGAATATATTGGATTGCCGAAATATTTCCTTTCTGCCCCTTGAATTTGGGAATTGAAGATAACATCTCCTCATTCACTCCTCTAAACAAGACACTATTATGACAAACATGACTATCAACTTTCTCTTTATTTTTGACTTCGTTAAATTTGCATTCTAAGTCCTCCACTTTGTTTTGTAATTTCTCAAGATTTTTCACATAGCTATCTTTTAACTTTTTGACCTTTTCCTCTATGCTTTCGCTTTTTTGGGTTAGTACATCTTCTACTTGCGACGTAATATAATCCCTGTTCACATCCAGTTGACCCTCCAGTTCTAACCTAACCTTACTGACTTCTCTTTCCAAGTTAGACTGAACTATTTTGACACTATTTTTTATTTGAACAATTTTGAACTCAATGCCTTCTACCTTATTTTCCGTGCTTTTGACTGTCTCTATCAATTTCTTTTCTAGCCCTTCTATTTTTTCATTCACTTTGTCAACTCCCCCAATTAAATCAAAATGAATTTTTCTTAAATTATCTTGTTTTTGTTCCAACTCGATTTGATTTTGTTTTACAGTGATCAAACTCTCATCCAGATCCTTTACCTTAACATTAAGTGCCTGGTGCGATATTTCCAGGTTATCTAGTTTACACTCTAGTTTTATTCCTAATTCTTTAATATTGTTCTTTATTTCTTTATTATTATCTTCCATCTGACTCATTATAGTCATGATAAGTTGTTCAATTTTTTTGTTCCCTTCCCTTATTAAATTCTTTTCTACCTGAGCTGGTTCAGAATCTCTTTTACTATCCTCTATGTCTACAAGAGTTTTTTTTAATATCGAAATTTCATCACCCCCATCCTTTAATTTTGAATGTCCCTTTGAGCTATTTTCATCTAATATCTGATCCTCACTATTATTTCCTGACTCCCCTTCTTCTACTTGTTCTGTCATGAAACTGCACCCTTTATGTAAGTTTCTACTGTTTGCATTTCCCACCTTTAGTTTGTTTAATCTACTCTCATACATTTCATTTTCCCAATCCTCCTCACTCTCCTCTAATCCTTCTTGGTTATATGGTCTGTTCATGATGTCTTTATCTTCCGAACAAAATGGAAACTGACCTATCCCACTACTACACTCTTCCCCAATTAAATCCTCTTCTGATTCTAACATCATCAACTAAAAGAGTTGTTGAATTTCTTAAATATATTAATTTCTAAGTTTAAACACCTTTTAAGTTCTACTTACATCATTAAATGTTATAAAGAATTCCCTTACTACAATGAACCCATCAATCAATTAATTAATATAATTAAATGTAACAAACAAAATATATATAACTACTGCTCTTCTGTTGATCTGTCCCTCGGTGATTGTCCAGCATCCGTTGATGAAATACTTCGCTGCTATCCACAATGACATTAATTAATTAAAATACTGAAATGTGACACAAACATTTTATTCATCGCCTCCTATTCTGTTGATCTGTTCCACGGCGATGGTCCAGCATCCGCTGCTCTGTTGCCTCACTGCTGTTATCAACAACATTAATTGATTAAATAATGAAATAATACCATGTAGCAAAACATATCTACGCTATTCAGTCGACCTGTCCCTCGGTGATTCCCCAACATCCGTTGATCGGTTACTTCGATGCTCTGTTGCTATTCTGCATTGTTGATGAAGTACCTACAGGAACGCCTTTGTGTGTCACAGCTGCTCCATTGCTGCATCTGCCCTTGAATTGGTTGGTAGCACCTATTAATTCCCCGTGTTCTCCGCGAGTATTTTATCAAGCCGTCGGTGAGCACCTTTTAAATTCCCGAGTTTACCGTGAGTGTTTTTTATCAAGCCGTCGGTGAGCACCTCTTAAAATACCGAGTTTACCGTGAGTGTTTTTTATCAAGCCGTCGGTGAGCACCTCTTAAATTCCCGAGTTTACCGTGAGTGTTTTTTATCGTGCCCCGCGATTGGGAAAGCCATTTGTCGCGATTCTCCTTCCACGCGAACCTCCTGATGATGTTGTTAATTAAATAATGTATATATTAATACATATTACAAGTTTTATTTGCACATATTAAGATGCTACATTCAAGAAATTGCCCCAATAACACTCGCGTTTCTTCATCGTGTCTTTCTCTCAGAACACCTCGTTAACAAGTGCTGCAAATTATTCATACCCCCCACCAGTTTCATGGCTATAACATTAATTTTGATACTGAGAGCTGCTGAACTCTTGCGAGCACCAGCAAAACTACCTTTTAAAAAGAAATCAAAATAAATACAGTTTGCAAATGAAAAATATTGCTCTCTTTCTCGCACTCACACTGCGAGGTTTTTTTCTTTAATAATTACTAGAGCTAGAAACAAGCAAACCAAATGTTCCTAACCCGTAGCCTGCTCGCACGTGTACGGAAATGAATACACAACAGTACAGTGCGACTAATAGATTTGACACAAACTTAATTTAATTACACCAAAAGCTATGCAACAAAGCAGGATCATTACAGTACTCCCCTACTTTCTGAGTTATTTTTAGAAGAAAAATAAGTCAGGAAGTAATTCGGTCAGCTTGTTTTTACATTTAGCCCTTTGCACATATTATGACACCACTAAAGCTTATATATTTAATAAAAACTAGAAAACCAATGTATTGATTACATAGAGTAGCGGCAGGCATCAATCATCTGATATAATTTAAAATGTTTATCATTTACTTCAAAATCTCTCACTTAACAGTTCTAATAATGTTCATTTTGCTTTGCCATTTCCTTTTCTGATTTTAATGTTCTATGGCAGAAAGGTTTTAGAGTCTCACTTTAATTGATAAAACACAATAGACTAGTGATATTAAAGAGAGTTATTATTTAGAGTTTAGCTAGCCTTCTTACATGTACACTATTTTCACATGATAATATAATATAATAAACAACATAAAAAAAACATACACATTGCACTGCACATAATTAGCATGAAACTCTTGACAAAACACAAAATATAATATCTCTGACATTTCAGACTAAATTGGTAGTTCTCTTGAATAGCATTCAAAATATACACTATCCATATTTCGGTAGAATTATACCCTAAGTTAAATTCACATTACAAGAAGATCTTAAAAGATTTTTCTTATACACACTAAGTTTAAAACACAATTTACTAAGCTCATAGTAAAATCCTAATAAAAGCTTTATCATCATGAGGACACAAAACCTATTCCTACTCCAGCCATACTTCCCTACTTTCCCTCTATCTTTGTCACTTTCTCAAAATAAGGTTTAATTTCATCCAAATGTTTAGGCTGATACACCTCTGCCATTACAGTTCTCGCTCGAACTCGTCCATCATCTTGCCTCTGTCCCTGATTAGTATTTTGGGTTCCCATGTCTCTTTGTTCTCTGTACCTTGGTGGGTGATAATACTGATTATATCCCTTCGGTCCCTGATTGTGATCATGTTGCCTATACTGTCCCTGGTTGAATCGTGGACCACTATCTTGGTTTCCCCTGCTCCTATTTCCTTGCCCTCTCTCCCAGTGTTGTGATGGAGGTGGTGTTCTGCTTTCTCTCTGAAACTGATAATTTGTTCTACCTTGTCCCTGTGGATGGTATTGACCCTTAAATTTCTGGAAACCTGACCAATTTGGTTTACTTTCTCTCCCTTCACTTCTTTCTAAATTTGAAGGTACGTGCCCATTTTGTGTTGAATCATGTTCCTGCACATCCCCTAAATATTCCCACTCTCTAGTTCTTTGACATCTATCATCAAATGCATTTAACACCCGCTCCATGTCTTGAAGGTCTTGTAAATTCGCGCCAATAAGAGCATCCTGTACATTTTGAGGAAAATGATATATTAAATGCCCCATGAGCCTATCTTCCTCTATCGGGTATTTCAAATACTTTGCTTGTACCTTATATTTGTGAAGATATTCACACATAGTTCCTGCTCGAACACTGTATTTACCATTGAAAATCTGCTGCAAAAAACTATCTTGTTTTACCTGTGACCAAAATTTTCCCAACAAAGCATTCTTTGCTTCCAAAAATGTATCCCATTCTCCTTCTACAGAATTTGCCCAGGACCTAGCTTCCTCTCTTAATCCTGATAACAAAATAGCAATCTTATTAGCTTCACTAAATCGTTCTCCTTCCAAAGTACGCTCCACTTTTCGAATATATTGGATTGCCGAAATATTTCCTTTCTGCCCCTTGAATTTGGGAATTGAAGATAACATCTCCTCATTCACTCCTCTAAACAAGACACTATTATGACAAACATGACTATCAACTTTCTCTTTATTTTTGACTTCGTTAAATTTGCATTCTAAGTCCTCCACTTTGTTTTGTAATTTCTCAAGATTTTTCACATAGCTATCTTTTAACTTTTTGACCTTTTCCTCTATGCTTTCGCTTTTTTGGGTTAGTACATCTTCTACTTGCGACGTAATATAATCCCTGTTCACATCCAGTTGACCCTCCAGTTCTAACCTAACCTTACTGACTTCTCTTTCCAAGTTAGACTGAACTATTTTGACACTATTTTTTATTTGAACAATTTTGAACTCAATGCCTTCTACCTTATTTTCCGTGCTTTTGACTGTCTCTATCAATTTCTTTTCTAGCCCTTCTATTTTTTCATTCACTTTGTCAACTCCCCCAATTAAATCAAAATGAATTTTTCTTAAATTATCTTGTTTTTGTTCCAACTCGATTTGATTTTGTTTTACAGTGATCAAACTCTCATCCAGATCCTTTACCTTAACATTAAGTGCCTGGTGCGATATTTCCAGGTTATCTAGTTTACACTCTAGTTTTATTCCTAATTCTTTAATATTGTTCTTTATTTCTTTATTATTATCTTCCATCTGACTCATTATAGTCATGATAAGTTGTTCAATTTTTTTGTTCCCTTCCCTTATTAAATTCTTTTCTACCTGAGCTGGTTCAGAATCTCTTTTACTATCCTCTATGTCTACAAGAGTTTTTTTTAATATCGAAATTTCATCACCCCCATCCTTTAATTTTGAATGTCCCTTTGAGCTATTTTCATCTAATATCTGATCCTCACTATTATTTCCTGACTCCCCTTCTTCTACTTGTTCTGTCATGAAACTGCACCCTTTATGTAAGTTTCTACTGTTTGCATTTCCCACCTTTAGTTTGTTTAATCTACTCTCATACATTTCATTTTCCCAATCCTCCTCACTCTCCTCTAATCCTTCTTGGTTATATGGTCTGTTCATGATGTCTTTATCTTCCGAACAAAATGGAAACTGACCTATCCCACTACTACACTCTTCCCCAATTAAATCCTCTTCTGATTCTAACATCATCAACTAAAAGAGTTGTTGAATTTCTTAAATATATTAATTTCTAAGTTTAAACACCTTTTAAGTTCTACTTACATCATTAAATGTTATAAAGAATTCCCTTACTACAATGAACCCATCAATCAATTAATTAATATAATTAAATGTAACAAACAAAATATATATAACTACTGCTCTTCTGTTGATCTGTCCCTCGGTGATTGTCCAGCATCCGTTGATGAAATACTTCGCTGCTATCCACAATGACATTAATTAATTAAAATACTGAAATGTGACACAAACATTTTATTCATCGCCTCCTATTCTGTTGATCTGTTCCACGGCGATGGTCCAGCATCCGCTGCTCTGTTGCCTCACTGCTGTTATCAACAACATTAATTGATTAAATAATGAAATAATACCATGTAGCAAAACATATCTACGCTATTCAGTCGACCTGTCCCTCGGTGATTCCCCAACATCCGTTGATCGGTTACTTCGATGCTCTGTTGCTATTCTGCATTGTTGATGAAGTACCTACAGGAACGCCTTTGTGTGTCACAGCTGCTCCATTGCTGCATCTGCCCTTGAATTGGTTGGTAGCACCTATTAATTCCCCGTGTTCTCCGCGAGTATTTTATCAAGCCGTCGGTGAGCACCTTTTAAATTCCCGAGTTTACCGTGAGTGTTTTTTATCAAGCCGTCGGTGAGCACCTCTTAAAATACCGAGTTTACCGTGAGTGTTTTTTATCAAGCCGTCGGTGAGCACCTCTTAAATTCCCGAGTTTACCGTGAGTGTTTTTTATCGTGCCCCGCGATTGGGAAAGCCATTTGTCGCGATTCTCCTTCCACGCGAACCTCCTGATGATGTTGTTAATTAAATAATGTATATATTAATACATATTACAAGTTTTATTTGCACATATTAAGATGCTACATTCAAGAAATTGCCCCAATAACACTCGCGTTTCTTCATCGTGTCTTTCTCTCAGAACACCTCGTTAACAAGTGCTGCAAATTATTCATACCCCCCACCAGTTTCATGGCTATAACATTAATTTTGATACTGAGAGCTGCTGAACTCTTGCGAGCACCAGCAAAACTACCTTTTAAAAAGAAATCAAAATAAATACAGTTTGCAAATGAAAAATATTGCTCTCTTTCTCGCACTCACACTGCGAGGTTTTTTTCTTTAATAATTACTAGAGCTAGAAACAAGCAAACCAAATGTTCCTAACCCGTAGCCTGCTCGCACGTGTACGGAAATGAATACACAACAGTACAGTGCGACTAATAGATTTGACACAAACTTAATTTAATTACACCAAAAGCTATGCAACAAAGCAGGATCATTACAGTACTCCCCTACTTTCTGAGTTATTTTTAGAAGAAAAATAAGTCAGGAAGTAATTCGGTCAGCTTGTTTTTACATTTAGCCCTTTGCACATATTATGACACCACTAAAGCTTATATATTTAATAAAAACTAGAAAACCAATGTATTGATTACATAGAGTAGCGGCAGGCATCAATCATCTGATATAATTTAAAATGTTTATCATTTACTTCAAAATCTCTCACTTAACAGTTCTAATAATGTTCATTTTGCTTTGCCATTTCCTTTTCTGATTTTAATGTTCTATGGCAGAAAGGTTTTAGAGTCTCACTTTAATTGATAAAACACAATAGACTAGTGATATTAAAGAGAGTTATTATTTAGAGTTTAGCTAGCCTTCTTACATGTACACTATTTTCACATGATAATATAATATAATAAACAACATAAAAAAAACATACACATTGCACTGCACATAATTAGCATGAAACTCTTGACAAAACACAAAATATAATATCTCTGACATTTCAGACTAAATTGGTAGTTCTCTTGAATAGCATTCAAAATATACACTATCCATATTTCGGTAGAATTATACCCTAAGTTAAATTCACATTACAAGAAGATCTTAAAAGATTTTTCTTATACACACTAAGTTTAAAACACAATTTACTAAGCTCATAGTAAAATCCTAATAAAAGCTTTATCATCATGAGGACACAAAACCTATTCCTACTCCAGCCATACTTCCCTACTTTCCCTCTATCTTTGTCACTTTCTCAAAATAAGGTTTAATTTCATCCAAATGTTTAGGCTGATACACCTCTGCCATTACAGTTCTCGCTCGAACTCGTCCATCATCTTGCCTCTGTCCCTGATTAGTATTTTGGGTTCCCATGTCTCTTTGTTCTCTGTACCTTGGTGGGTGATAATACTGATTATATCCCTTCGGTCCCTGATTGTGATCATGTTGCCTATACTGTCCCTGGTTGAATCGTGGACCACTATCTTGGTTTCCCCTGCTCCTATTTCCTTGCCCTCTCTCCCAGTGTTGTGATGGAGGTGGTGTTCTGCTTTCTCTCTGAAACTGATAATTTGTTCTACCTTGTCCCTGTGGATGGTATTGACCCTTAAATTTCTGGAAACCTGACCAATTTGGTTTACTTTCTCTCCCTTCACTTCTTTCTAAATTTGAAGGTACGTGCCCATTTTGTGTTGAATCATGTTCCTGCACATCCCCTAAATATTCCCACTCTCTAGTTCTTTGACATCTATCATCAAATGCATTTAACACCCGCTCCATGTCTTGAAGGTCTTGTAAATTCGCGCCAATAAGAGCATCCTGTACATTTTGAGGAAAATGATATATTAAATGCCCCATGAGCCTATCTTCCTCTATCGGGTATTTCAAATACTTTGCTTGTACCTTATATTTGTGAAGATATTCACACATAGTTCCTGCTCGAACACTGTATTTACCATTGAAAATCTGCTGCAAAAAACTATCTTGTTTTACCTGTGACCAAAATTTTCCCAACAAAGCATTCTTTGCTTCCAAAAATGTATCCCATTCTCCTTCTACAGAATTTGCCCAGGACCTAGCTTCCTCTCTTAATCCTGATAACAAAATAGCAATCTTATTAGCTTCACTAAATCGTTCTCCTTCCAAAGTACGCTCCACTTTTCGAATATATTGGATTGCCGAAATATTTCCTTTCTGCCCCTTGAATTTGGGAATTGAAGATAACATCTCCTCATTCACTCCTCTAAACAAGACACTATTATGACAAACATGACTATCAACTTTCTCTTTATTTTTGACTTCGTTAAATTTGCATTCTAAGTCCTCCACTTTGTTTTGTAATTTCTCAAGATTTTTCACATAGCTATCTTTTAACTTTTTGACCTTTTCCTCTATGCTTTCGCTTTTTTGGGTTAGTACATCTTCTACTTGCGACGTAATATAATCCCTGTTCACATCCAGTTGACCCTCCAGTTCTAACCTAACCTTACTGACTTCTCTTTCCAAGTTAGACTGAACTATTTTGACACTATTTTTTATTTGAACAATTTTGAACTCAATGCCTTCTACCTTATTTTCCGTGCTTTTGACTGTCTCTATCAATTTCTTTTCTAGCCCTTCTATTTTTTCATTCACTTTGTCAACTCCCCCAATTAAATCAAAATGAATTTTTCTTAAATTATCTTGTTTTTGTTCCAACTCGATTTGATTTTGTTTTACAGTGATCAAACTCTCATCCAGATCCTTTACCTTAACATTAAGTGCCTGGTGCGATATTTCCAGGTTATCTAGTTTACACTCTAGTTTTATTCCTAATTCTTTAATATTGTTCTTTATTTCTTTATTATTATCTTCCATCTGACTCATTATAGTCATGATAAGTTGTTCAATTTTTTTGTTCCCTTCCCTTATTAAATTCTTTTCTACCTGAGCTGGTTCAGAATCTCTTTTACTATCCTCTATGTCTACAAGAGTTTTTTTTAATATCGAAATTTCATCACCCCCATCCTTTAATTTTGAATGTCCCTTTGAGCTATTTTCATCTAATATCTGATCCTCACTATTATTTCCTGACTCCCCTTCTTCTACTTGTTCTGTCATGAAACTGCACCCTTTATGTAAGTTTCTACTGTTTGCATTTCCCACCTTTAGTTTGTTTAATCTACTCTCATACATTTCATTTTCCCAATCCTCCTCACTCTCCTCTAATCCTTCTTGGTTATATGGTCTGTTCATGATGTCTTTATCTTCCGAACAAAATGGAAACTGACCTATCCCACTACTACACTCTTCCCCAATTAAATCCTCTTCTGATTCTAACATCATCAACTAAAAGAGTTGTTGAATTTCTTAAATATATTAATTTCTAAGTTTAAACACCTTTTAAGTTCTACTTACATCATTAAATGTTATAAAGAATTCCCTTACTACAATGAACCCATCAATCAATTAATTAATATAATTAAATGTAACAAACAAAATATATATAACTACTGCTCTTCTGTTGATCTGTCCCTCGGTGATTGTCCAGCATCCGTTGATGAAATACTTCGCTGCTATCCACAATGACATTAATTAATTAAAATACTGAAATGTGACACAAACATTTTATTCATCGCCTCCTATTCTGTTGATCTGTTCCACGGCGATGGTCCAGCATCCGCTGCTCTGTTGCCTCACTGCTGTTATCAACAACATTAATTGATTAAATAATGAAATAATACCATGTAGCAAAACATATCTACGCTATTCAGTCGACCTGTCCCTCGGTGATTCCCCAACATCCGTTGATCGGTTACTTCGATGCTCTGTTGCTATTCTGCATTGTTGATGAAGTACCTACAGGAACGCCTTTGTGTGTCACAGCTGCTCCATTGCTGCATCTGCCCTTGAATTGGTTGGTAGCACCTATTAATTCCCCGTGTTCTCCGCGAGTATTTTATCAAGCCGTCGGTGAGCACCTTTTAAATTCCCGAGTTTACCGTGAGTGTTTTTTATCAAGCCGTCGGTGAGCACCTCTTAAAATACCGAGTTTACCGTGAGTGTTTTTTATCAAGCCGTCGGTGAGCACCTCTTAAATTCCCGAGTTTACCGTGAGTGTTTTTTATCGTGCCCCGCGATTGGGAAAGCCATTTGTCGCGATTCTCCTTCCACGCGAACCTCCTGATGATGTTGTTAATTAAATAATGTATATATTAATACATATTACAAGTTTTATTTGCACATATTAAGA
Organism: Timema podura; assembly: GCA_033556935.1. Lineage (NCBI taxonomy): Eukaryota > Metazoa > Arthropoda > Insecta > Phasmatodea > Timematidae > Timema > Timema podura. The sequence continues at coordinate 18,525,700 of JAVRXN010000008.1, forward strand.
TGCTACATTCAAGAAATTGCCCCAATAACACTCGCGTTTCTTCATCGTGTCTTTCTCTCAGAACACCTCGTTAACAAGTGCTGCAAATTATTCATACCCCCCACCAGTTTCATGGCTATAACATTAATTTTGATACTGAGAGCTGCTGAACTCTTGCGAGCACCAGCAAAACTACCTTTTAAAAAGAAATCAAAATAAATACAGTTTGCAAATGAAAAATATTGCTCTCTTTCTCGCACTCACACTGCGAGGTTTTTTTCTTTAATAATTACTAGAGCTAGAAACAAGCAAACCAAATGTTCCTAACCCGTAGCCTGCTCGCACGTGTACGGAAATGAATACACAACAGTACAGTGCGACTAATAGATTTGACACAAACTTAATTTAATTACACCAAAAGCTATGCAACAAAGCAGGATCATTACAACGTTTGCATTCCATAAACAAACAAATAAAGTACTAAATAGCCATGTCCGCAAAATGATTGGCTAGCTAAAACATTCGTTACCCTTCCCGTAACGTTCACGTAATGTAAAAAGTACTTTTAAGTTAAGTGAACCGCATCGAGATGGCGTCCATTTAGAAACACGAGAACCGTTACGTTAAAGTTAGGTGCACGTTAAGTTGATCGTTATCCCGGAATCACGCAACCAGCCTGACATGAAATGCCTACACGTGACTGGGACATATCTGTACAGTGCTCTACTAACAGTGTTAATTTGTCCCACGCTGTCTGGTGGAAACGAGGCGGCAACTTTTTTTAAACACGACATATTATAACAGAGCGTCACCGGAGCGTGGACGACAGGTTCATAAACAAACCATTTAGAGATTAAGTAGTCTACCCGAACCTGTGGGTCAGGAGGTCTAAGGCGTCAGAATCGTAATAGAGTGTATCGCCGGAGACAGGGGGGTTTCAAATCCAGGTCGGGTGCATTGGGATAAGCGTGGAGCTCGACAGTTATTTCCCCCTTGAGTGTGATTTTTACATCTTCTCTCTTCGCTAATGCGGTTGCATATGCTTTAAAATACTTTATTTATTTGGGGTATTTAACGTGCACTGTCTGAACCGACTGATTATATCAATGCACGAGAATTTCTATGAGCGAGAGTGAAAGAGACTACATATTTTTGCGGGGGAAGGTATTTTCACATACCTTCCAGGGATCTTGTACAAGCCACAATCGACATGATCTAACGGTTTTACTTCCTCTACGAAGGAAGTTGTGCTACGGATTTCTATCATGCGATAAAGATCCATCTACCTCGGCTAGGTTTGAACCCACGAATACCAGGTCGTGTGGCGAGCACTTTACCCCGAGACCACAGAGGTCGACAAAATACCCTCTTAATTATTTTTCCTTAGATTAGGGTATTTATCCCCCCCCCCCCCCGCCCCCCGTCCTTCACGTCTTACTAACCAAAAAGGATACCCGCATATTTACATTAATGACACAGGGGATCAGGAAGGTAGAATTTATAAGGCATGTATCCGCATTTGCAGAAAGAAGGTGTGGAAACAATTTAGAGAAAATCTCCTAGCTATGACCGGCTGGAATATGAACCATGACCTACTAGTCAACGGTAGACCAGACAGGATGATGTTATAGCCTTCTATTCCCGTGCCCTATGATGCGGGAAACTTCATTATTCAAAAATTTACTATTTTAATTAGACAACAAACCCGCAACACTGATCACGTGGACAAAATGTCTAGATAGTCTAGTTTGGTTTGTTGGTGACGGGGAGATTGGGGTTCAGACCCCGGTGGACGTTATTTCCTAAACGATTTAGCAATATTCTTCCATATAGTTGCGGGTACACTGCCTTTAAATTTTACCTCCTTAATCCTTATTCAATAAATATAATTAAATGCATGCAACACAGATGGGCGGGGAGACGTGGAGAAAATAATCATAATAAATCCATTTCCACGTTTGTCCGACCCTATTATAAAAATGTAAGCTTTCCACTGTCTTGTGGAGTTCACTAATAACCTTATTTTCCTCGTGTTGGGTTCGTAATGAAGAAAACAAACCTTCCATTAGCGGCAAGGCCCATCAGATGTCGCATTGTCTTGAGGAGAGTAACGAACAGGTTGGGATAGCGGAATGGGACTCCTAGCGGTTGTCGGTGGAGGCCAGTGAGCCACCGTCACAGGCCACTGGTTCCCGAGTTTTATCTCAGATGACGTCCAGATTTACATCATAGTCCGTTCACGGTACGCCGCCTTTCTCTCTCTCTCTCTCTCTCTCTCTCTCTTCTGAGTCGAAAATTTGTTCCGTATTTATTCGTTTCGCAAATATGTTTTTGTTGCTTTGGAAGCGATCTAACACTCTTATCAAACCGAAAGCATATCTTATAAGTACTAACGGACTATTTCCAATATTTACTGACACAATTGGATATATATGCTGTACATAATTATCTTCTTCTTGAGTCAACAACCAGAATATTGGTTTGATGTGATTACTATCCATCTGGATCTAAGTATGCTTTGTCTAGCCCTACGGCTGGTTAGGTCTGCCCACACAATCTGGTAGAAATACCATGCACTAGGAGAATTCAGGCAGTGTGGTGGTTCCCCGTTACCTTCCACACTGAATTTCATTGAGAGAGTGCGAAAGAGCCTAACAATTTTGCCGTAAAGGTATTTTCGCATAGCCCTCCGGGGTTGTTTTACATGCCACAATTGATATGGGATTGACGGCTTTACTTCCCCTCCGAAGGAAGTTGTGCTACGGCTTTTTTTATCGCTCAAGAAAAATCTGTCGACCCCATTTGGGTTTGAACCCACAAACAACAGTTATTGAGGTTATCAATTTACCTCAAAACCACTGAGGTCGACGATTACACTATGACTTGGTTACCAGAAGCGTAACTAACATTTTAATGAAGTATTGTTTTTAATTGTTACGTTTAGCACCAAAACTATTAACGAGCAAATAAAAATAAGTTTTAGGGATAAAGGGGTGTTCTTAGAGGATGTGCACCCGCATTAACGTGTAGCGTAGAGCTAGTGAAATTCCGTATGGAGGACCCTTTCCAAAACACCCAGGAGAGAGTCAAGCGTCACCGACAATCCAGTCATTTGCGAGCATGGCACCTTAGAACACGTATGGGTGTTTAGTTTGTGGTATAAGATTTCATACGCAATCTAGTAATAATAAGTGTATTGTAGAGAACTTCAGACCCAGATCCCGAGTCAGAGACGAGCACGCTGACCGTGTGACCAACATGCCCGAGTTTCCCCCAGAACCACCTGGTTATTGTGAACAATAATACTACAGACATCATTTACCAAAACAAAGATGGGGATTTATTTATTATAACTATGTATTTTTTACTCGTTCATGAGTAGAGAAAAACTGACTCGTTTTCAAAGTAAACAGTTTCTTGTTCACAGAGCGTTACGGTTGTCCAGTTTGTTAAAGTTTTTACTTGTATTTTTAAAATGTTTATTAGCTCAGTGATAAAAAAATTGTATTTTCTCAGACTAGATTTTTTTCCCTAAAAATCATTTCCATGTTGAGGTGGTTGTGGAGGCCGATTAAAGATACTTAGAGCGGCTTTTTCAAAATGTGCTCCACCATAGCTATCTCAGGCTCCGCGAGGAAATTTTATAATACTCTTTATTTGTTTTTCACACTACAAAATAGCATCAGTAGCCTAGTTAGTATTGCCAATTTTTTTATTTTTTTTTTCAAAAATTAGTAAATGACGTTTGTCAAAGGTGCAGCCAGAACATGTGATGCTTTTCATTTGTCTTATACTTTTATACTTGTAAAATTTATCTGTCGGTGTTGCATGCTAATAATATTAGTAAAAAAATATTTATGAGAGCTCAAGCATGTATTTTTTTTAGTGCGTTAGAACGTTCCACTCTTAAATTGCATTACATGCGCTTATGGACACTCACCATCTGTTTCTAGCCCATAGATTTCACCGTTAGCGCTATCCTTTTTATAATCATTGTTGTTTCTATTTTATAGCTTGAAATGGAATGATATTTAAATAATTTATTTTAATAGAAACGTAAAAATACACTTAATACCCAGGTTAACGAGATTCTAAATGTATCACTTCCTAAGTCTCGTTCCACTTCTTTGGGAAAGCCAATAATGTTTATGGTAGCTTGTAACGAACTGATTTGGACCCCTATATATTATGTAAAAAAGTCATGGATGAAGGGTAATTTTCTTTAAAGTGCTTATATGTAAAATATCCATATCCAATTTCAATACTTCATCCATGGAGAATCACGCGCTTTTCAGAAATAATGTAGAAGGATTGCACCATCAAAACTTTTTTTATTTCAAAAATTTAACTCGTGTATTTACCAAAGCAAGAATTTAGTTCCCGATACCCAATAGGAAGCTAGCCTTCATGACACCTGTTGCCGGACGCTTTCGATTTGTTGGTTTTGACAATGGTCAGAGAGGTCCAAGGGGTAAGGGGTAGGTCATATATAAGTTGTTTGTGCGTATGAACCCAGAGTACCGCGACATAAACCTAGAGAACGTGTAATATCTTGACAGTGATACTAACTTAAATATATAGAGAGTAGTCACATAAATCTACACAGTGCCGGTAATATAAATCTACAGAACGTTGTAATAAACCAATGCATGATCTAAACAAATCGTGTGCAATATTAAGCTTTTACTTATTTAATTAAATTATCTCACAAACATTTGTACCGCTTTAATTAGTGCTTGATCACGGGGAAATTATCAGCTGATTAAACGGTATCACTTTAACCGGCGCCACAAGCAAAAGTTGGGCAATAATACAATAATTCCGTAACGCTTCAATTGGCGCCCAATCTCGGGGTCTATAAAACCGTAACGTATCAATTGGCGCCCAACGCGCAACCGTAACGTTATAATCGACGCCCAACGGGACCGATTAAACGCGAATCTCTTTAATTGGCGCCCAATCGCGGGGCTTATAAAACCGTAACATATCAAGCTGTACAGTGATAAACAACGCCTGCAATACTGAAATAGATATTTTTCACACAATGTTAAACACAAATTATTTACAAATGCTATGCATCTCAAAACTTAAAGTAAAAAAAAAAATATTACTTTATAAGGGTATATATTCTGTTAGAGAAGTGAAGAGAATAGTTTAGATTTATTTTTGAGAGCCCCCATTTTTTGCGGAGCACTATTTTTTTATAACATTTTAGCGTAGATTTTTTTAAAGTGTTTATATTAAGTATAGAGAAGGTGGGTGTTTGAGGGTATAAATAAGTACTGGAAAAATTGTAATTACTAAATAAACAAAAATATCCAGTGAACTCATAATTTTATAGAAGTGTGTCAATTAATCAGAATTTTTTTCTCAATGTTTTTATTTTGTTTTAATCTGTGTGAGAAGATCCTACGTGATAAGTTTGAATATTTGTTCTGAACAGTTAAGAGATTTAAACATCCAGTATTATGAAATTATCACCAAGATATTTTTCTAACCGAAAATTTACCGGATCCATAGAATCAACCATATGGCGGGCGTGAGGTAACCTCTTATTATTAGTAGAGACCTTACCTTGGTTAATATCTCATCCTTCCCACCTTCCGAGCTCGTCTAAAAATGTGATGTTGCAGACAGATTAGCGTCGAATAATGTCAACATTTCCGAGACTTTTTGCCCAACAGTTTTAACTCCCGGGTGTTGTTGGGGGGGGGGGGGGGGGAGTTTGGTAATTAGGTTAAGACTATTACCAAACCAGCACCACCACCACGTGAACGCGACTAAAACAGCCCGTGGTAACTAGCGCGAACAATATTACGTAGGAAAGGTTGAAAGTAGAGTAAGCACATGGTAGAAGGGACCTTTTAGAGAAAATATAAACATCTTTTATTGATTTAAAGTTTTATAATGTTTTCTATTGCGGTGAGCATTAATAACATTCTACTATGTTATTAGAAAGGAAGGGAACCTTGAATCCTCTAACCTTCAAATCCTTTAGAATATTTGAGATAAGAGAAGTAAAAAAATATCATATTAGAGAATTTTTTTTTTAAAGACGGGAAGCTCAAATCATTGATTCTCCGAATCCCTCGAATCTTAAGGTATTCGAGAAATTTTAAATTCGTAAATACCTTAAAAATATACGTCGAATGCAATTATGAAGGGCTTGACTAGAAATAACAATTCAAAGCAATTGGTAGAAGTAATTTTATAGACTAGTGTAATTGAGAAAATAATAATAATACAACCCGCTTCATTGGCCGCATGGTCTAGTGTACTGCTCTCGGAGTACACTCTAGACTGCCGATGACGGGGAGATCGAGGTTCAAATCTCGGTCGGGTGTACTAAGGGTGTTTTTTCCAAAATTATTATTAGTATTAGCACCGCGTCTTACTACCCGTTCGGGTTATACGCACTTATGCTAATGTGTAATGGTAGGGTGATTGTGAGATGAAATGGAGGACCTACAGTTTAACGTGGAATCCGAACCACGGTGGAGGCCTGGACATTCCTCACATTCACAAGTTGTGATTAATACACATCTTGTCAGAGGTGAAGGAAGGGTTTGGCAATCAGATAAATCTGTGCCGGGACGAGGATTGAACCCCGGACCCCCAGCACAGAAGTCTGACACCTTACCCCTAGACCACCAGGTCACCTTTTCCAAAATTGTTTTTCACTCTCACTCCCCACATATTCGGGTACATTCCAATAAATATAGCATTTTTATAATCCCTAAAACCGTAATTAGTACATAAGCATATAGTTTGAACGGGTAATAAGACGTAATGCCAAATAATAATAATAATATTATCACCGCGTTTTACTACCTATTCAGGTTATACGCCTATATGATAATTATCTAATGGGGTAGAGATGAGGAAGGAAACATTTTAGAGGTAGTCTACCCGAATTTGGGTGAAAGGAGAGGGGGAAACCACACTCAGTAGAACCGGCCGAGATTTGAATCCAGATCTCCGCGTCATAAACGGGTCAGTCCAACACAAGACCGATGACTTAGATCATTTGACCATTGAAGCGGGTGGAACATATTAAATCACAGAAAAGAACCCAATTGTATTAGCAACTAAGCAGTCTACCCACTATCACACTTATACACTAATAGAAGTAAAAAAAGGTGAGGGAATAAAATGAGCATTTCACCCAGAAAGGCCTCTTGTTTATCTACTGATAACACTTCACCTCTTCCTCTGACGAGTTTACACACTCGCTATACTATTTACGCCGTGAAAACATTGACTTGCTGTTAAAAAAAATCTTGTTTCCTATTTTAGATAGACACATGCTACCATGTACTTTTTAATCTTCATCCTGGCAGAAATACTCCTAAAGGTCATTTTCGTGACCAAGCCAAATAACCTAAGTTGTAGATGGTTTATTAAAAAAATACGTTTGCAAAAAAACTACTTCAATAATGATATATTAACTTTTGTTACACTGTAAGACTATTTTTAGAACCATTTAAAATGTGTGGTTTTTGATTCAACATTTATCTTTAAAACTCGCTGAATAAAACGTTAATACATTGATATGGTAAATTCTATCTTGGTCTGCAGTGACGTCACAGGTAGGTAATGTCCTTATTACTTAGCACTTAACAGAATGTATGATAAAAAATAAAAATAAAACATTTAGTTAGTATTTTTATAGTGTTTTTTTATTTCTTCCAATGTTAATAATTTTTTCACAAGATTCATATTCGAATTCAATATTCGGGATTTGTAGGTAAAAATTAGGATTCGGATTCATAAAATAGCGGATGCTACCCAACTCTTACTATTATTATTATTATTGAATCTGTATACTCACAAAACATGCTAGCAAGTGGCCAAACAATTATAACAGGGTAGTTGAAATTTGAGAAGAGATCCCAGATTTTTTTTTTACCATGTCAAAGTACTCGTCCGGGTTCTGGTATCGTTATGCTAATTGGGTACGGATAAGGAATATTGAGAACTAGAGAAAATGTACCAAAAGATGTGTGGAGGAATAGTGGGAAACCTCTCTTACTGACTCTACAGTACTAGGAACTTGAAAGTCCATTACCGCACTTACAAAAGTACGCCACCTATCTCTATCTGGAGCTAGTCCTATCCATCCCACCTCATTGCATCCTATTTCTTTCAGGTCCATTCTAATTCTATCCTCCCATCTGCGTCTTGGTCTTACCAATGGCCTCTTCCCATTGAGTTTCCCAGTCAATACCCTGAACACTCACGCTGCATGTTCTGCCCACTGTAATCTGAGTGACTTGATTATCACTGACGAGCTATACTAACTGACTAAATCAGCTTGACATTTAAACAACGTGTCCATGAGAGAGGGGTGGAGGGAATCCCAGGTTGGCCTCATCCTCAACAGGACACACCTTTGGTTCTTCCTAGCATGTTCTTACTATTCCCTGATTTTTTGTTTATGAAGAACAGTATCTGGTAGTTTCTAAAACAATTTGAAAATATCAATACATCATGCCATGTTTTTGCAGCTGTCACTTTTGATAGCTATTATCAATACATATAAAATAACACAAAAATAATAATATAGTAAAATGTTATATATATTGGCCACAAAGAAATATGTTTTAATTTTCTAAACTGTTCTTCCAATAAAAATCAGACTATAATTTTTATAGCTGACTCGTACACTTTTGGAAAACCCGAATGAATGATAAATAAGAGTAGTCAACATTTACAGCATGTATATTTATTTGTTAAAAGGAACATTTGTATTTGTATTACTTGGCGTGTTAATACATAGATGTAAGTTTAGTCTCTCTTCGCCCTGTAGGATTAGACTCTTTTTATGGCGAAATGCGGTGAAATATATAGTTCTGTTTTTACACCACGTCCACATTACCCATTAGGATTATACGAGTGTATTTTAATTACACTAATGGGTAAGGATGAGGAAGATATAATTTAGAGGAAATGTACCCAAATTTGCTAGGTGAGAAACCATTTGGGGAAAAAACACCCTCAGGTCACCCGGCCGAGATTGGAACCCTAATGCTCCCGTAACTGGTGAAACAGAATAAATTGGCTAGATATTTAGGCTTTTGGCTCACCAGAGCGGGTGATCCGAATAGAGTTCCAATTTTTTGGTTGACAATATTAGCGTTCCCGTCGCGAGTTGTTTGAATAGCATTATAAGTGTTCTGTGAGATTATATTTTTGTGTGTAATGGTTTTTTTTATAGCTCGTTTACGCTAATAATTGTGAACTTTTCTAACAGTTGGAAAATCACTGAAAACTACTTCGTATTAATCTTCGTCGAGGATATATCTCGTCACTTTTGACAAGTGACATGAACCGACTCTAATCCTAAATTGACAAAAAATGTGTGCAAGGTGGGTGCAAACAGAACAACTTTTGAGTAACCTTTTAAACTTTCAGAAAAGACCAACATTACCATGAACGAAGTGCTTTACAGAATGTATAAGGGGTCAAAAGCACCTGGGAGCGTCTTAATAGTGAGCTTTTATTATTATTATTATTAATATTATTAGCACCGCGTCTTACTACCCGTTCGGTTTATACGCACTTACGCTAATGTGTAATAGTAGGGTGATTGTGAGATGAAATGGAGGACCTACAGTTTAACGTGGGATCCGAACCACGGTGGAGGCCTGGCATTCCTCACATTCACAAGTTGTGATTGATACACGTCTTGTCAGAGGTGAAGGAAGGGTTTGGCAATCAGATAAATCTGTGCCGGGACCGAGGATTGAACCCCGGACTCTCAGCACAGAGGTATGACACCTTACCCCTAAACCACCAGGTCACCAATATAGTGAGCTTTAAGTTCCTCGTATCTCACCTGTTTTCTTTCACAACACGTGAAGATTAATAAACTTTGACCCCGCTGAGATTTGAATGCACAACATATAATATTTGGGTGGTTGAGCAACTGTAGAAGACACAGCAAATTTTGGATATGGACTATCGCTGAGGTTCAAACTAATGCTTATAGTATCATATACCCACACCGGTGGGCACGTGGACTAAACGTCAAGCTCATCTAGTCTGGTACGCCGGGGTCTGAATCTTAGCCGAGTGTTCTGAGGGTGTTTTTCCCTCAATGTTTTACTTCTCTCCCTCTACGCAAATGTAGGTAAAACTTACTTTAAATGATAGCGTCCTTAATTGTATCATATTAGTGTAATTAAACGCGGATAGCCCGTACAGCTAGTAAGACACGGTGCACACACAAAACACACACACACAAGAGTACCGTTTGATTACCGTTGACTTTTCGTGGCTTTATTTTGAGTAGGATAAGATCTATTTTTCACTCTACGTCTCACTATCCGTCCGGGCTGTGTGCATGGGGTAGGGATGTAGGAGGTAGAATTTGGAGGATAGGTACTTGCATTTGCGTGGAAGGAACGTGGAAAACTAATTCAGAAAATATCACCTCAGCTATCCAGCCTATATTTGAGCCCGGCCTCCCCCATTACTGGCAAATCCGGCCAGACAAGACTGATGCCACTGTTACTAGTGCGAGGTTTCATCATCATCATCATCATCACCATCCATTTTTACTCATTGCATCTCACTAACTGTTTGGAATAAACGCATATGTATTAATTATGCTAATATGTTAGGGATGAGAAAGTTTTGAATTTAGAGTAATTGTACCCACATTTTACTTTGGAGGGTAGTAGAAAATCATTTAAGAAACCCCTCCCTCTCGACAGGGATTTAACTCCGTCATAGGCAGTCCAGTCTAATGCGAGAGTGAGTGACGTTTTAAACTATTTAACCGCCAAACCAGGTACATCATCATCATTATTAATAATATTATGTCAATTTAAAAGGACGTGGCTAGGTAATTTAACGTGTCTTGCCCTTGAAAGATAGACAGACCTAGACGTTAGACGTGCTACATCGGACTCTCAACACCACAGATCAATTTAACACGACACCAACTTACGTTACCTCATAGCGGTGTACCATATAAAATACTCATTGGCTTAGGGAAATAGTAGCAGTAGTAAGTTTTGTTACATTTTTGCAAGACTGGGCGATACTACTACTATAAGTGGTTGTTTATTTTTAGTAGATAGATAGATATTATTTGTTATAATCACCAAATTGGGACAAAATTACCTAGGAAACGCACCCAAAACAAAGGAATGTTACAAAGCGTCCGCCTTCCGTTCTCGCTAATTTACAATAACATTGCAAAATTATCATAATCATGGCTATTTTAAAGAAGAGCCAATGTTCAGTCCGTATGAAAGAAACGTCTTTTAAAAAATTACAGCAAAGAGATAGAAAAACAACCCTCAGTTGTCCAAATGACCAAAATAAATTTGGTCCATTCGAATCTCAGTGGGGTCGATGTTTCTTACTCTTCACGTGTTGCGATAGAAAAACAGGTGAGACACAAGGAATTTAGAGCTCCCTATAAAGACGTTTTAGACTATTCGACCACCAAAGCGGCTAAAGTCATAATTATGATTATTATGTCAGTATAAAAGGACGTGGCTAGAAATAAGTCAACGTGTCTCGCCCTTGAAAGATAGAAGCTAAACGCGCTACACCGGACTCTCGACAGCAACTTCCGGGGCCAGTCTCGTGGCTTGGCTCGTCTCGAGTCCTCAAGAGCGTCGGCAAACCTCGGGTTCCCCCGGAGTATTCTAGTTCACACAATCACATAGACGGTAAATCCAGTCCAGTGTTGGTTCGCTGGTCGGCTGAGAAGGTAGTGAGTGGAACTTGGCGAAAGAGGAGTTGGTTTGCTCCTTGTGGCCGACTCTGAAGACTGTAAGCGGCGCTCTTCTGAACACTCGCTTTGTTACAGGTAACAGTGGCTTATTTATTTTTACTGGAGGAATAACAGGATGAAAACACTTAAAAAAAAATTGGATACAAAAACTATTTTTTCTCTTACTTAAGCCCATATTAGAATTGATAAGGATGTTAAGAATAATCGAAATACAGTAGGTCCCGATTATCCGATATTCCGTTTTATCCGACATATATTACAATGTACTATTGACGTGACCTCACCGCGGTGACAGAAGCAAAGTTGGGAAATAAACTTCTATCACAATTTTTCCAAACAGTGACTTTTGCATTTCGCATACTACAATATATGATGAGTGTTGGCCCGCTTCAGTGGTCACGTGGTCTTCCAAAACGGTTTTCCCCCTCTTCCTCCATGCAAATGCGGGTACACTTCATAATATAATCTCCCTAATCTCTAAAACCATAAGCGTATAACCCGAACGGGTAGTAAGACGTGATGCAAAAGAGTTACATTTAATTAATTCATTATTATTTATTCTGTTTACACGAATAAAAAATAGTTTTATTATTTATAGCACATTTTATACTTTAACTTTAACTACTGATCCTTATTTCATATGTATTATGCACTGCCATTTAATTATGTTCCCCTTGTTTGCGTATCATCCAACATTTCAGTTATCCGACCACCTGTCTGTCACGTTTCATAGGATAGTCTACTGTTATAAATAATTTTCCTCTAAAATCATTCTTCCAGCACTCCTTTTGGTTAAGTTGTTAATAGCCTTGGTGTTGAATTAAGCATTAATAAGAGGTGTAGTGGCAGTAAACGGCTATCAGCTAATTAAATTGAACCAGACCACAGGAGTGAACTGGAACCTTTTTAATATTTAAAATAATTTATAAATTATTTTCTTAACGCGTTTCATTACCGGTTAGGGATATATATTACGGTATTGTGTAAGATAAGAAAAGGTATAATTTCAAGGAAATGTAAGCGAATTCGCGGAAGGGAGAGTGGAAAACCAATTAGGAAAAAATAGTTCACTATCCCGACCAGGACTTGAACCCCACCTTCTCCTTACAGGGCCAAATGATATTTACAGTTATTTATACCACGTACCCACTGGTGTGGGGGGTTATATATTATTTAATCAGATTACTATGATAATAACCTTGTCTGACAGTTTAAAAAATCTAGTAAGAATATTTTAATATATACTCTAATCTGATTCGGTGGCTTCATGGTCTAAGGCGTCACTCTCATGTTAGGCTAGACTACGATGACAGGGATATAAGAATTCAAATCCTGGTTGGGTGTACTGAGGGTGGTTTTTCCAAAATTGTTTTTTCACTCTTCCTTCACGCAAATGCGGGTACAATTCATCTAAATTCAAAATTCCTCGTCCCTAATCTCTAACATAGTTGGTGCATACGCGTACAACCTGAACAGGTAGTAAGACGCTGTGCTGAAAAAATGCATATATACAGTATAATGTAATGTAACGTGGAGGGAGAGTGGGAAAAAATCACTTAGTAAGATTTACCTTCAATACACTTGTATGGGGTTCGAGCCCCGGCATCCCAATCATTGGTGATCCAAGCTAGAAGAGCTTTACGTTTTGTACACGTGACAACTACTGATGCATTAAAAATATTAAATTATGTTTTCACAAGTATTGGATGTACGAAACTGTATTTTTTGAGGAAATTTATTTTTATCTTGAGATGAAACCAATGACCTCAGCAAACCACGAAACTAATGTTAGTTATTTCTTAATCTATTTACTATTCAAACTTTACTTTACATCCATAACTGTTTCATAGCCTGTGGTCTGGGTCTGTTTTTTTATTCAAGTCATATATTTTCCACTACCGGCTTGCTAGCTCGTCTTAGCTTCATATTCCTTATAATCTAACTTATGACTAGACAGTCACAACATCCAGCCCCCGGCCGTTAGTTCTACACGGTGAAAGGGTAAACCCACATTTCACCAATGATATTTTTTTCAGCCATGCCGGGAATTGAACCCGTGACCCTTATCTTAGTAGACAGACACGCTACCGACTGAGCTAAGATGTCGTGCCTACTCTACAAACACAGTATTTAAAAAATAGGTACCAATAATTCCTATAAGGCATACGACAGGCCTAGCCAGCCGGTGGTGGAAAATATTTATTTTGAGTCTTCTAATCTCGCAAATAATATTTGAGTGTGACCAAAAAATCTTGATTGGTTACAATTGGTAAATTTAAAAGAAAATTTAATAGTTTAGTTAGAAAATGTTCATTTCATCCATTCTATATTTACTTCTAGAAGGGTGGGGACATATGTATTGGAAGGAGATTAATTTTAGGAAATAAAACAAATATGTACAGAAAAAAACAGTTAAAGTAGAGTGTAGAAACTAAGATTCGATCGAGGCCCTTAACAAAAATTTGCCGACCCTGAGTTCTAGAAGGTACTTTACATAAGAGTACATCTCCAATTTGATAATATCTCTGAACTCTTTGAGATACGAAAAAACATTTCATCGCAAAGTTCTAGGAATATAATTTAAAAAAATATAAACAACACACACAACTGAGTTTTCCTGATGCTAACATTATGATAGCGAAGAATATATTTTTAAACATGGGGTTGATTGTTATGATCTTTGGTGGACTGAAATGTTCCTTTTCCCTCAATATATTTTACTTGTGTAAACTGTGTATATTATTTAATTTATGCTCTTTGGTAGAATGTGATACTCTTCTTTCCATTATATCTATGCATCAATTTATTTTATTTTGTTTCACATATTTTAAAAGTGTTATGTAAAGATCTCTATTTTAGATCAAGGAACGGGAAAGTCTTGTGGTTTACCATACCATTTATTTTCTTCTAGATTAGAAAAACATTAAAAAGCAAAGAAAAACACTTGAATATATAAGACCAATTTTTTGTCGGGCATACTCATATTCATTTCTAATAAGTTCGTTCGTTAGGATATACATGTTTGACATTGATTCTGGGTGTTATGATGGCCTTTTATGGAGGAAAGGTCACTAGTTTTGAATTAACACAAGGGTTGCAAACTGAGTTCCACAGTTGTATCAAAATTTGCACTTACTCTTTTTTAAAAACACTAATGAAAAACATGAATAAATAGAAAGAATTAATAGACTAGTTGACAGTAGGCTAAGATTAGAGTTTCTTTATCAAAATTCGGCCAATATTAAATAAATATGTAAAGCTCACCAATTCCAAGCTTTGAATTGAATAATTAGAATAATTAACTACATATATATTAGTTAATTAATAGCACCCTTTCTTAAAATTAAAAGGAAATAGCCATGCTTGTATCAATTTCAGTTGTTTTGGTTTAATAAAATATAGAGGAGTTTGTAATATCAGTTTATTTATATATATAATATATACTATATATAATAATATAAATAATAGTGCAATACAAAGTAATATCAGTTTATTTATCTATAAATAAACTGGTATTAAAAAATCCTCTATATTTTCTTAAACCAAAACAACTGAAATTGCTACAAACATGGATATTTCCTTTTAATTTTAAGAAAGGGTGCTATCAGCTAAAGAGAGGTTTACGGACCACCGAATCAGAGGCACTTCTTTTGCACTTGCTTTGGTGGAGGGTGGATAAAAATAAATTGAATCCTGGGCTATGTATACGGTCAAGAATCAGTCGTCCCAGCGCGGAACAAGTATCACCGGGACCGTTTGGCTTTTATTTACAATTTTACTGACGATTTAAAGTTCATTTTATCCGCATATAGAGGCACGTGGTCCAAGAACATCAACCGTCTGGTCTAGTTTGGATTCGAACTATAGCGGGTGTATTAAGGGTCTTATTCCCTAAACCAGTTTACCAACCTTCTTACACGCAAATTCTATCCTCATCATTCTATCTCATTTTGCATGGATATATTCGGATAGTCAGGACCGGTAGTAAGACGCGGTGGTAAAAAAACAAAACTTGATTCATATAAAAGCTGTCATTATGTAACTGTCCGCGGAGACCATTACGGACTCGGAGAGAACTGCCGCGGTGGAGCGGAACTAGAGAAACTTCTGTTTGAATAACCTCGATACCACGCGTATAGTCAGGGGAGGATGTGTTTCCGTGTCTTGGCGCCCATACGGGCTGTCCGGGAGGAAATGCGCCTACATTTGCGTGACGAGAGAGAGTGAGGAAAACATATAGGAAGTAACATCCTCGATAAACACACCAGGTTTTCAAACCCCAACCTCCCCAATCACCGGTAAATTAAACTAGAGGATAATTTATATTTAGAATGGATTCAAGCACTTACCTACCAATGTGTGTTTTAGGGTCATGTTTTTTTTTGCAGTTTTTATATCAAAAAAGGTTTTTGGACTAAATAAATCATATGATTCTACAGTAGAAACATATAATTTAATTATCTTCATATGTGACCTCAAAAGTTCTTAAATATCTGTCAAGGGTACGCTGGAATTTAATGATAACTTTTCCTCTTCATTTAAAAAGTTTCTTATCTAACACTGCTATGCTCATGACAGATATTCAACAACTGTGAGGTCACCATGGGAAGAAAATTAAGGTATTATGTTTCTACTGAAGACATATTTGACTATTATTTAATTATTAGCACCGCGTCTTACTACCCGTTCGGGTTATACGCACTTACGCTAATGTGTAATGGTAGGGTGATTGTGATATGAAATGGAGGACCTACAGTTTAACGTGGAATCCGAACCACGGTGGAGGCCTGGCATTCCTCACATTCACAAGTTGTGATTAATACACTTCTTGTCAGAGGTAAAGGAAGTGTTTGGCAATCAGATAAATCTGTGCCGGGACCGAGGATTGAACCCCGGACCTTCAGCACAGAAGTCTGACACCTTACCCCTAGACCACCAGGTCACCCCATATTTGACTAATTTTGGCAAAAAAAATAGTAAAAATGTTGCTATAAAAACTGAAAAAACACTGGCCTTTTTTCGCGTTCCCTACATCCACACCTGAAGTGAATAGTGACGAGGGAGCTAGAATTTAGAGGAAATGTGTCTACATTTAGTGAAGGAGGAGGAGTAAAATTAATCCGTCACTGGGAAACTGGACTAGATGAGCTTGACGTTTAATCAACGTGTCGTGTCGTGTCGTGTCTATACGTGGTTGTTTACAGCTATAAGATCCACAAACAATAAATAAATGTCAAGTGTAGGCACAGCGATTAGGGCGTGTCTATATTTATCTGCGAAAGGAGGCAAAGGAGAAAAATATGAAAGCGATTCATCGCTAAGTGAGCAATCGAATCACTGACAGGGTTGGCTAAGCGTCATTGGGTTCTACTAACATGCCCAGAAATGAATTAGATTTTAGGTTTTCTTAATAGAGGTTTTTAATATGCATTTTCTGAAAGAAATGACCAGCACGCGAATTACAAACTAGCTAAGCTCTAGTACCTACACAATAAGCATTCCTCCGGAACCATAGATTCGTCATTGTGAAAAGGAAGGGAATCTCACTCAATTTTAACCATCAAACATTTTTTCTGCCTTGTCTGGTAGTCGAGCCTGGTTCAGTAGACAGACACGCAACGATTGAGCTAAGGAGAAAAAAGGTATCCGATTCTAGTTCAGGGCCTCAAGTTTTGAAACGAGTGGGTGTCGAGTCGTTAGCAGATAGTTTACTTCTCTCACACAAACTCGGAACAACTAATTTCGAAACATCACGAGTTGTGAAAACTGACACCACACTTGCGGATTGCAAGAGGATTCAACTCCATAGCTGAGCACCGTACGAGATTCTGTTTGTCTATCGAGTAGAGTAATATAAAACAAGAAAGATACATCTATCTCTCTTTTGTTTAAACTATTTGAGATTGATGTTGTTGAAATAAATGCGCTTTGTATAAAATATACAAGAAAAAAATGCACCATGCAGTTCTCCAGTAATTTTTTTTTGTGTGTGGAAACTGAAAAACGTTGTTCTGTTTTATATTCATTATTATTATTCATCTTCGATAAGTCCAAATATAATATACTCACCAATAAAATAAAATTTAGGTTTCATATCTAATACCTTCAGTTTTCTTTTTAAATATATTATAGGAAAAACTTTCAAATTCCAAAATTGTACTAATATGAATGCTTTTATTTTTAAATTTTTATTAAAAACTAACAAAATCTGGATATTTTGAAATGACTAATCAATTTAAATTAAAACTAGAACATTAACTTTGAGATTTTGAATGTTGGTGATTATTTTTATAATATTTATTTGGTTATAAACATAAAGAATATGATTATTTAAAAATGGGTGAACAAGCTAATTATTTTTATTAGGGTAGTGAGCACATTATGTATGGTGTTTAAATATTGGCGCAAGATAGTACGAAATTCAAATTGATAGGATTTTTAATTTTGATAAAATTTAAAAAAATGTTTTTGACAATGAACGAACTTTAGATATCTGACTCTCTAAACATACACGCTACCAATTGAGCTATAGTTACTTATTTATATTTAAATATATCAAGTAATACCTCTAATATTTTCTATAAAATGACTTTTATTTTTTATTTGGCACCGCGTCTTACTACCCGTTTGGATACAACAATGAGCTTAGTCGCAGATACATAGAAGATTGGTATAACTAATAAAGCAGAAC
The DNA here is from genome assembly GCA_033556935.1 of Timema podura. NCBI lineage: Eukaryota > Metazoa > Arthropoda > Insecta > Phasmatodea > Timematidae > Timema > Timema podura. The sequence continues at coordinate 18,544,122 of JAVRXN010000008.1, forward strand.
GAATCGTTTCACAATGAAGCGTTTAAATCCCATTGAATCATTTTATTTGGAACTTCATCATCTGACTGGCGAGTAGTATAGCGTACGATCTGAATGGGTGGTAAGACGCGGAACTAAAAAAAACCAAACCTAGCGAGTAGCCAGCATTTCGTAGTATTCGTATATAAACTTGCAGAGAAATATTTCAAAATTAACAATGTATTGTTTCAGCTTGCGTCTTGAGAGATCTTATCTTGTGACTTTAGTTCACTAGCGAGTTTTCTCTCGAGTTTCTAAATTAGCGGTCAGTGAGAAGGGAGGGGGGGGGGGTTCCTGTTATTGTCATTGTGGTGGCCGTTTTCTGACTTTTCATAACACCTTTCAGGTTATTTATAGGTATCTATACTTAAAATTCACCTTTCTCATTATATATCCTAAATTAGTATTAGTTATGCATTGCCCGAATGGCCATCGGACATTGGAACGCGTAACACGTAAAATAGGATAAAAAGAACTAAATCTATATTTAATGTAACTCAAGGGTAAGTTTAGATAACTGGCCTTGAAAAGAGAACTGAAGTGATATCCATCCAGATTTCAGTGAATAGCTGAATAAACACAGATGCAACTACTCGCCTATTACACAACTAACTAACACAACCTATTGCATGAAAATATGTCTGACAACAATGTATCTTATAGTTATAACAGAACACAAACACCCACAGGAAAATGCTTCCAACATTACAGATTTTGAAAGTAAAACTTTACGATTTTGAGGTAAAAGTCACCATTGTGTCTGACATCAATTACTGCCATTCTGTAATTCTTTAAAACACACATTTAAGACAAATATCTATGTATACATAGTTATTTTTTTAAAATTGTGTAGCCTCCTACAACTTGGTGCTAGAGTTCTCGCGAGGTTGGGGGGGTTTAAAGCTGTACCGGATTCATTCGGGTGGCCGTATCGTTTAGAAACAGTGGCATCACTGTAGTCAGAGTAATTACTGTGTTGTTCTTTGCATCGTAAGCGCCATTTTGTGTTTATTTCTTTTATTTCTACTATTCCTCTTTCCTTGTTCTCTATGGTTATGAAACATAATCTCTTACCTTACATGACAAAAAAAAAAGTAGGGTGTTCGAAAAGAAGATGCTTAGCAAGCTATTTGGTCCAAAGTTGGATGCCGATACTGGGGAGGTGATGAGGTTACGCATTGATGAGTTATATACATTGTGATCATCACAAGACATTGTCAAGCCTCGCAGATTACGGTGGGAAGGACATGCGGGGCGAATGGGAGAATCTAGAACAGTGTTCAGGGAACTGATTGGCAAACCCAATGGGGAGAGACCATTGGGAAGACCTAGACGCAAATGGGAGGATAACATTAGAATAAACCTGAAAGAAGGTGTAATGAGGTGGACTGGCGTGTGTACTTTGGTAAGTGCAGCACTGAACTTTCGAGTTCCTAATGCCATACAATAAGTAAGTAATTATTATTATTTCCTTTACCTTGTTTTTTCCGATTATCTAACTACTGAGCTACGGGTCTTTCTTTAGTTCGATTCCTCTTTAAGGCCAACAAGTCTATCATTTGTCAAGCTAGTGCTATCCTTCTCGCAATGTTAAGTTGAACGTCAGGGGATTGGGTGTTGTGACTGTTTTAGGGTTCGTAGCGCTTTACAGCACAATAGCTTCATTTCCTTTTTTAGTTTTTTAAAAGTTATTACAGATTTTAAAATAGACAATGCTCATGAAATAACTTTGAAATATACCATCCCCATTTTCAATATAGTGAGATATTACTGTGAAAAAATACTTTCTTAGAAATGCTTACAGCGTAATGATTTTTTAAATTATATTTTTTAACAAAACATTATTTGAATAGCAACTTAAAATGGCACGCTGGTGCTAAAATGGGCCCCCCTTTTTTTTAGCTAGTTTGTAAGTCGTGTGCTGATATAGCTAGTTGTTTAAGAAGGTGAACGTTAAATACTTCTAATTAAAATATATATTTTTCTTATATATTGTATTAATTTTTTCTACCCCTAAAGGAGAGGGAGACATTTCTTAGAGTTAATTAATCATCACGCACATAGGTGAACACAAGAACTAAGGCGTTAGTCTCGTCTCATCTAGTTTGTCAGTGACGGGGAAGGTCGATATTTGAATACTAACCGGGAATACTAAGGTGTTTTTTTCTAAATGGTTTCCCAATACCCTCCACAAAAATACCGGTACATTTCTTTTAAAGTTGGCCTCCCTCAGTCATACCCCATCATTGTAAATATGTGGATAGTCCAAAGTCATAGTAAAGCATGGCACATTGTGAGCATACCTATAGTTCAATCGCCATAGAAAGAGACTTTTATAAAAATACAAACATATTTTTTTACTAACAAAATTGACATTTTGCCATATTAATATTGTTATTGTAAAGGTGCTGATACTACCTCTGCAGATCACATGGTTTGACGTAAGGCCATCCTTAGGGGTGTGCAAATGGTGCGGCCACACAGGGCCCCGCGCTTGTTTAGGTGAGAGGGAAAAAAAAACCAGTTGGGGTGGGAAATTTTTGCTTGCTATCTTGTATAGGCTATCTAGCACAATATTGTCAGTGTAAATACAAATAAAAATCATAATCATGTGGTTTGATTGATTGA